>CM045988.1:34063662-34663662 GCA_025175895.1 Wurfbainia villosa
GCTTCTTGTTTGGTCCAACCAAACCTAGTTTCTCTCTGTCTGAGAATCCCATTCTCAAGCTCGTTTTAAATCCTTCGGATTACGATCATTGTGCGTGTGACCAAATAGGTTCTTGGTTTATGTTGGCCGTCTATAATTAACCATTAATTATAGAATGATCATGAGTGGCACCTAGTAGTACATCATGATCCCAATTAACCGAAAAGATCAACGGTTGATCCAAAACTATTTCTGAAACCCTTCAGCAGCTCGAATGAATCGTGCCCCATTCCCTTCACTCATCTTATACCCACTTGGTTCAGGACATGGTCTATAGTGTCAGTCCCCACTAGGCTGACTACGTCACACCTAGCCCAAGTATCATTTCCTCGTCCTACGGATTCTAGTTACTGCACATGTATCGAAGAGTACCTTACTCTTAACATGTAATGCTTTGGCCAAAGACTTTAGTAACAATCCGACGAGAGGCCATGGGTATACATCTCCTCGCAAGGAGTGGTGAATCCTTTATAGGCTATTCAAACACCTTCGATCACTTCGACTTATACCCAATCATCCGGGTCCACATCTCCTTGAGATGTTTGCTTAAGATGTCAAGCATAAGTCTCCATGGATCAAGATGACTTGAATCATAAGTCGAAGGAACATCGCACTTAAGCTCTGATAAGAACTTCATTGACATATCTATATATGCAGAGAACCATATGAAGTCTTACGGCTGGTCACTCCAATGAACTAGTTACCATAACTAGCATCCACGATCAACTCCGGACATCACAATGTCTCCAGCCAATGAGAATCAGCTTCTTGGATACACCAAGGAGTATACCTCGTGCTAGTCTCGACAGAATCAATGGTGTCCAAATCCATCAATTCATCGACTAGGGATAATTCCGATACATCACAATTACACATGTAGAGATACTCACTAGTTGTGATCCAATCACAAATTCTCTCATGCTGTGAATCGTATCGTGGACATTCAGTAAATGAGTTTAAGATCCAATCAAATACATGAAACATGTATACTCAAATAGTGAATCTTCATTTATCATATAAATGGTTCATACATAAGGCGATTGCCTTAGGACATCTCTCATATATTACTAACAACAACGATGACTTGGTTCTTTGGGCAATCCCTTTTGTTTAGGATTAATTTTTTTTTATCCGGGGACATCGATGGGATCTCCATGAACAAGCGACCGAGGTGAAGTGGGAAGCGAAGTTTCCCCTCAGGGACTCGAAAAGCTCAAACCCAACATTTGGGAGGCTACTGCTTCTATTCTAAACATCTCACAAAGTGCCCAAATGAATTTCCTCCTCTTCCTTGTGCTTATATTCATCTTATTGCAAGAGTAGTGATTTTGTAAGAAAAGATTACCTCCACCTAGCTTTGTTCAAAAGAGAGAAAAGTGAAAGCTTGCGGAGTGATTCACCGTGGACGAATCGGACCGTGGACTAGTGGCGTAGCCGTGAACCACGTTATATTCTTTTGTTAGCATTGTTTGTTTCCTTTTCTTTGTCTTTCTTTGTTTGTATTTGAATATTCCGCTTGCGCTAATATTCTTTGTAGACGAGCAAATTCCGTCATCGTACGAAGAGGAATATTCACCCCCCTCTAGCCGGCCATCACAACCACATCGATCCCCTACAATTGGTATCAAAGCCGAGGAAAGCTTGTCAAGGACTAACCGCCACAACAAGCACATTCAAGAATGGTCGGCTCAAATATTCACCCACCAAAGTTTGAAGGAGAATTATTTTGGTGGAAAAAGAGAATGGAGGTATTTTTCGAAACCGATTTCGAAATTCTTTTAATTATGGAAAACGGTTTCGAAATGCCTAGGGATGAAGAAGGGGAGTCATTGGAAAAATCAAGGTGGAGGAAGAGGCAAAGGGAAGAGTACTTGGCAAACTCAAAAGCCTAACATCACCTCTACAATGTACTCCCCCAACAAGAAGTAAACCGGATAGAAGAGTGTGCTTGTAACGCCTGCCCTTCCTGTCCTCCTATCACACATCCTATAGACGGGCGGCGACACTACGCGATCATACATTCATGCATATAACAGCGGAAGCATTTAAAAACTTTACAACTTTTAACTCTAATTACATTAACCCAATCAACCTAACAATTTAATCATGGCAAAAGGTCTTAGCAATTTATTTAACTAAACATGTATTAACCATTTCAAGGTTCATAAAAATAAACATGAGTAACCACCATAGAAAGCATTAACGTCTTCTAACAGTTTACACATAAACTAAAAATCATGCATAAGTCTGCATATGAAAAATGATCACGTCCACCATGCCATTGCCACACACATCTTTTCCCCTCCTGTTGCTCCCTTTAATTTATCCATTCCTTTCCCTTTTCTGCAGTACAAGGAAAGTAAACTGTAAACACATAGGCTTAGTAAGGTCCTTTCCTACTCACAATAACATACGGCATGAATTAAACATAAAGTAATGACATGTTCGTTTAAACAATATATGAGCACAACATTTATTTAAAGTAGAGACATGATCAATTTAGGAAAAGAACATAAACATAGCATTTTCATCGCAACAGTACATTGTCTCTAAACATGATAATTCGATGAACATAAAATGGTATATGCAGGATGCTCTTTGAAAACATATAGTTTATATACTTAAACATAATCTCAACATATTGGGCCCGACATTGTACCACATACATCATTCGCGCGCATCCTAAATAGATCCGAGGTAGCTAATCCTGAACCTACTAGGTTACTAGGTCCGTACTATGTCCGTCGACCTAGGGGCAACCTTGGAGCCCATCCTGTGGACCTTGTTAGGGTCCATTACAAGTCATGCATAAAGTAAAATAACATACATGTTCTTTGTCCTAAAGAGTGTTCTTGTCCCCACTCTTAGGGAAACATTTCTTAGACATTTCATATACGTGAGTCATGCTTATCATAGGTGAAAACATAAGCATATAGCATAGCATAAATCGGCATGAGTACAATTTAACATGGCATAAGGTAGTGACATAAGGAAAATTAAGCTAACATAAATAGAAATCATCATCTAACATGCATAACGTGGAAGAATTTCAACAAGAATAATTTCTCTAATCCTATTAGCTGAACCTTCTACACATAGTTCTAGATTCTTTCGTTCAAAATCAAGCATACAACATTACATCATAAGCACTTATACTGCAGGTGAGGGGATACTTACCTCCTACGCTTTTTCACCAATTTATACCGTTAGACTTCGCAAAGAGAAGACCTCCTACATGTTTCCTTGCTTTAGCGTGATCCTCTACCAAGTCCCTCTTTAAAATCCCCTCTTGATTTATCTAAAGAGAAGACAACCTTCTTCCTTGCTTCGGCGGCTTCCTTCTTTCCAATCCTCCTCTTCGTCACCACCCTTTATCAGACTCGTTCCCTCGTCCTCGGTGGCGCAGCACGTAGGAACCTCTTGCTCTCGCAATCGGCGCAGCGGCACGCAGATAAGGTCGGAGGGTTAGGGAAGGAGAGGGGAGAAGGCTATTCGGCAGCTGGAGGAAAAACGAGAGAGAGAGAGAGAGAGAGAGAGAGAGAGAGAGAGACGTGAGGTTTTAGAGAGAAGAAAGAAAATAAATATATATATAAATTAGGATCTTTCTTAACCTAATTATCCCTTTAAATGATCAGCTAGATTTATCAACTTCTTTCTTTTTTTTCTACCAATAGATTTATTCTGTTATATCCTACTCATTGGTAATCTTATGATTTAGTGGTGGGAAGCCTATTCCCCCAAATCAACGGTTCATGGTTCAAGCCTCGACTATGAACTATTTATTCATTTTTTTTAATTCTTATTTCTATATATATATATATCCTTTAAATAAAAATATAGTAACTAAAATTTGGGATGTTACAGTGCTAGCGCCAAGGAGATGTGGGAAAAACTAATAGAGATTCATGAAGGCACATCCGAGGCAAAGCTAGCAAGGAGAGATGTCCTTCGGTCCCAATTATCCAATATCAAACTCGAAAAGGGAGAGAAGGTAAAATCCCTACACTCTAGATTTAAGGAAATTCTAACCGATTTGACAAGTGTAGGTGAAAAACTCTCCAACCGGGATATGGTAATGAAGGTCATAGATGCCTTTCCCCGGTCCTCAAGATGGAGCTCTATGGTGGAATCGTTCTACATCTCCAAGAACTTAAAAGTTAGCACCTTGGAGGAATTTTTCTCAACCATGGAGCACCACGAAACAAGGCTTGAATGAATAGTAAAAGAGCCTAGAATTCAACCCTCAAGAGGAGTAGCCTTGATGGCCAACAAAGGGAAAAAGAAGATGGAGAATTCCTCCTCCTCCGATGAGGCATCCTCCTCCTCCTCCATGGATAGCATGGAAGAAGCATACATGGTAAGGAAGGTAAGGCGTGCTTTAAGAAATTTTAAATTTAATAAATCTCATGATAGGAGGAGAAGACCAAGGGGGAAGGTGATTTGCTACAATTGCCAACAAGTGGGACATATAAGGGATAATTGTCCCCTATTGAACAAAAGCAAGGAGGAGAAGAGAAATAAGGAAGAAAAGAGGAAGAAGAAGGGGAACAAGAAGAAGGAAGAAGAGAAGAAGGCGAAAGAAAAAGGGAAGGGCAAGGCACTAAAAGCAAGGACATTGGATGACCCCTCTTCATCATCTTCATCATCATCGGAAGAGGAGAATGCTTTTGTCACCAAACAAGCTTTGATGGCATTTGACAATCTAGACTCCTCCTCCACCGAAAATGAAGAATCAAGCACAAGTGAGGAGAGCTCTAGTGAAGGGGGAGCCTCTTCACCATCTTCCGAATCCGAAGAAGAAGAAGACATGGAGACTATGGTAATGAATCTCTCACCTAGTAAAATAGTTTCCATGATTTCTAGCCTCACTAAGGATTTGTTTAGGGCTAAGAAGAAAAATAAATGCATGCTAGATCAAATTAAGGACTTAAAAGAAAAATTAGAAAAAGCATACTTAAATGTAAATGATAATACTTCTTCTAGTCATGATAATGCATGCTCACATGAATATATGCCTTTCAATGTTAGTGATGCATGTATGGATGAAAATAGGGCTTTAAGGGAAAAGGTAGATCATTTAACAAAAGCCCTAGAAAAGTTCACTATTGGCTCCACACTCTTAACATGACCATAGGGAGCCAAAGAGCAAGTTTCAATAAGAAAGGCCTAGGATATAAGGAAAAGAAAAATGTAAAGGCCTATAAATGCTTAATTGCTAGGGTTCAAGATAAAAATAAGACAATTGCTAGAAAATGGATCCCTAAGGAATTTTTAGTGAACCCCATAGGCAAGAATTTGTATTGGGTTCCTAAATCCATCCTTAAGGGTTAGGAAAACCCTAGGATCGTCAACCTTATGGAATTTATCTATATCATATTTTGGTTGACTTAGGATGGCGGGACAAATTTTTGAAAAAGTATTGGGTGATGATAATGTGCCCATAAATTGATAATAATGCTTAAATCATGATGATTAATGTAATTGTTATACATGTTTGCAATCATGATTTATGATCTTGATATTTGGTACATAATAATGGGAATGTTTTTTAAATCATGATTTGGGTGATACTTTATTTATTATCATGATGTAATACCTAATGCATGATCACAATTTGATGAATACTTTTGTTTCATGGTCATAATATGAAATTCATTCATATATGTCTTTATGATCATGTTGGATGTTATGATGATACTTAACCTTGACAGAATTGCATGAAAATAATGGTTAAGTATATACAAATACCTTTAGGATACATCTCACACTTACCATAGGCTACCTTGATTGAAAACTTAGCATGAGTGAGATGTTAGGATGATACAAATGTCCACTAATGCCTATGGCATTTAGATGGTCAATTAAGGTATCAAAATAGCAATAATAGACCAATCATGGGGAAGGCTTATGTTTAATTAATAGACATATTGCCCAAAGATCATGGTTGGATATTTCATATGTTTTCAAAACAATTTCTTACTTTAAAATCTGTGTGTTCATGTTTTGAAACAATTTAAAGCAAAACTAGGTGCTAAACTTGATACTAACTTGATAAAAAACCTAGTTACTTTTGAAACTTTTGGATTTTTGACAAATACTTGAAAATATAATGATTTTTCATGGACAACTATTTTTCATTGATAAATATACTTACAAGAAATGTGTCCCCCAAATTTCACTATTTTTTGAATTTTTTGAAATTTATAGTGCATTTCTGAATTTCGTCCAGAAAATCAGAAATCCTGATTTCCTTGTGCCAGTCGACTGCCATACTGATAGCAGTCGACTGATGTACTGTGCACGAGCACAGTAACCTGATTTTATCAGGATTTTAAGTGTTTTTTATTTTTTCTTCTCTCTAGACTTGATGTCATGCCATATAAACCCTGTTTAATCTTTTTGATGGTGTCAAAGGGGGAGAAAGATATATGTTTAAGTAAGGGGGAATGTATTTAGGGGGAGTTTCATGTATTAAGGGGGAGAGTTGCTAATCATGTTATTCACATGCTTTCTTTTCTTAATATTTTATCAAATATTTTTACCTAACTTAAACAAATTGCCACACATCAAAAAGGGGGAGATTGTTAGGGCAATCAACCCGTGATATGATTTTGATGTGTGTGGCAAAGGGTTTAAGTTAGGTTGTTATTGTGATTTGATATGTGCGTTGGAGTGTTGCAGGACTTAGTAATTCGCACATGGAGCCTTGGCGAGTTTCACATCTCATGACTCGGTCCTTGAGTCGGTGAAGGATGGCTTTGCGGAAGTCGTGCACTTGGAGCATCCGAGGGACCGCCGGACGAGGAGCTTGGAGTGAAGCCGGAGGAAGTTGACTTCAGGGCGAGACGCGAAGGATGGCGCTGCAGAGCCGTGTGCTTGGTGAATCCGAGGGACGTGGCCAGAAGAAGACAACTTCAAAGGCGAGGGACTCCAAGGGATGAGAGTTAGCGAATGTAACCCGGGAAGGGGTAGTGCTCTTAGGTGAAACTTGGCCATTTGGCTAAGTGGTGAAACCCATATCCACACGCCCTGGTCATGTCCCACTCTGCATCTAGGTTTGAAATGTCCTTCTTTTTCTCCAAAAACATGTCTTTTTCACCCGAAAATCTAACCTGCACACAAAAGTACAACGAGCAGACTTCCGAACTAGAAAATAGGAAATGCGTGCAAAAATAGAGTAACATATGCATGAAACTAACACAAAATGCAATGAGATGTGAGCGAAAACTACTCCTAAAACCCTATATGTTTTGTTCACATCAGGCATCAGTCGACTGATGGAAGGGTTTCCAGCTACAACGAAGAGTTATCTTTAAAATGTTGTTAGTATATGTAAACTAGATATCCATTTACCATCCGATCTCAACTTAGACCTTCCATGGGAAGTCTTGGTCGGATCAATGCCTAAGGATGTCCCCATATGGAGGACACGACCTTACTTACACTCACTCACATGAGCTTACCTCAACCTTTACCTTTGAAGTTTTGCTTCCGATCTTCACCTGAGTTCTTCGGCTTCCTCCAACGTCCTCTCGGGTGTCGCTCACCTTTAGGTCTAGCTTTAGCACTTTCTGCACACTTGATTTAGCTCGTGAGATAACAAAATGAGCTTAACTCTATATCATTTTCTATAATCAAAACTCAGGTTTGACTTAGGTGCCTACTGCACCACAAATGCAACTCGCTATCTCAGAGTCAGCAACATGTTGAGGTCTAGCTTTAGCACTTTCTGCACACTTGATTTAGCTTGTGAGAACAAAATGAGCTTAACTCTGTATCATTTGCTATAATCAAAACTCAGATTCGACATAGGTGCCTACTGCACCAACAAATGCAACTCACCATCTCAGAGTCAGCAACATGTTTCTTGGTGGCCAAAGTTTGTCACCATATGCATTATCTACAGGGGGTTGGGGAAGAACCTCTTCAAGAACATAAGCTAACTTTTCAACCTTGAGAATAATTCTCAGATTGCGAAGATATTTCAAGAAGTTTGGCCTAGTGAATTTGTTGTTGTCCAAAAAAGAATGTATGTTAATGGAGGTTGACATGTTGTTCTAATTAGTACCTAGACATACAAAAAAGATGTATAAGAGAGATGAATTTATAGTGATGCAAACAATTTATATTAACAAGAAACTCCCACTATTTTTGTCAAATTCTATAGCCCTCACTTTGAATTCGAGAGATGGTAGGTTATCTCCTAGTGGTTGATATCCATGATGACTAAGAACAACCTTAAAGAGAGTCCAACAAGCCATTCATAGTCATAATGTTAGTTATCAACATTACCCATTAGATATCAAATATATAACTATCATTTTATGCTATCAACTAATTGAATGTTCACATATACATTAGGTTATTAACTCATTAACATATATACATCCAATGCATATCACCTAATTGCACCTCTGTCCACATTGACCTTGGAGAGAGTCCAACAAATCAATGCTTTTAGTTAGGACCGACCCATTAATCATGATATCAAATTTAAATGGTTTGAACACATCCAATTTACAAGCCAAACTAAGAGAGAGTCCAACAACCAAAACTTGAAATTGACTTGGTCCTTACCATTTAAAATAAATATCGAATCTCATATGAATTGAACATGCTCAATGTCATGCAAGGCTTGGGGGTAGCCCAACAACCTAAACATGAAAAAGAACTTTGGTTCAACCATATTAATGGACGGTGTTAGCCCTAAGATTTGCACAAGAGATTTCAGGTTATATTTGGTCTAATCTATAATAGGAAATAAACCTAAATATGGAAAAACCAAGGTCACATTAGGAAATAAATTTCTCGATGTAGACATGAGTCGAACAATTGATGCACATGCCATTTTAAGAATTAGATATGCACACCATGTAACCTATTCCCCAACTCATGGCTAGTCTATGCTTAGGCTCTACTAATGCGGCCAACACCTTCGGTGTCACTAGGCGCATCCTCGGTATTTCCTTTTAGATTACAAACACATCCTATATGTAGAATCATGCATACTCTAATATATCATATAGAAAAACATCGCACAGGTATATTAAAACATCAAACTTGCTTTAAATATTCTCCTACAACATGTAATCTATGTCAAACAAACAAGATGACTCCGATACCACTTGTTGGAGATTCTGGGATAATGCCAATGAAATAAAGTGAATAAAATAATTTTATTTCATCCCAGACATCCCCTGGGGGCTAGGAATATATGCTTTGACATAATCACATGTAAAAACCGAGAAGAAGAAAGGGTATACCTTCAAGATTCTTATCGAATCTGTCGAAACTGTGAGCAAGACCAATGGGCCTTGCCTCTATCCGTATCAATGCCAAGATCACTTGAGAAAACTCCTCGAGCAACAATTCTTTGTCTTCGATTGGTAATAGCCATATGGCAGAGACAAGAGAGGGAAAGAGAGAGAGGAAAGATGGCTACCAAGGAACAAAACCTAAGATTAGAATGCATTTTTTTCAAAGATTATCAAGAGATGTATATATAGATCTCTTGATTAGGGCATCTTAAGAGCCTTAAACGAAACCTATCTTACCATAACTATCCCATAATTAAGGTAAGAACAACCTAGAAAATTTTCATAAGAGTAATCTCCAAAAAACAGTGGAGTCACAATACGGTCATGTGTCTTAAACATGACCAACCATGCCAAAAGGCATGACCATGTCAGGACACACGACTAGACATGTGTCCTTCTAGGCTTTAAGATACCAAAAAATACAATATTGAAAAATAATAATAATAATACTAATACCCTTGTTAATTAATAAATCATCTTATAGAAATTTTTAAGAATTTTTAGAAAATTTTTTGGATTTAAACGGAAGTTTTATGGACATTTCATGGGGAAAAGCATATAGGCTTTTGTAAAGCCTATTTAGACTATTTGATATTAAGGAATTAATAGGTATGAAGGCTAAACCTCTTCCGATTTCTTCTCCCGCGGCGACTTCTCTTCTTCCTCTTCTCCTCCCCGATCGCGATTGGCCTTCTCGCCGAGTGATCTCCACTGCATCTTCTTCACTCGTCACCGCCCCTTAACACCCCAAGAAGCATCGTCGACTACAAGCAACGCCGACCCCTTCGATTGTCGGTTGGTCGTGGCACCATGGCAAGCCACGCGAGCACCACAGCCGTCATCTTCTTCCCTACGCTACCATGGTCCGCTGCCAAGCGTTAGGCCTTCTACTGGCTTCTCCACCGGACCCACAATGAACGCCACTGAGCCGAAGCCCTGTCGCCTGCCGTCACGCGGCCGGACTCCGATGCTTGCCCTCCAGATCGGGTGTTGTGTCGTGCCGGTGGTTTTCCCTCGATTCCAATTTTCGATCATTTCCTAACCATATCAAGATCTCGAGCATCCTCATACCGATTTCTAGAGATTGATCTCCGTTGCTTCTACTCCGTCGCTGTGGATTTGCTCCGACTGTCGACTGTCACCGTGGCAGTTGAAGCTCCACTACCCTATGTCGACACTTCATCGTGATTCCAGCAGTTGTTCATCTCAGTCCTAACTATGATCTCTGTATGTGCACTCAAGGCGATCACCTACTTTCCGATGCTGTCGGCAGTGCCTATCACTGCAGCTAAAGGCCAGACCAAAGAATCCACCATTGTGTTTGTTATAACTCCACACTCGATTTCTAATTTTTTCTGGGATGAGTAACCGTGCAAGTAAATTGATTTGGAGAATTGATGAAGACTGTTTGCTGTGACACCTTGTAGAGTGATATGCAGTGAAGGGAAATTTGGAATAGGAGCTAGGTTGGTAAGTATTGATTGGTATATTCACAGCTAATATTGTGGATTGATATGTTAAATTATTTGTGGACGTGATGAATGTTGTAGGTTGGCTGAATCACAATTTATGTACATATGTGATGGATTTAGTTTAATTATGGGAGAGTTGAGATCAAGAAGCAGTAGAGAGGAAGCTCGGCTGGGTAAGTAAGATTTGGTTGTTCATAGCTGTATATCAGTTTTGTTCATAAACTAATCTGGATGTGTTATTGTTGGATTAAATTGGTGGATAGTGGCGACTAGAGATATTTTGATTATATTGGTATTCTGCGGTTTTAGGACTTTGATACGAGGTAGGTTCGCGGACGCGAATACAATAAGCACGAGCTACATATCAGGTGGGTAATTTCCTACCCTGGTCAGGTAGATGTAATTGCATTCAAATTTAGACATAGATATGAGCATGTTATATATTCATATTATCTTGGCCTTGCTCTTATTTATCTGTATGCTTGATACTTGTCGTTGGCTATATATGCTCAAATGTTGATATCACATTTTCCTTTTTCATGATTTAGGAGTTACAGATGTGATGTAAGTAGATCTATAAATGTTTAGTAGGGTGTAGATGTTAGAGTATGGATGATGACCTGATTGTAAATTGGGAAAAGGTCATCCTTGGGTAAGTAATGCCCTAAATGTAGGATTTATTCCAATACCCATATGTTGCATAATTATTACCAACCATGTGTTGTGTAATGGTTAAGTGAAGGGTGATTAGTGTGTCGCTATGGACCGGTGGTCCTAGCTTGATATGATTAGTTGAGTATGACTCTCTACAGGATAGAGAGTCCGTCGATCAGTTGAGTATGACTCTCTACAGGATAGAGAGTGTATTGATCAGATGGGTATGACTCTCTGTTGAACAGAGAGTCTGTGGTAGATGTCTATACGTGTGATAGTACATTCATGTCATTTGCATGCATTCTGACGACATAGTCTCCCTTAGGGTTAAGAGAGTCGTCAGTCATCCTGCCTCCCAGGTTACTCCCAGAGAAGTAACTGGTGTGAGGGTAGAGCATTTGTTGTGCCACACTCTACAACTATAGACGATGGTAGTTGGAGTTGCGTGCAGTTGTCTTGGGTGCGTGGCACTCGACCACTCATTGGTAGTGTCAGTCAGAGTGGCCAGCAGTAGGGACCCCTGTTGTATAGCGATCTCTATACGCTTATATGCTATTTGATCATACTGCCCACTCGGCCACTCTAAAGCAGTGGTTGGTGTTGAGTTGGGACAGTTGTCATGTCGTGCCACCTAGGCCACATTAGGGTCATGGTAGCAAGTAGGGGTGCGCAGGCATGACCATGCATGCTGCATTTCCGTATCTTATGGTGCTTTATATATTACCATATATATATATATATATACATATATGCATGGATATATATATATGGATGGTTGTGATTAATATATATATATAGATGCAGTCTATATATATATGCTTATTGTGATGTTGCATTTGATTGTACTATGCTTACTGCATTTGGTTGTACATCATATTCATGCATGCTTCTTGCATCTGTTATACGGTTGTGTCTGATACTTGTATATTTGTTGGACGGACCATTAGATACCTTGACCTGTATCATGAGTATATTGTGAGTTAGTATTACTCTTCTTGTTATATATGTTGGATATATGCTCAGGTTGGATCAGAGTAGCGTAGCAGACTTTCTGGTATGTCTGCATTATACATTGTTTATTTGGTTATACGGTATTATGCATGTATTTATATACTGTGCTGGTATACCTGTTGTACCCTTAGGTTATGTTGTTGAATTACATGTGAAATTTGATATATACATATTTTTTATTACACCTGAGTTATACTCACCACTACGGACCCTGGGTTTTTCTATCGCCCAGGTAACAGGTAGAAGACTTCATGATGGCTTGGAGCACTGTTGGCTGACATCTCATCTCACCCCCGAGACTCTGGTGGTTGTTTTGGCCTTTCTGTATATGTGTTATGTATTTGGAGTTTTTCGTGGTATGATGTGTTGTGGATTGTCATGTGATGTACACACTTGTGGTTTTGGGTTTTTGCCGATGTTTTCTTTATGTCGTGGTGTTAGTCATACCGGTATGCACTATGTAGTTTGTTATGTTGTTGTGGTTAGTTTCCGCCGTGGTTTGTTTACATATATATATGTTGTTGTTGTTGTGGCCTACGGGCCTTATATTAACACGATATGTTGCCACATACAGCGGAGTTGTTGTCGGTTTCTTTTCGTCATGGCATGCTCTCGGGACGTGACATAGGCACAACCGAGACTTTGACCATTTTCGACTATAACTAGGCACGACAATGTGAGGCTCTGTATGGTCCGTTTAACTTCGTTTAGGTGTGTTATGACCATGCTAAATTCGACAAGGCCATAGGAGGTTCCATAGCCTCTATTTTTCACCTTATTGGCCTGGTCCAACCAGATACATCTTCTCTCTCACTAAGAATCTCATTCTCAGATTTATTTCACATCTCTAAATCATCCATATTGCGTGTGACCCAATAGATTCTTGGCTATGTTGGCAAGTCATAACTAACCCCTTAATTATAACTAAATCATGAGTGGCACCTAGCAGTGCATCATGACCCCCAATTGATCGAAAAGTCTAAATAGACTCCAGAACATTTCTGAACCCTTTAGCAGCTTCGGTTGTTCGTCCTTTGTTCCTTTCACTCATCCTATACCCACTTGGTTTAAGGCATGGTCAATGTGTTCGTCCCCACTAGGCTGACTACGTCACACCTAGCCCAAGTTAGTTTCGTTGTCCTATGGATTCAAGTTACTCCTACATGTTTCCAAGAAGATCATCTTCTTAACATGTTTGCTCTGGACAGAGACTTCTAAGTAAAAATCCTAACAAAAGGACTAGGGTATACATCTCCTTTATTAGAAGTGTTGAATGCTCTATGAGTTATTCAAACACCTTCGATCACTTTAGCTTATACCCAATCATCCCGGAGTTACACCTTATATTAAGATGGCTGTGAAGAACTCAAAGTATAAGGTGTCATGACCAAGATGACTTGAATACTCAAGTCTAAGGAAGCTCGCACTCGAGTTACAATGAGAACTTAAATAACATATAAAACCATATGAAGTCTCATAGTAAGCCACTCCAATAAACTAGTTACCACAATTAGCATCCACATATTCACTCTCAGCATCCCTATGCTATGCTTGGATAAACCAAGGATCATAACATGTGCTAGTCTCATAGAATCAATGATGTTCAATCTCATTAATTCATTGACTAGGGATAGTTTCAATACTTGCATATTTAAACACGATGAGATGCCCATTAACTATGATCCAATCATAATTTTTCTCATGCTATGCATCGTATTTTGGATTTCAGTACATGAGTTTAAGATCCAATCAAATACATAGATAATGTATACTCAAATAGTGAATTTTATTAATAACTTCTAAGGCGGTTGCCTTAGAACACCTCTCAATTACATCAAACTCCCACTTCGCCTATAGCATATCTCCTTGGTATGTAATACCATAGGCCTCTATATTCCTCTCAAACTTTTCTTGGGAAAGAGGCTTTGTCAAGGGATCTGCTAGATTCCTATCTGTGTGAACTTTCTCTATTTGTGCGTCTCTTCTATCTATGATCTCTCTGATCAGATGGTAACGGTGTAGTACGTGTTTAGATTGCTGATGAGACCACGGTTCCTTCACGTGTACAATGGAACCATTGTTGTCACAGTAAATCGGTTGATACTGCTGTTACCTCTTCTATATGAACCGGATAAGAGGGCTCGCATGAAAGACATCATCCGAACCAAATAATTGGTTCGACAAAGAAAGAAGCGAAGAATGGTTCGGGCACAATTTCCTGGGACGATTGCCATGGGAGAGCTAGTTGAGGTAATTGGCACGGTAAAGCGGAGGCAGAGTGCGCTTCATTAGGAAATAAAATGTTAGGGCAATCTCTTGCCATGATAAGGTTTTGATGTGTGTGGCAAAGGGTTTAAGTTAGGTTGTGGTTATGGTTTGATATGTGCGTTGGAGTCTTGCAGGCCTTAGTAATTCGCACATGGAAGCCTAGGCGAGTTTCCCATCTCATGACTCGGTCCTTGAGTCGGTGAAGGATAGCTTTGTGGAAGTCGTGCGCTTGGAGCATCCGAGGGACTGCCGGACGAGGAGCTTGGAGTGAAGCCGAAGGAAGTAGACTTCAGGGCAAGACGCGAAGGATGGTGCTGCAGAGCCGTGCGCTTGGCGGATCCGAGGGATGTGGCCGGACGAAGACAACTTCGAAGGCAAGGGACTCCGAGGGATGAGAGTGAGCGAATGTAACCCGGGAAGGGGTAGTAGCTCCTAGGTGAAACTTGGCCATTTGGCTAAGTGTCGGATGAGTTTTCCCGACATCAGTCGACTGCCAAGGAATGGCAGTCGACTGCTCTGAGTCGAATGGGTTTGACTGGTGTCTGACTCATGGGCATTTGGCCCAAGCAGTCGACTGCCATGGACTGGCAGTCGACTGCTGTCGACATCAGTCGACTGCCAAGGGATGGCAGTCGACTGATGGCACTGTGCACGGGCACAGAATGGAGTCGAGCTCGCGGAGCACTCGACTGATGGTCCATCAGTCGACTGATGGTAAGATCAGTCGACTGATGATGTTGCCGTTGGATGAAATCCAACGTGTAAAGCGGCCGTTATTGGGCAACGACTACAGAACCAGTCGACTGATGGTATCATCAGTCGACTACTCCTGTGTCAACGGGAAGAAACCCTCTTCCTCTATAAAAAGGAAGGGGATGAGCCTTTGGGAGGCAAATGCTTGAACTCCAATCTTCTCCCAAAGTGCTATAAACGTCTTCCCACTCTTCTTACTTGCTTTTACTTCATTCTTATTGTAAGAAGAGTGATCTTGGTTGTAAAGGTTACCTCCACCTAGCTTGGTGCAAAGGAGAGACCAATAGTGATTGGCTTTGGAGGAGTGATTCACCTTGGATGAATCGGACCATGGATTAGCGGCGTAGTCGTGAACCACGTTACATTTTGTGTTAGCATTTGTATTCTTCTTTGTTTATTTGCTTGTCTTGTTTTTGTTATTTCCGCTTGCGCTAATTAGTTTTGTAGACAAGCAAATACCATCATTCATCGATCGAGGGCTATTCACCCCCCTCTAGCTGGCCGTTTGATCCCATACAAGTGGTATCAGAGCCAAGTCGCTTGTCGAGGACTAACCGCCGCAACAAGCACTTCATCAAAAGATGGTCGGCTCGAACATTCACCCATCGAACTTCGAAGGCGAATTCTCTTGGTGTAAAAAGAGAATGGAGGTATTCTTCAAAACTGACTTTGAAATTCTCTTAATAATGGAAAACGGTTTCGAGTTGCCTAGGAACGAAAATGGGGAGCCATTGGAGAAATCAAGGTGGAGCAAAAGGAAAAGAGAAGAATACTTGGCAAATTAAATGGCCAAGCATCACCTATACAATGTCCTCCCCCAACAAGAAGTCAACCGGATAGGAGAGTGTGCTAGCGCTAAGGAAATGTGAGAGAAACTAATAGAGATTCATGAAGGCACATCCGAGGAAAAGCTAGCAAGGAGAGATGTCCTTCGCTCCCAATTGTCCAATATCAAACTCGAAAAGGGAGAGATGGTAAAATCCCTACACTCTGATTTAAGGAAATTCTAACCGGCTTGACAAGTGTAGGTGAAAAGCTTTCCAACCGGGATATGGTAATGAAGGCCATATATGCCTTTCCCCGGTCCTCAAGATGGAGCTCCATGGTTGATTCGTTTTACATCTCCAAGAACTTGGAAGTAAGTACCTTGGAGGAGTTTTTCTCAACAATGGACCTCCACGAAACAAGGCTTGAAGGAATAGTTGAAGAGCCAAGAATTCAACCTTCAAGAGGAGTAGCACTTTTGGCGAACAAGGGGAAGAAGAAAATGGAGATCCCCTACTCCTCCGATGATGAAGCATCCTTCTCCTCCATGGATAGCACGGAAGAAGCCTATATGGTAAGGAGGGTAAGGCGTGCATTAAAAGGTTTTCAATTTAATAAATCTAATGATATGAGGAGAAGACCAAGGGGGAAGGTCATTTGCTACAATTGCCAATGAGAAGGACACATAAGGGACAATTGTCCTCTCCTAAACAAGAGTAAAGAAGTGAGGAAGAAGAAAGAAGAAAAGAAGAAGTATAAGGAGAGTAAAAAGAAGGAAGAAGAAAAGAAGGCCAAAGAAAAAGGGAAGGCCAAGGCATTCAAAGCAAAGACATGGGATTACCCTTCCTCTTCATCCTCATACGAAGAAGAAGAACATGTCTACTCCAACCTTGCTTTAATGGCCTTTGACGACTTGGATTGCTCCTCCTCCGAAAATGAAGGATCAAGCTTAAGTGGAGGGAGCTCAAGTGAAGGGGGAGCCTCCTCTACCTCCTCATCAGAAGAAGAAGACATGGAAACTATGGTAACGAATGCCTCTCCTAAGAAAATAGTTTCCATAATTTCTAGTTTAACTAAGGACTTATTTGGACTGAAAAAGAAAAATAAGAGCATGCTAGATCAAATTAAGGATTTAGAAAATAAATTAGAAAAAGCATGTTTTAATGATAATGATGACGATGCATGCTCACATGAATATATGCCATTTGATGTTTATGATGCATGCATAGAGGAAAATAGGCCTTTAAGGGAAAAGGTAGACTATTTGACAAAAGTCCTAGAGAAGTTCACTATTGGCTCAAACACTTTGAACATGATCATTGGGAGCCAAAGAGCAAGTTTTAACAAAAAGGGCCTAGGATATAAAGAAAAGAAAAATGAAAAGGCCTATAAATGCCTAATTGCTACGGGACAAGATAAGAAGAAGGTAATAGCTAGAAAATGGATTCCTAAGGAATTTCTAGTGAACTCTTTCGGCAAGAATTTGTATTGGGTTCCAAAATTCATCCTTAAGGGTTAGGAAAACCCTAGGATAGTCAACCATATGGACTTGACCTATATCATATTTTGGTTGACTTAGGATGGTGGGACAACATTTTTAAAATAGTGTTAGGTGATGATAACGTGCCTATAAATAGATATTAATATTTAAGTCATGATAGTTAATTAAATTGCTATGTATGTTTGCTATCAAGATTTATGATCTTGATTTTTGGCACATAGTTATGGGCTTTAAGGGTATAAATCATGCTTTAGGTGATATTTGCGTATTACCATTATGAAATACCTAATGCAAGATAACAATTTAATGAATACATGTATTTCATGATCATAATGTGAAATTAATTCATATATTTCTTTATGATCATGAGGATTGTTAGGATGATACTTAACCTTGATAGAATTGCATGAATATAATGGTTAAGTATATAAAAATACCTCTAGGATACATTTCACACTCACAATCGGCTACCTTGATTGAAAACTTAGCATGAGTGAGATGATAGGATGATACAAATGTCCACTAATGCCTATGGCATTTAGATCGTCATTCAAGGTATCAAAATAGCAATAATAGACCAATCATAGGGAAGACGTATGTTTAATTCATAGACAATTGCCCAAAGATCATGGTTGGATATTTCATAAGTTTTCAAAACAATTTCTTACTTTAAAATCTGTGTATTCATGTTTTGAAACAATTGGATGCAAAACTAGGTAGTATACTTGATACTAGAATGATCAAAAACCTAGTGTTTTTTAAAGCCTTTGGATTTTTGACAAAAACAAAAAAAAATAATGATTTTTCATGAAAAACTATTTTTCATTGATAGATATACTTAAAATAAATATGTTCCCAAAATTTCATGATTTCTCAAATTTTTTCGAATTTTTAATGCATTTCTGAATTTCGATTCGAAAATCAGAAATTCCTGAAAACCATGTGCCAGTCGACTGGTAGTCTGAACCAGTCGACTGGTGGCTTGAAAATCAGAACAATAAAGGCTAAATTTAATTTTTAATCAATTTTTGGTATTTTCCTTCTATTAGACTTGATGCCATGAGTTTATAACTTAGTATTAATCTTTTTGATGGTGTCAAAGGGGGAGAAAAGATTATGTTTAAGTGAATTATGATAGGGGGAGAAATATGTATGGGGAGTTTCATGGATTAAGGGGGAGTTGCATGTTGCTATATCATGTTTATGTTTACATGCTTTCTTACCTTATAGATTTCTATCAAATATTTTTACCTAACTTAAATAGATTGCCACACATCAAAAAGGCGGAGATTGTTAGGGCAATCTCTTGCCATGATAAGGTTTTGATGTGTGTGGCAAAGGGTTTAAGTTAGGTTGTGGTTATGGTTTGATATGTGCGTTGGAGTTTTGCAGGGCTTAGTAATTCGCACATGGAAGCATAGGCGAGTTTCACATCTCATGACTCGGTCCTTGAGTCGGTGAAGGATAGCTTTGTGGAAGCCGTGTGCTTCGAGCATCCGAGGGACCACCGGATGAGGAGCTTGGAGTGAAGTCGGAGGAAGTAGACTTCAGGGCAAGACGCAAAGGATGGCGCTGCAGAGTCGTGCACTTGGCGCATCCGAGGGACGTGGTCGGACGAAGACAACTTCGAAGGCAAGGGACTCCGAGGGATGAGAGTGAGCGAATGTAACCCGGGAAGGGGTAGTAGCTCCTAGGTGAAACTTGGCCATTTGGCTAAGTGTCAGATGAGTTTTTTCGACATCAGTTGACTGCCAAGGAATGGCAGTAGACTGCTCTGAGTCGAATGAGTTCGACTAGTGTCCGACTCATGGGCATTTGGCCCAAGCAGTCGACTGCAATGGGCTGGCAATCGACACATCGACTCGATCGGACCGCCAAGGGATGGCGATCGGTGATGGCACCGCAGACGCGAGAATGGAGTCGATCTCGCGGAGCACTCGACTGATGGTCCATCAGTCGACTGACGGTAAGATCAGTCGACTGATGATGTTGCCGTTGGATGAAATCCAACGTGTAAAGCGGTCGTTATTGGGCAACGGCTATAGGTCCAGTCGACTGATGGTATCATCAGTCGACTGCAATTGTGTCAACGAGAAGAAACCCTCTTCCTCTATAAAAAGGAAGGGGATGAGGCTTTGGGAGGCAAATGCTTGAACTCCAATCTTCTCCCAAAGAGCTATAAACGTCTTCCCACTCTTCTTACTTGCTTTTACTTCATTCTTATTGTAAGAAGAGTGATCTTGGTTTTAAAGGTTACCTCCACCTAGCTTGGTGCAAAGGAGTGACCAATAGTGATTGGCTTTAGAGGAGTGATTCACCTTGGACGAATCGGACCGTGCATTAGCGGCGTAGCCGTGAACCACGTTACATTTTGTGTTAGCATTTGTATTCTTCTTTGTTTTTTTGGTTGTCTTGTTTGTGTTATTTCCACTTGTGCTAATTAGTTTTGTAGACGAGCAAATACCATCATTCATCGATCGAGGGCTATTCACCCCCCTCTAGCCGGCCATTCGATCCCCTACATAAAAGAGAATCAGTTTAGGTTGATAGGTCTAGAAGCAGATGGGACGGATACCAATCGACTCGACCCGGTTCGTCCGGAAGTAGTTTGGGGCAGAAAGGAGGGGAATTGGTTCAAGTCGCTGAAGATCCCAAAGGATATGCCACACGTGAGCTATAGGTCTAAGTTAGTTTCACCAAAAGCAAATGGTTGAGAGGGATAGGCTAACCTAGTTCCCAGAAATGTAGATGAAGAGGTGTTATGTAACAGAAGGGGGGGTCCCCACACAATATTCCGAGGAGCCTTCGCTCTTCGTATCTGTGATAGAATTATTCTCCAGGTGAACGTGGTGGCCACGTGTATGATGGGGATAGCTTGCGAGGTAATGATGGATCAGAGGAGGAGAATAAAAGGGAGGAAGAGGACAAAAGATGGGGGATCCGCATTATTCCAACCAGCAAGAAATGAAGACGCACGGGGAGAAGGAGAGCTACTCTTTCATTGGAGAAGGAGAGTGGTGATCTTCGCTTTTCGTGTACTCTTTCTTGTATCGTGATTTGACTGTAAGAGGTTTGCTCCTCCACCTCCAGAAGTTTCCTTTCCGCGAAGGAAGACGTTAATAGTGAAAGTCTTTTGGCACTGCATCTGGTGAGAGAGCTCACCTCCGTGGAGTAGGAATCCTTATTTCGAACCACGTTACATCCTCTGTCTTGGTTTTGTTGCCTGTGTTGGTTTGCGTTTCTCTGCTTTACGCTTTCATCTTTACTGCTGCGGCTGGAGAGAACCCCCCAAAGCTCCCTTCGTGCTTCATCACGTCAAAAGGAAGCGAACAAATCTTCTTCGCCGCATCAGTTGGCGTCGTCTGTGGGAAACATTTGAGCGAGATGTAGAGATGCAGCCAGAAGAGATACAACACCCAGTTGCCTCCACAGTGGAGGAAAACCCCATTACAATACTACCATCACAACTTAGGGCTCTGGTGGACGACATTGTAACTGAGGCCCTCGCTAGAGAAAAGAGAAGGACAGGATATCTTCATCCTCACTCTGGTGAACCTTCTTCTCGTGGACCACCACCAGAGGTGCCCCTTCCACCTCGTACAACCATTAACATTGAAGTAACGCCTGGAGAGGGGCTGGGATGGCGAGCACATCAGAACACTATACCATTAACCCAGAATCGACGAGAAGAACAAGGTGAAAGTAGGTCAACTAGGGTCCGGAGGTTTACGAGCCCAACCCTTTTACCATGGATATTCTCTTAGAAGTCCCACCGTCATACTTCCGGAATCCCTAAGTAGAAAAGTATGATGGTTCAACGGATCCAGAAGAACATCTATCATAATTTGCTGGAGCGGCCTCACTCCACTGCTATACCGATGACCTCAAGTGTCGAGTCTTCCGGAGCACCTTAACTGGTTCGGCACAAAAATGGTTTAACACCCTGCCCCTGGGGTCTATCACTTGTTTTGCTAATTTTCAGGGGATGTTCCGCCAGGAATTTGCCAGCTGTAAGGCATAGAATCATGACGTCTCTATCCTGCTGCACATTATGCAGGGGCCCTCAGAATCACTCAGAGGGTATCTTCATCGGTTCACCTCCGCATCCAGGAGTATCCCTTCCGCAAGGTCGGATGCTTTCAGAGTCGCCATCCCGCATGGGCTGAGGGAGGGCCCCTTCCTCAGTTCCCTTTTGAGAAAACCCGCTAATAGATATGAGGAGCTATTAAGTCATGCGGAAAAATTCATCAACGAGGAAGAAGGACTAAAAGTGCGAAGAGCCGAACGCGCTGCCATAGTAGTCCCAGCCGAAAAAAATCGCCCCGTCGCCCCTCAAGCACCTCCTCGTCAGGGCTATGTGCGACCTCTTCTACTGGAGGCTCCAAGGCCTCGGTTATTGCTACAGGGCGCTCACCCTGCACAACCATTACAGATTATGGCTGTTGATGCAGTTCCTCCCGCGAGGACTTGGAAGGAGTGGGAGATGGAATTCTATGATCAACAGGATCTACTACAGTGACCCTCAGGATATAGGGGAGTACCGCGTGACCCCCTGCCCCATTTTTCTACCAATACCACATGGAGTACGGCCACGCCAGTGGCCGATGTTTCAAGCTACAGGAGGAGTTGGAGCACCTCCGAGCCGCCTACCCACAATTGAGGCCTCGAGCGAGGCGGCGGCGCGGAACAGCGACCCAATGTGACTCGCCCACGGCCATATAACCAACCATCGCAAGTTACATTCCCTCCAGACCCCTAAACCTCGTCCCAGTAGGTTATTCCTTATGGAGGCCCATCAGGTGAGGGCCCATCATCTAATTGAAATAACGCCCCCACATAGGGTGTTATTCATGTCATTGCAGAGGATCCACCGACGGGACTCCAATCGGGCGAGGAAGTCATACGCCCACCTCATGGAAAGTCTGGCTATTTTCACTGAACAGACTGTCCAAACCCCACCGTCGGTCTCGTTCGAGTCGGAAGATCTCCGAGTCTTCCTGCTGCCCCACACGGATGCCTTAGTGATCCGTATTTCCCTGGCCAACTACAAAGTGGCCAGGGTATTGGTTGACTCCGGAAGCTCTGTCAACATCCTTTTCCAAGAGGCCTTTGGACAGATGCAGCTGTGAAATGGCCAGCTAGAAGAAGTGGCCACACCCCTCTTCGGGTTCGCGGGACATGTGGTCCACACCATAGGGCATATTTCATTGCCCGTGACTCTGGGCACAAAGCACAACCAAAAAACCAATATAGTCCCTTTCCTCATCGTGGACACTCCGTCCACTTATAATGCCATTCTTGTGTTAGGGCAATCTCTTGCCATGATAAGATTTTGATGTGTATGGCAAAGGGTTTTAGTTAGGTTGTGATTATGATTTGATATGTGCGTTGGAGTCTTGTAGGGCTTAGTAATTCGCACATGGAGTCTTGGCGGGTTTACCACTCACTACCTCGTGCTTGAGTCGGAGAAGGAGCATTGCAGAGCCGTGCGCTTAATGTTACCGAGGGACCCCTGGACGAGATGACCTGAAGTGAAGCCAAGGAAGCAGACTTCTGAGGCAAGAGATGCGAAGGAGCATTGCAGAGCCGTGCGCCTGATGCTGCCGATGGACGTGGCCGCGAACGAAGAGAGCTTCGGTGAGGGACTTCTAGTGAGATGAGAGAATGAGTGAATTGTAAGTAGCTCATTAGGTGAACTTGGCCGAATGGCTAAGTGTCGGATGAGTTTTCCCGACATCGTCGATGCCGGGCGAGCGATCGCTTCCGAGTCGAATGGGTTCGACCGTATTCGATCGATGGGTTTATGCCCAGCGATCGAATGCCATGGAATAGCGATCGACTACCGAGGATGTCGTGGCGCAGAATCAATCGTAGCCGGGCGATCGACTATGGAGGCGTGATCGACTGATGAGGTCCATCAGTCGACTGCCAAGTGTTCCGTTGGTCTACAACGGTCGGGATCCAACGTGTTCGGAGGCCGTTGGAGAGGCGACAGTCGACTGCCAAGGGCAGCAGTCGATTGCTGGCGGCCAACGGGAAGAAAAGCTTCCTCTCTATAAAAAGAGAGGGTGTGGGGCTTTGAGAGGCTAATGCTTATGCTTTAAGTGATCATCCAAGTGCCCCACAAGCTTTAAACTCTTCTTACTTGCTTTTACTTCATTTCTATTGTAAGAAGAGTGATCTTGATTTGTAAAGGTTACCTCCACCTAGCTTGGTGCAAAGGAGAGACCAATAGTGGATTGGTTTTGGCGGAGTGATTCACCGAGGATGAATCGGGGACCGTGGATTAGCGGCGTAGCCATGAACCACGTTATACTATCTTCTTAGCGTTGTTTGTATTCTTCTTTATTTTTTATTTCCTTGTCTTGTTGTTTCCGTTGCGCTAATCTTTTGTAGATGAGCAAATTCCATTATCCAACGAAAGAGGGCTATTCACCCCCCTCTAGCCGGCCGATCGATCCCCTACAAGTGGTATCAGAGCCAAGGAAAGCTTGTCGAGGACTAACCACCACAACAAGCACATTCAACAATGGTCGGCACTAATATTCATCCGCCAAAGTTCGAGGGGGAATTCTCTTGGTGGAAAAAGAGAATAGAGGTATTCTTTGAAACCGATTTTGAAATTTTATTAATTATGGAAAACGGTTTCGAGTTGCCTAGGAATGAAGATGGGGAGCCATTGGAGAAAGCAAGGTGGAGCAAGAGGCAAAGAGAAGAATATTTGGCGAATTCAAAAGCCAAGCACCACCTCTACAATATACTCCCCCGACAAGAAGTTAACCGGATTGGGGAATGCTCTAGTGCCAAGGAGATGTGGAAGAAGCTAGTAGAGCTTCATGAAGGCACTTCGGAGGCTAAACTTGCAAGGAGAGACCTCCTCTGCTCCCAACTATCCAACATCAAATTAGAAAAGTGAGAAAAGGTAACATCATTGCATTCTAGGTTTAAGGAAATTTTGATTGGACTAACAAGTGTAGGAGAAAGGCTCTCCAACCGGGATATGCTTATGAAAGCAATCGACGCTTTTCCCCAGTCATCAAAATGGAGCTCAATGCTGGACTCCTTCTATATGTCCAAGAACTTAGAAGTAAGTACTTTGGAGGAGTTCTAATCAACCATGGAGCTCCACGAAACGAGGCTTGAAGGAATACAAGAAGAGCCTAGAATTCAACCCTCAAGAGGAGTAGCATTTTTGGCCAACAAGGGGAAGAAGAAGATAGAGATCCCCTCCTCCTCCGATGATGAAGCATCCTACTCCTCCTCCATGGATAGCATGGAAGAAGCCTATATGGTAAGGAGGGTAAGTCATGCATTGAAAGGTTTTCAATTTAATAAATCTAATGATAGGAGGAGAAGACCAAGGGGGAAGGTCATTTGCTACAATTGCCAAAAAGAGGGACACATAAGGGATAATTGTCCCCTCCTAAACAAGAGCAAGGAATAAAGGAAAAAGAAGGAAGAAAAGATGAAGAAAAAGGGGAGCAAGAAGAAAAAGGAAGAGGAGAAGATGGCAAAGGAAAAGGGAAAGACCAAAGCTCTAAAGGCAAGGACATGGGATGACCCCTCCTCCTCATCTTCATCATCATCGGAAGAGGAGAATGCTTTTGTCACCAACTTAGCATTGATGGCTTTCGACGACTTGGATTGCTCCTCCTCCAAAAATGAAGGATCAAGCTCAAGTGGAGAGAGCTCAAGTGAAGGGGGAGCCTCCTCTACTTCCTCATCCGAAGAAGAAGACATGGAAACTATGGTAACTAACCATTCACCTAGTAAAATAGTTTCTATGATTTCTAGCCTCACTAATGATTTATTTAGAGCAAAGAAGAAAAATAAACCACGCTTGATCAAATTAATGATTTAGAGCAAAAATTAGAAAAAGCATGTTTTAATGATAATGATGAGGATGCATGCTCACATGATAACTATATGCCTTTGGATGTTAATGATGCTTGCATAGAAGCAAAATAGGGCTTTAAGAGAAAAGGTAGACTATTTGACCAAAGCCCTAGAGAAGTTCACTATTGGCTCAAATACTTTGAACATGATCATAGGGAGCCAAAGGGCAAGCTTTAACAAAAAAGGCCTAGGATATAAAGAAAAGAAAAATGAAAAGGCCTATAAATGTTTAATAGCTAGGGGTCAAGACAAGAAGAAGGTAATTGCTAGAAAATGGATCCCTAAGGAATTTTTAGTGAACCCAATAGGAAGAACTTATTTTGGGGTCCAAAATCCATCCTTAAGGGTTAGGAAAACCCTGGGATAGTCAACCATATACATTTTACCTATATCATATTTTGGTTGACTTAGGATGGCGGGACATAATTTTTGAAATAGTGTTAGGTGATGATAATGTGCCTATAAATAGATATCAATGTTTAAGTCATGATAGTTAATGAAATTGCTATGTATGTTTGCTATCATGATTTATGATCTTGATAATTGCCACATAGTAATGGGCTTTAAGGGTATAAATCATGCTTTAGGTGATATTTGCTTATTACTATTATGAAATACCTAATGCATGATAACAATTTGATGAATACTTTTATTTTATGATCATAATGTAAATTTAAGTCATATACATCTTTATGATCATGTGGATTGTTAGGATGATACTTAACCTTGATAGAATTGCATAAATATAATGGTTAAGTATATACAAATACCTTTAGGATACATCTCACACTCACCATAGGCTACCTTGATTGAAAACTTAGCATGAGTGAGATGTTAGGATGATACAAATGCCCACTAGTGCCTATGGCATTTAGATGGTCATTTAAAGTATCAAAATAGCAATAATAGACCAATCATGGGGAAGGCTTATGTTTAATTCATAGACATATTGCCCAAAGATCATGGTTGGATATTTCTTATGTTTTCAAAATAATTTCTTACTTTAAAATCTTTGTATTAATGTTTTGAAACAATCCAAAGCAAGACTAGGTGTTAAAATGGATACTAACATGCTCAAAAACTAGTGGTTTTTAAAGCTTTTGGATATTTGGAAAATACTTGAAAATATAATGATTTTTCATGGAAAACTATTTTTCACTGATAAATATACCTACAAGAAATGTGTTCCCCAAATTTCACTATTTTTTAAATTTTCTGGAATTTATAATGCATTTCTAAAATTCATCCAGAAAATCATAATTTCGGAATTCATTGTGTCAGTCGACTGCCATACTAATAGTAGTCGACTGCTTACCTGAAAAACAGCCCAACAATTTTTGATACACGGTTTTAGGGCATGTTTTTGGTTATCTTTCTCCCTAGACTTGATGACATGATATATAAACTTGTTTTTAATCTTTTTGATGGTGTCAAAGGGGGAGAAAACTATGTGTTTAAGTAAGGGGAAACATATTTAGGGGGAGTTTCATGTATTAAGGGGGAGAGTTACTAATCATGTTTATTCACATTCTTTCCTTTCTTAATGTTTTATCAAATGGTTTACCTAACTTAAACGGATTCTCACACATCAAAAAGGGGGAGATTGTTAGGGCAATCTCTTGCCATGATAAGGTTTTGATGTGTGTGGCAAAGGGTTTAAGTTAGGTTGTGATTATGATTTGATATGTGCGTTGGAGTCTTGCAGGGCTTAGTAATTCGCACATGGAGTCTTCATGGTTCAAGACTCACTACCTTGTGCTTGAGTCGGAGAAGGAGCATTGCAGTCGTACGCTTGATCTCGAGGACCACCGGACGAGATGACTTGAAGCGAAGAGCGAAGCGAGCTTGAAGGCAAGAGACGAAGGAGCATTGCAGTAGTGCTGCCCATCTGCCAAGGGACGTGGCCGCGAACGAAGAGAGCTTCGGCGAGGGACTTCGAGTGAGATGAGAAATGAGTGAATTGTAAGTAGCTCATTAGGTGAACTTGGCCGAATGGCTACGTGTCGGATGAGTTTTCCCGACATCAGTCGACTGCCAAGGGCAGCAGTCGACTGCTCTGAGTCGAATGGGTTCGACTGGTATCCGACTGATGGGTTTATGCCCAGCAGTCGAATGCAATGGAATACGATCGCCGAAGATGTCGCGAGCGCAAGAACCACTCAGACGCGGATGACTACGGAGGTAGCAATCGATGAGGTCCATCGATCGCGCAAGTGTTCTGTTGGACTACAACGGTCGGGATCCGACGTGTTCGGAGGCCGTTAGATAGGCACGATCGCCAAGGGCGTGATCATCGTGGTGGCCAACGGAAGAAAAGCTTCCTCTATAAAAAGAGGTGTGGGGAAGAAAAGCTTTATGCTTTAAGTAATCATCCAAGTTCCCCACAAGCTTTAAACTCTTTTTACTTGCTTTTACTTCATTTCTATTGTAAGAAGAGTGATCTTGATTTGTAAAGGTTACCTCACCTAGCTTGGTGCAAAGGAGAGACCAATAGTGGATTGGTTTTGGCGGAGTGATTCACCGAGGACAAATTGGGGACCGTGGATTAGCGGCGTAGCCGTGAACCATGTTATACTATCTTGTTAGCATTGTTTGTATTCTTCTTTATTGTTTATTTGCTTGTCTTGTTGTTTTCATTGTGCTAATCTTTTGTAGATAAGCAAATTCCGTTATCCAACGAAAGAGGGCAAATCACCCCCCTCTAGCCGGCCGATCGATCCCCTACCTCTTGGTCGTCCTTTCCTTGCCATTTTTCATGCGGTGGCTTCCCCGTACCACAAGAAGGTGAAGTTCCCAGTTGTACAGTTGGTGGGAGAAGTCCGAGGCGAACAGAAAGCCGCTAGGAGCTGTTATGCGTAGATGGTCCGGGATGATCAGAAGAAGGCCCGAACCGATGACCCCAAAGGAAAGGCCATCGTCATTTTTTATGTCTGCGTCAAGGAAGAATCTCCTCCCAAAGAGGACAAGATAGATGAAAGGGATCTATTGGAAATATCTCTGGGAAAGGCCAATCGGGTGGCACAGTAGCTGGAGGCCAAGGAGGAGTTGGTGGCCTGCCTGAAGAAGAACGAAGACATATTCGCAGGAGACGTGCATGACCTTATGGGAATTGACCCTCGCATTGCTAAACACCATCTAAACATAACCAGAAGAGTCCGACCCGTCCAAAAGAAGTGGCGACACTTTGGACCTGAGAAGGACAAGGTTAAAGACGAGGAAGTAGATAAATTGTTAAAAGTGGGTCATGTGAAGGAAATCCAATTCCCCGAGTGGGTCTCCAATGTAGTCTTGGTCCGCAAGCCTTCTGGGCAGTGGAGGATGTGTATTGACTTTTGCAATTTGAATAAAGCGTGTAACGCCCGTAAAATTCCTAGCAATTTTACAATCATTTTTGCATGATTATAATGGGCTTTATGTGGGCTCTTTCAAAAAAATAAAAGAAATAGAGCCAAAAAGGATGCATGGCCGAAGGCTTGAACCCTAAACCCCAAGTAGATAGCTAAACCTTAAGATGCATCCAATAACAAAAAGCCCAGCAGGGTTGTGCTATTAGAAGGATATGGGAAATGATAGATAAGGGTAAGAGAGGCTAAGGGACACATTCAAGTGAATAAATAGGGGAATGAGGAGACAAGAGAAACCACAATTGTCATTCTCCACTTCTCTTCTTCTTCCTCACCGAAACCATAAGCTCCCCCTCTTCCATTTTTCAAAAACCAACTAAGCTAGGAGAAAGGTCTAGTCTTGGCACAACCTAGGGTATTTTCTACTACTAAACAAAGCGAAGGATGCAAGTATCCCCTCACCCGCATACAAGTTGTTTCGGTTGATGTTATTAAGAAAATCCTAACATGAAACTTTTGGCCAAGACCTTCCTTATGCTTTCCATGATTGTTTATGCTATGTTTAGTATGGATATGATGATAATAGGTTGCTAGATAAGTTTGGTCTAAGGGTTTGATCTTCAAAGATTCATGAAACTTTCGGCCAAGACCTCTTTTATGTTTGCCATCGTTGTCTATGCTATGTTTAGTATGAATATGAAGATAATAAGTTGCTAGATAGGTTTGGTCTAAGGGTTTGATATTCAAGCTTCATGAAACTTTCAGCCAAGACCTCTTTTAAGCTTGCCACGGTTGTCTATGCTATGTTTAGTATGAATATGATGATAATAGTTTGCTAGATAGGTTTTGTCTAAGGGTTTGATCTTCAAGCTTCATGAAACTTTCGGCCAAGACCTTTTCTTTATGCTTTCCATGATGGTCTATGTTATGTTTTGTATGAATATGATGATAAAATGTTTCTAGATAGGCTTGGTTTAAGTGTATGATCTTTAAGCCCCATAAGACTCTCGGCCAAGAGCTATTTGAGGCTTCTAATGGTTTTCTATGCTATGATATATATGTAGTCATGTTATGTTTTGAATGTAGATGAAGATAATATGTTGATAGCTAACCTAGATTTAAGTGTGGGAGCCTTAAGCCTCTTGAACCTCTCGGCCAAGACCCATTTAGCCCCCTAAGGGCGTTCCATGCCATGATCTATATGTGATGGAGATTAACATGTGGTTAGTTAGATCTTTTACAAGTTGTTTAGGGTTTAAAATCTTGTTAGAACCCCATGAAGTTTAGACCACACCATGTTATGCTTGTTATGATGTTTATGACATACGCTATATGTGTGTGATGTTATTTTTATGTTAAGTAAATCTTGCACAAGGGTTTATCATGTAAACTCCTAAGATCCCTCCCTTAGGGTTTTGACCAACCCATGTACATGCCCTCTACTAAGTTTTCCATGTCATGCTACATGTAGAAAAGATGCAAATATGATGTTAGTTAGATTTTACGATAGCATGATTGGTTTATGGCACTACCTTATGTCCATGTTGATTGTATGAATGTATGGATATGTCTTGCTCATTGCCATGCTAGTTGTAAGAATGTATGATTATTCCATGCTCATTGTCATGTTAATTGTATGAATGTACGATATGTCATAAAGAAGGAACATGATATGTTATGTAAAGAAATATGATATGTTATGAAGAAGGAAAATGATATGCTATGAAGAAGGAACATGATATGTCATGATAAGGAACATGATATGTTTATGAAAAGTAATGTTATATGTTATGATAAGGAACATGATATGTTATGAAAAGAAATGTGATACATGGATAAGGAACATGATATGTTATTTTACTTTCTACATGGCTTGTACCGGACCCTAACAAGGTCCAAGTGATGGGCTCCTACGCGCCCCTGGGTCGACGGTCGTAGTACGAACTCAGTACGAGATGAGCTCCAGTTGCCCTAGGCCGACAGTCATAAGAATGGGCTTAGGATGGGCTTCTATGTTATGTTTCCCCTAGGCCGACGGACATAGTACGATAAGAAATGCTTTTAGCTTAAATATGCATGAATATAAGTATGATAATCTTATGCTAGACTTTAGTTTAAATATGCATCAAATATATGTATGATAATCTTATACTAGCCTTATTTTAATATATGAAGATAAACATGGCTGGGAGACATATTAATAGAGTCGATGAGACAGTAATATATGGAAGACGTAGTAATAGAGTTGATGAGACAGTAATATATGGAATGTTGGTGCAACAATGCCCCAAGCATTTATATATTTTGATGTTTGGATACTCATCTAAGTTAGGCAATGTTTTGTGATCTAATTGTAAACATGTTTAAGTGACAGGAAAATCCAAGTATGAAGACTTGGTAAAAGACAAGTCCAAGTGTGATCTTGGCAAAGAGAAGTCAAAGGAAAGGTCTTGGCAGCGTAAGTCCAAGCATGTAGTCTTGGCGGCGTAAAGTCCAAGAAGTCCTTGGAAAAGAAAGACCAAAGGAAAGTCTTGGCGGCATAAGTCCAAGCATGTAGTCTTGGCGGCGTAAAGTCCAAGCGTACTTAGGCAAAGAAGAAACCCAAAGTATGACGAAACCGAAGGAAGCTTTTGAAGGCAAGCGCATGGATGGAGTCGTGGACTCAGAGAAATCCTAGAGGCGCAAGGCTGATGGAGAAGCTAGAAGGTTAAGTCTAGGCTTAGGTTATGTTTTCAAGTATGAATTAGTCATACTTGAGTGTGATCGACGAACATGGTGTCGACCAAACCGCCCTTAAAATGTAGCATTAGAGGTTGGAAGCCTATTACCAGTCGACTGGGAGTTATCCTAGTCGAACTGGTGAGAGTTGACTCGAACCCGGATACGCCGTGGCAAATCGCCATTATTGGCGATCGCCATCGCCGAATAACCGTCGTGGCGATCGGCTCTGGCGATATCGATCGAGCGAATCACGCGCAATCGACCGATAGTCTTCCGTTAGGCAATGACGACGGCGACAAATCCTACGAATCCGGTACTCGTAAGCGTTAGAATCGGTGGCAATCGATTGATGTAAGTCATCAATGATCGATAGAACTCAATGGGAAAGAGGCTCTTTCCTATAAAAAGAGCCCAAGGGGAGCAAGAAGGGGCTAATGCTTATATTCTGATCATTCTTCTAAGCTCCCACAAGTTTTCCAAGCTTTCTAAGTGTATTAATCTCCCTCCTCCTCTCAAATCTTCATTGTCATCTTTTGTAAGAAGAGGAGGTCTTTGTAAAAAGAAAGCTTCTGAGTGGAATTTCTTGTAAAGAGTAGGAGCGTTATCTCCGAACCACGTAAAGGCTTTGTTAGCATTGCTTTTTGTTTTTACATATATTATTTGTGTTTGCTTCCGCTAATTACTCTTGTAGAAATGAAAAGTGCTATTCACCCCCCCCCCCTCTAGCTTCCAAACGATCACCAACACGGAAGACGTAGTAAAGTCGATGAGACAGTAATATATGGAAGACGTAGTAATAGAGTCGATGAGATAGTAATAGATGGAAGACGTAGTATTAGAGTCGATGAGATAGTATTTCGCTCTCCATGAGGAGCTCCAGTACTGTTGGTAAAGAAGAAAGATGGGTCTATGCGAATGTGCACAGACTACCGAGCGCTAAATAATGTGACGATCATGAACAGGTAACCTTTACCGCGGATTAATGACCTGTTCGACCAGAAAAAGAGGTGACCTTAGTGATGGTCCTGTGGCAAAATCAACGATACGAAGAAGCCACCTGGGAACGCGAGGAGGACATGAAACAGAAGTACCCAGAGTTATTCTAAGTTTCGAGGACGAAACTTTTAAAAGGTATGAAGGATTGTAACGCCCGTAAAATTCCTAGCAATTTTACAATCATTTTTGCATGATTATAATGGGCTTTATGTGGGCTCTTTCAAAAAAATAAAAGAAATAGAGCCAAAAAGGATGCATGGCCCAAGGTTTGAACCCTAAACCCCAAGTAGATAGCAAAACCTTAAGATGCATCCAATAACCAGAAGCCCAGGAGGGTTGTGCTATTAGAAGAATTTGGGAAATGATAGATAAGAGTAAGGGAGGCTAAGGGACACCTTCAAGTGAATAAATAGGGAAATGAGGAGACAAGAGAAACCACAATTGCCATTCTCCACTTCTCTTCTTCTTCCTCACCGAAACCCTAAGCTCCCCCTCTTCCATTTTCCGAAACCAACTAAGCTAGGAGAAAAGCTCTAGTCTTGGCACAACCTAGGGTATTTTCTACTACTAAACAAAGCGAAGGATGTAAGTATCCCCTCACCTGCATACAAGTTGTTTCGGTTGATGTTATTAAGAAAATCCTAACATGAAACTTTCGGCCAATACCTTCCTTATGCTTTCCATGATTGTTTATGCTATGATTAGTATGGATATGATGATAATAGGTTCCTAGATAAGTTTGGTCTAAGGGTTTGATCTTCAAAGATTCATGAAACTTTCGCCCAAGATCTCTTTTATGCTTGCCATGGTTGTCTATGCTATGTTTAGTATGAATATGATGATAATAGGTTGCTAGATAGGTTTGGTCTATGGGTTTGATCTTCAAGCTTCATGAAACTTTAGGCCAAGACCTCTTTTATGCTTGCCATGGTTGTCTATGCTATGTTTAGTATGAATATGATGATAATAGGTTGCTAGATAAGTTTGGTCTAAGGGTTTGATCTTCAAGCTTCATGAAACTTTCGGCCAAGACATATTTTTTATGCTTTCCATGATGGTCTATGCTATGTTTTGTATGAATATGATGATAAAATATTTCTAGATAGGCTTGGTTTAAGTGTATGATCTCTAAGCCCCATAAGACTCTCGGCCAAGACCTATTTGAGGCTCCTAATGGTTTTCTATGCTATGATCTATATGTAGTCATGTTATGTTTTGAATGTAGATGATTATAATATGTTGATAGCTAAGCTAGATTTAAGTGTGGGAGCCTTAAGCCTCTTGAACCTCTCGGCCAAGACCCATTTAGGCCCCTAAGGGCCTTCCATGCCATGATCTATATGTGATGGAGATGAACATATGGATAGTTAGATCTTGTACAAGTTGTTTAGGGTTTAAATCTTGTTAGAACCCCATGAAGTTTAGACCACACCATGTTATGCTTGTTATGATGTTTATGTCATACTCTATATATGTGTGATGTTAGTATTATGTTAAGTAGATTTTGCACAAGTGTTTAGCATATAAACTCCTAAGAACCCTCCCTTAGGGTTTCGGCCAGCCTATGTACATGCCCTCTACTAAGTCCTCCATGCCATGCTACATGTAGAAAAGATGCAAATATGATGTTAGTTAGATTTTACGATAGCATGATTGGTTTATGGCACTACCTTATGTCCATGTTGATTGTATGAGTGTATGAATATGTCTTGCTCATTGCCATGCTAGTTGTAAGAATGTATGATTATGCCATGCTCATTGCCATGTTAATTGTATGAATGTGCGATATGTCATAAAGAAGGAACATGATATGTTATGTAAAGAAATATGATATGTTATGAAGAAGGAAAATGATATGCTATGAAGAAGGAACATGATATGCCATGATAAGAAACATGATATGTATATGAAAAGGAATGTTATATGTTATGATAAAGAACATGATATGTTATGAAAAGAAATGTGATATGTAACGATAAGGAACATGATATGCTATTTTACTTTCTGCATGGCTTGTACTGGACCCTAACAAAGTCCAAGGGATGGGCTCCTACATGCCCCTGGGTCGACGGTCGTAGTACGAACTCAGTACGGGATGGGCTCCAGTTGCCCTAGGCCGACGGTCATAACTACAGGCTTAGGATGGGATTCTATGTTATGTTGCCCCAAGGCCGACGGACATAGTACGGACCTTGTACTCTAGTAGTTTCGGGATTAGCTACCTCGGGTCTATTAAGGTTGTGCGCTATGATGATGATATATGTGGTACAATGTCGGGCCCAATATGTTGAGATTATGTTTAAGTACCTATAAGATATATATTTTCAAAGAGCATCTTGCATATACCTTATTTCATGTCTAGTTGATTATGATGTTTATATGGTTGTTATGCTTATATGATCTTGTATGTTTATATTAATGCTATGCTTATATGATCTTGTATGTTTATATGAATGCTATGCTTATATGTTCCTGTATGTTTATATGAATGCTATGCTTATTTGTTCTTGTATGTTTATATGAATTCTATGCTTATATGTTCTTGTATGTTTATATGAATGCTATGCTTATATGTTCTATTATGTTTATATGAATGTTATGCTTTTATGTTCTTGTATGATTATATGCATGCTATGCTCATATGTCCTTAAAAGATCATGTCACTACTCTATGTCTAATTCTCGATGTATGGTTTTTGTGAGTAGGAAAGGATCTTACTAAGCCTATGTTCTTATAGTTTTATGTTCCCTTGTACTGCATATAAGGGTAAAGAATGGCTAAACTAAAGGGAGCAGCAGGAGGGGCAAAGTGTGTGTGGTAGTGGCATGGTGGAGGAGATCTGTTTATGTTTCCCATACTTATGCATGTTTTCTTTTAAGTTGAATGTTATGAACTTGAACTAAGTACTTATGAAATGATGATGCATGCTTATGTTTAAAAGAACGAAAAAAAAAGAAATTTAAAGTCTTCCGCTGTAAGAAGTATATAGTCTTCCGCTGTAAATTCATGTATGTATGATCGCATCGCGCCGTCCTTCCAACCCCTGGAAAGGGCGGGCGTGACAGTTTGGTATCAGAGCAGATCTTCCTTTCCACTACACACAAATCAAGCTCCAATCCTGCCGCTCCAAGTAAGAAATTCTATGCTTACTCTATTTCTTTCATGTATGATAAGAAATGCTTTTAGCTTAAATATGCATGAATATAAGTATGATAATCTTATGCTAGACTTTAGTTTAAATATGCATAAATATATGTATGATAATCTTATACAAGCCTTATTTTAATATATGAAGATAAACATGGCTGGGAGACGTAGTAATAGAGTCGATGAGACAGTAATATATGGAAGATGTAGTAATAGAGTCGATAAGACAGTAATATATGGAAGACATAATAAAGTCGATGAGATAGTAATATATGGAAGACGTAGTAATAGACTCAATGAGATAGTAATAAATGGAAGACGTAGTAATAGAGTCGATGAGATAGTATTTCGCTCTCCATGGGGAGCTCCAGTACTGTTGGTAAAGAAGAAAGATGGGTCTATGCGAAGTGCATAGACTACCGAGCGCTAAATAATGTGACGATCAAGAATAGGTAACCTTTACTGCGGATTAATGACCTATTCGACAAGATAAAGAGGTGGCCTTAGAGAAGGTCCTGTGGCAAAATCAACGGTATGAAGAAGCCACCTGAGAACGCGAGGAGGACATGAAACAGATGTATCCAGAGTTATTCTAAGTTTCGAGGATGAAACTTATAAAAGGTATGAAGGATTGTAACGCCTGTAAAATTCCTAGGAATTTTACAATAATTTCTGCATGATTATAATGGGCTTTATATGGGCTATTTCAAAAAAAAAAAAGAAATAGAGCCAAAAAGGATGCATGGCCCAAGGCTTGAACCCTAAACCCCATGTATATACCTAAACCTTAAGATGCATCAAATAACTAGAAGGCCAGGAGGGTTGTGGTATTAGAAGGATATGGGAAATGATAGATAAGGGTAAGGGAGGCTAAGGGACACCTTCAAGTGAATAAATAGGGGAATGAGGAGACAAGAGAAACCACAATTGATATTCTCGACTTCTCTTCTTCTTCCTCACCGAAACCCTAAGCTCCCCCTCTTCCATTTTCCGAAAACCAACTAAGCTAGGAGAAAGCTCTAGTCTTCGCACAACCTAGGGTATTTTCTACTACTAAACAATGCGAAGGATGTAAGTATCCCCTCATCTCATACAAGTTGTTTCGGTTGATATTATTAAGAAAATCCTAACATGAAACTTTTGGACAAGACCTTCCTTATGCTTTCCATGATTGTTTATGTTATGTTTAGTATGGATATGATGATAATAGGTTGCTAGATAAGTTTGGTCTAAGGGTTTGGTCTTCAAAGCTTCATGAAACTTTCGGCCAACACTCCTTTTATGCATGCCATGGTTGTCTATGCTATGTTTAGTATGAATATGATGATAATAGGTTGCTAGATAGGTTTGGTCTAAGTGTTTGATCTTCAAGCTTCATGAAACTTTCAGCCAAGTCCTCTTTTATGCTTGCCATGGTTGTCTATGCTATGTTTAGTATGAATATGATGATAATAGGTTGCTAGATAGGTTTGGTCTAAGGGTTTGATCTTCAAGCTTCATGAAACTTTCGGCCAAGACCTTTTCTTTATGCTTTCCATGATGGTCTATGCTATGTTTTGTATGAATATAATGATAAAATGGTATTAGGGCAATCTCTTGCCATGATTAGGTTTTGATGTGTGTGGCAAAGGGTTTAAGTTAGTTTGTTATGTTAATTTGATATGTGCGTTGAAGTCGTGCAGGAATTAGTAATTTGCACATGGAGTCGTGGCGAGTTTCACATCTCATGACTCGGTCCTTGAGTCGGTGAAGGATAGCTTTGCGGAAGCCGTGCACTTGGAGCATCCTAGGGACCACCGGACGAGGAGGTTGGAGTGAAGCCGGGGGAAGTAGACTTCGAGACAAGAGATGCGAAGGAGCATTGCAGAGTCGTGCGCCTGATGCTGCCGAGGGATGTGGCCGCGAACGAAGATAACTTCGAAGGCGAGGGACTCCGAGGGATGAGAGTGTGCGAATGTAACCCGGGAAGGGGTAGCTCTTAGGTGAAACTTGGCCATTTGGCTAAGTGTCGGATGGGATTTCCCGACACCAGTCGACTGCCATGGAATGTCATTTGACTGCTCTGAGTCGAACGTGGTTCGACTGCTATTCGACTGAGTGTTTTGAGGCCGTGATCGGGCCACATATGTGGGCAATGATCGCCAAGACCATTAGTCGATCGCGCGAGTTGATCGGGTCGAACGGGTTTGGCTAACGAACCGCTCGTGAGCCGATCGGGCGATTATGAGGCGTGACCGGTCGATAAGGTCCTTGGCCGATCGCCAAGTGTTCCATTGGACTACAACGGTCGGGATCCGACGTGTTCGGAGGCCGTTGGAGTGGCGGCAGTCGACTGCCAAGGGCAGCAGTCGACTGGTGGCGGTCAACGGGAAGAAAAGCTTCCTCTCTATAAAAAGAGAGGGTGTGGGCTTTTGGATGGCTAATGCTTATGCTCTAAGTGATCTTCCATGTGCCCCACAAGCTTTTAACTCTTCTTACTTGCTTTTACTCCATTCTTACTGTAAGAAGAGTGATCTTGATTGTAAAGGATACCTCCACCTAGCTTGGTGCAAAGGATAGACCAATAGTGATTGGCTTTGAAGGAGTGATTCACCTCGGACGAATCGGGATCGTAGATTAACGGCGTAGCCGTGAACCACATTACGACATTGTGTTAGCATTGTCTTTTTCCTTTGCTTTATCTTTATTTGTTTAATTTGCTTGTATTGTTGTTTTCGCTTGCGCTAATCTAATTACAGATGAGCAAATTATGACATCCATCGTAAGAGGGCTATTCACCCCCCTTTAGCCGGCCGTTTTGATCCCCAACAAGTGGTATCAGAGCCAAGTCTCTTTTCTAGGACTAACCTCCACAACAAGCACTTCATCAAAAGATGGCCGACTCCAATATTCATCCACCGAAGTTTGAAGGAGAATTCGCTTGGTGGAAAAAGCGAATGGAGGTATTTTTCGAAACGGATTTTGATATTATGATTACAATGGAATCCGATTTCGTTTTGCCTAGGGATGAAGAGGGAAAGCTAATAGAGAAGTCAAGCTGGACCAAGAGGCAAAAAGAGGAGCACCTTGCAAATTCAAAAGCAAAGCACCATCTCTACAATGTGCTTCCTCAACAAGAAATAAATAGAATTGGAGAATGCCTAAGTGCCAAGGAGATGTGGGAGAAGCTAATTGAGCTTCATGAAGGCACATCTGAGGCGAAGCTAGCAAGGAGAGATCTCCTCCGCTCCCAACTCAACAACATTAAACTAGAAAAGGGAGAAAAGGTAATTTCCTTACATTCTCGTTTCAAGGAAATTATAACCGGTTTGTCAAGTGTAGGTGAGAAGCTATCAAATCGTGATATGGTTATGAAGGCTATAGATGTCTTTCCGCGATCATCAAAATGGAGCTCCATGGTGGACTCATTTTATATCTCCAAGAACTTAGAAGTAAGCACCTTGGAGGAATTCTTCTCAACCATGGAGCTTCATGAAACAAGGCTTGAAGGTATACAAGAAGAGCCTAGAATCCAACCTTCAAGGGGAGTAGCATTGTTGGCAAACAAAGGGAAGAAGAAGATAGAGATTCCCTCCTCCGATGACATGACAAGCTTCCTCCTCCTCCTCCATGGATAGCAGAAGAAGCCTATATGGTAAGGAGGGTAAGGCGTGCATTAAAAGGTTTTATATTTAACAAATCAAATGATAGGAATAGAAGTCCAAGGGGGAAGATCATTTGTTACAATTGCCAAGGAGAGGGACACATAAGGGACAATTGTCCCCTCCTAAACAAGAGCAAGGAAGAAAGGAAAAAGAAGGAAGAAAAGAAGAAGAAAAAGGGGAGCAAGAAGAAAGAGGAGAAGAAGGCAAAAGAAAAGGAGAAGGCTAAGGTATTCAAAGCAAAGACATGGGATGATGTTTCTTCATCTTCCTCATCCGAAGAAGAAGAACATGTCTACTCCAACCTTGCATTGATGGCCTTTGATGACTTGGATTGCTCCTCCACCGAAAATGAAGAATCAAGCTCAAGTGGAGAGAGCTCAAGTGAAGGGGGAGCCTCCTCTATATCCTCATCCGAAGAAGAAGAAGAGGACATGGAGACTATGGTAACAAATCTAACTCCCAAGAAAATAGTTTCCATGGTCTCTATCTTAACTAGGGATTTATTTAGAGCTAAGAAGAAGAATAAGAGCATGCTAGATCAAATTAAGGATCTAGAAAATAAACTAGAAAAACCATGCTTAAATGAAAATGAAAATATTCCTTCTAGCTTAAATGATGCATGCTCACATGAATATATCCCATTTAATGTTAGTGATGCATGTATGGATGAAAATAGGGCTTTAAGGGAAAAGGTAGACTATTTGACAAAAGCCCTAGAAAAATTCACAATTGGCTCCAACACATTGAATATGATAATTGGGAGCCAAAGGGCAAGTTTTAATAAGAAAGGCCTAGGTTATAAAGAAAAGAAAAATGAAAAGGCCTATAAATGCATAATTGCTAGGGGACAAGATAAAAAGGAGGTAATAGCTAGGAAATGGGTCCCCAAGGAGTATTTAGTGAACCCAATAGGAAAGAACTTATTTTGGGTTTCTAAATCCATTCTTAAGGGTTAGGAAAACCCTAAGATAGTCAATCATATGCATTTCATCTATATCATATGTTGGTTGACTTAGGATGGTGGGACTTCACTTTTAGAAGTAGTGTTGGGTGATGATAATGTGCCCATAAATATATAATAATGCTTAAATCATGATAATCAATGTAATTGCTATGTATATGTGCAATCATGATTTATGATTTTGAAATTTGGCACATCATCATGAGAAATAGGGTTAAATCATGTTTTAGGTGATACTTTGTTTATTATCATGACATAATACCTAATGCATGATAACAATTCAATGAATACATGTGTTTCATGATCATAATGTGAAATTAAGTCATATATATCTTTATGATCATGTTGAGTGTTAGGATGATACTTAACCTTGATAGAATTGTATGAATATAATTGTTAAGTATATACAAATACCCTCTTGGATGCATCTCACACTCACTATAGGCTATTTTGATTGAAAACTTAGCATGGGTGAGATGTTAGGATGGTACAAATGTCCACTAATGCCTATGGCATTTAGATGGTCATTTAAAGTATCAAAATAGCAATAATAGACCAATCATGGGGAAGATTTATGTTTAAATCATAGACATATTGCCCAAAGATCATGGTTGGATATTTCATATGTTTTCAAAACAATTTCTTACTTTGAAATCTATGTATTCATGTTTTGAAACAATTTACGGGCGAAAATCATCGAAAAAGGGGGATAAATTTTGGGGTCTATTTACACCCTAAATAATCACCGCTGAGAGGCAAAAAGGGGAAAAACCCTAAACCCTAATTAACCGGCCGAACCCTATATATATATGTTTCTTTTTCTATTTTTTTTTTATTTTCTTGCTTTTTCCCTTCGCTCACTCATGTGACTTTCTTCGCTGCATGAGCCACGACGATGAAGCGAAGCGAACACAAATCCTTGCCGAGGTCGACGCCAACCCGGCGGAGCTACACTGACCTTCCTTCTTCCTCTTCACGGTAAGTAAATCTTTGGCTAGGGGCTAGCGAGGCGGAGGGTTTAGCGAGTCGTACGGGGCTCTAGCGGCGGGACGGAGTCGGGATTTAGGGATTGAGTTTGGGTTTCCGGCGTGAGTTCTAGCAGGCGTCACGGATGGATTTCTGGTATTTGGAATGGATTTAGATAAGGTATCCGGTGGAGCTGGGGTTCGCGTCGGCAGGGAGGAGGTGATGGAGTCGGGACGTCGGGATTGAATTGGGCCTGAGCCTTGGGTTTCCGACGTAAGTTCTAGCAGGGGATTCCGGTAGGCTTGGATTGGACGGGGCTGGAGAAACCGGTGGAGCTTGGATCCCGTCGACAGGATGGAGGCGAGGAGCTGGGGTGTCGGAATTTAATCGGGTTTCTGGGATTTAAGCAGCGGGATTGCGTTCGGGATTTCGATTTTGATCATGTTTACGCGCTGGGTTCTGTGATTGGGTTCCAGCAGAGTTCGTGGTTGTTGTTTTTTCGGGATGTTAGGAATGGATCAAGCTGTGGGAATCAACTGAGCTTCGTTACCTTCGGATTAGAGGATTTGCAGAACAGGAGAGATGTTCGGACCAATTGATTTAGGGTTTCCAGTAGGTTAGGGATTCAATCGGTTGATATGTAATAACGGATAATATACATGATGGGGTCCTTATGAAATTGGAAATGCTGAGTTATGCATATGAGGTTTAAATGTCTAGTTAATAGCCAGATAAATATTTCATAGAAGAGATGAGCAGTTAGTTTGAAAGGAATCAGCATGCTAGGTGGATGTAAATTAGTGTGTACTTGAGCATTATGTCAGTAGATGTTTTCCGTTATATTGGTTATTAGTTAACATGCTTAGTTAATATTTCATAAGTTTTTCTTTATACTGTAAATGATATGTAATATGTGATAACTATCATCTACCTGTGTATGAGGTCAGATGCTAAATATATATATATATATATATAAATGTAGTTGAGTTATCATCTACCTGTGTATGAGGTTGGATGCTATACGTATATGTGCGTACCTACCATCTACCTGTGTGTGAGGCTAGATGCTATATATAGATAATATATATATTTGTCCACCCATGATGATGTCTGTTAGTATTTTAGTTAAATTGTTTATCCAAATTTTTCCTGTGCACTGATGTTATGTAAATAAGTTATACGATCATCGACCTGGGTATGAGGTTAGATGCTATATATTTAGTTATAAATGTTCACCCGATTTTAGATAGCTAACATGTAGATGAACATTAGTGGTGACATGAGGGCTCAGTTGAGCCCGAGAGGGCCCACCCAAATTGACAGATTGACTGATGACTGATGACTGATTCCCTTAATTTCTTCCTTGAGGTACTTCAGGATTGCACGAGAAATTAAGATATTTGACTGGCTCAGCATTTTTAAATGCATAATGTGAGGCACCACGAGGGTTTATGTTTAGACGATAATGTAAAGGCATGATTGGGTTCGCTGTACTTGTTATAATGATATGATGCTAAAAGTATTGGTTATGTTTCATATTGACTCACCAAAAGTGTAATCGAAAATGTATGTTAAGCTACAGTAATTTACATTTACGATTCTAGAGATATATGTTTTCTTTTGAAATTTTTCTCCCCCCTGTGTTATATCCCTATCATTGATCTACTTACTGGACTGTGAACTCATGATGTCACATAACAATTTCAGGTAGGGAACAGGATACCCAGATTGAGATGCAAGAAGCGGAGGTGGTATAACTGAGGAGATGATGATGAGCATGTCACACATTGTCCGGAGCTTTTATGAAACAGGGTTTCCAGTTCTTTTTTTTTGGAGATGATTTTATGTTCTATTTTTCTTCAGGTTCTGAGAGTTAATTGTGTTGTTGAGACTGCTAAACTGGATGGAATAAAAAAAAAAAAAAACCGTTCGGGCATTTCGATCTTGTGTATAATGGGTAATATTGATGTGTGACTAGGGATCTAGTATGTGTATACTGGGTTAAGTCTTTTCAGTACAAATGTCCACTAATGCCTATGGCATTTAGATGGTCATTTAAAGTATCAAAATAGCAATAATAGACCAATCATGGGGAAGATTTATGTTTAAATCATAGACATATTGCCCAAAGATCATGGTTGGATATTTCATATGTTTTCAAAACAATTTCTTACTTTAAAATCTATGTATTCATGTTTTGAAACAATTCAAACCATAACCAGGTGTTAAAATGGATACTATCATGATCAAAAACTAGTGGTTTTTAAAGCTTTTAGATTTTTGGCAAATCTCGGAAAATATAATGACTTTTCATAAAAAAAACTATTTTTCACTGATAAAGAATCTTACAAGAAATATGTTTCCCAAATTTCATGATTTTTCGAATTTTTTAGAATTTTTAATGCATTTCTGAATTTTGCCAAGAAAATCAGAATTTCGAAATTCATTGTGCCAGTCAACAGCCATACTAATAGAAGTCGACTGCTAGCCTGAAAATCAGACTAGTTAAGGCTGAATTCAGGTTTTAGACTAATTTTTGGTATTTTCCTTCTATTAGACTTGATGCTATGTGTTTATAACTTAGTATTAATCTTTTTGGTGGTGTCAAAGGGGGAGAAAATTGTTGGATCGAGAAGCGTCGCTAGAGGGGGGGGGTGAATAGCGATCGTAAATCTTTTCTTTTTCGTTCGTTCGATATGCAAAGTAAGCAAAGCGGAAAATAAATGAACACGTTTATTTTACTTGGTTCACAACCCAGTGGTTGCTACTCCAAGGCCCTATCGGTCCTAGACCGCGTACGGAGGGCAAAGCACTATAACGTCTCCTCCTCGTTGGAGGTAGGAGACAACGATCACAAAACCGAATATACAAGGATGAGGCAACAAGCCTACCTCACCTCATTATGAAGAAAAACAAAGAATACAATATCAAAAATATTACTTGATTCTGCTGCCGACGAAGAAGATCGAAACTTGACGTCGCGTCGGCGTTATGACGATGTTGGAGCGTTGGCGTTGTAGGAGCACTTGATGAATAAACTTGATGTAATTTGGAGATGGAATCCTCCCCTCCTTTTATAGACTTTGGCCTCTGAATTTGTCTCCTCTTATTTCGGAACGGATCATGACGTTGTCCAAATTTTATCGCGAAGTGGCCGCGTCAAACGTTATTCATTTTGACCTAGCGCAAAGAGAATCGCGAATCGCCATCGATCTTTGCCTCCATCGGTCGGTGATGGGCATCAATCGATCGATGGGCATCGATCGATCCATGTCCAGATCGACTTCGGCGCCCACTTTCCTGCAATAAGAGGTTAGCTCGGAAAATGATAAATACGACGATTTCTATCTGTCCGATCTTGACCTAGACCTTCCACAGGAAGTCTTAGTCGGATCACCGCCTACGGTCGTCCCCATAAAGAGGACACGACCTTACAATCTCTCACTCACATGAGCTTACCTCGATAGTAGCTCTCGCTTCCGGCCTTCCACTCGATTCCTTCGGCTCCCTTCGAAGTCACTCGAGTGTCGCCCGACCACCACGGCTTCCTCCGGGTGTCGATAGCCTTCAGCTCCAGCTTTAACACTTTTCTGCACACTTGATTTAGCTCGTGAGATAACAATGTAGACTTAACTTTGTGTCTTTGCCATAATCAAAACACAGGTTCGATTATCTAGTGCCCCTGCACCAACAATCTCCCCCTTTTTGATCTATGGAAAACCAACACAAAGTTAAGGAAAATTAAAGCATAAAATTAGTATAGTAAATGATGAATGTCATTTTCAAAAACTCCCCCTTAACCCTAGGTGAGTTTTGAATAATTCAAAATTAAATAAATTAAATTTTGTGTTACTCCCCCTTAACTTTCGCTCTTCTCCCTCTTTTGCCATAAATCAAAACAAATATTGGGGTTTTTATGTAAAATTGAAGTTTAGTATATAAAATAGGGGCTTAAAAACAATATGGTATATGTATGCATCAAGATAAATCAACTATAAGTCCAAGCATGCATCTAGCAGTAATTAGATAGATTGGTTCGAGGTGTGTCCCTCAGCACCAATAATCTAAATGTTTATAATATAACTCTTAAGGTTAGTTTGCTCTCCCCCTTAGTCAAATATATGAAGTATAAGAGATGTAGGGGGCGCTAAACTTTGGTCTAAGAGTTGTTAAAAACAATAGTTGAGAAAATAAGTAGTATTTTGAAGAGGTTATATTTCAATTATCCATAACATCTCACCCATTCTATGTGTCTCAGAATTTGTTCACCTTATATGTTTTGTGAGATGATTTTAAATTGATTAAAGATAGTCAACCTTAGGTTAGATTCGGATTTAACCTTTAGATCGTTAAGTAACTTTTCGAGAAACTGACTTTTAGGTCGTGGCGAGGCACAGGGGCCTTCTTTGATCGGAACAACTGTTAGGGCAATCTCTTGCCATAATATGGTTTTGATGGTGTGGCAAAGGGTTTAAGTTAGTGTGTTATGATGATTTGATATGTGCGTTGAAGTCATGCAGGACTTAGTAATTCGCACATGGAGCCGTGGCAAGTTTCACATCTCATGACTCGTGCCTTGAGTCGGTGAAGGATAGCTTTGCGGAAGCCATGCGCTTGGAGCATCCGAGGGACCGCCGGACGAGAAGCTTGGAGTGAAGCCGGAGGAAGTAGACTTCGAGGCAAGAGACGCGAAGGAGCATTACAGAGCCGTGTGCCTGATGCTGCCGAGGGACGTGGCCGAGAACGAAGAGAACTTCGAAGGCGAGGTGTTGGTGCAGTGGGCACCAAAGTCGAACCGGTATTTTGATTATGGCAAAAGGCTCAATAGTTAAGGGTATATTTGTTATCTTACGAGCTCAATTAAGTGTGCAGAAATGCTAAAGTTGAGCAGAAGGTCTGCGACACCCGGTGGGAACCGAGGTGGTCGGGCAACGCCAGAGGGACTTCGGAGGAAGCCAAGGTACTCGGGTGAAGACCGGAAGCGAGGCTACAAGGTAAGCTCGTGTGAAAGCGAAGCAAGGTCGTTAAGCGTAGATCCGACCCAATACCTCCAATGGAAGGTCTAGGTCGAGATCAGATGGTTAGAACCATCGTACTTTATATTTTAAAGCTAACTTGTACTGCAGTCCAAAACCATTTGACTACAGTCAACTGCTAGTCAAGTTCCAGCCTCGAGAAGAGCTCGAATTTCAAGGGGGTGAATTTGGACTTGACTCGTGTTTTGGTACAAAGGGTGATGTGGCATCAAGGTGGACATCCAAACCATCACCAAGCTTCCTTGTGGTGGACGCCCAAAATAAGGTGAGTTGGCACAAGATGGTTGGCTCCCATGATGTGGCACAAGTTGAATGGCTCCAACAAGTTGGCGCCCAAGGAGGTTGGAGGTGGCACAAGGTGGTTGGATGAAACACCTCATCCTCAAGTTGGCGCCCAAGGAGGTTGGAGGTGGCACAAGGTGGTTGGATGAAACACATCATCCTTGAGTTGGCGCACAAGAAGGTTGGAGGTGGCACAAGGTGGTTGGATGAAACACCTCATCCTTGAGTTGGGATAAGAACCTCACCTTGGACACTACCTATGTCTAAATTCATAGATCAATATCCATAAATAGACATGTTCAAGCCAAGCAAACACAAGAATTCAAGAGCTCTCAACACGCCGTCGTAACGTCGCTACTACTACTCACATTTGCTACGACGAAGTGCCGCCGACAACGAAAGCTACATCTTCTACTTATAAGAGTTGTCGGTATATTTATTTAAGTTCTACTTCTTTAAATTGTCTTTGTGCTTTAATCGTAACAAGGAAAGGGGAGTGTCCTTTGCCTTGATTTCTTTGTAATCGTTGCTCCTACCTCCAACGAGGAGGAGTGGTTTTAGTGAATTGCCCTCCGTACGTGATCAAGGATCACTAGGGCCGTGGATTAGCAATCGAAAGATTGTGAACCACGTAAAAATATCTTGTTTACTTTATATTTCCGCTGTGCACTCTCTACTTGCTTTTTACTTATTGCAAAAGTTTTTTAACGACATCAGACGCTTATTCACCCTCTAGCGACACTTTCGATCCAACAATTGGTATCGAGTCGGGCGCTAAGATTCGGTGAAACCACCAATCTAGCTTTGTTTTTTTTTTTACAGATTTTTATTTATTTATTTCTGTTTTCGTATAATTATTTCACTTGCTTATCTTCTCCTACATATAGAATTGCATTAGAGGCTTTAGGATCCGGATAAGGTTGTCCTTGGGTTAGATCCCGAGTAAGGTTGTCCTCCGGAACTTCAACGACATTCGCATTTGATTGTTTATTTCTTTTGCAAGTTACATTTTATATATCTTTTTACTTCAAGATACTAATCCAAGACGAAAGTCTTGGAATATTCTTTCGTGTGTGTTGCAAGATTCTTTTTCGTTTCTTCTTCTTGTTTTTAAATGGCCCATCTCGAAGGGTTTAGCACCGCCTGACCCCCGCTTTACAACGGTAATGACTTTCGTTATTGGAAGGGTCGGATGGAATGCTTTCTTAAAACCCAAATCGAGATGTGGATCGTAATCAAACCGGTTTCACACTTCCTATTAATGAAGATGGTGAATCTTTGGGTTACGATCAATGGTCAAATTCCATGAAAAACAAGTAGAAGCCGATGCCAAGGCAACTCAAATCTTGCAATGGGTTGTCCAAGGAAGAGCTCAACCGCTGCGTCGGCCCTTCATTAGTGCAAAGGACTTATGGACCAAGCTAGTGGAACTACAGAAGGCACCGACGACACGATAAGGTATGTAAAAGAGTTTTACTTTTAAATAAATTGTATAACTTTAAAATGAAGGAAAACGAGACCGCAACTCAACTACATGCTCGTATACAAGACATCGTCAACCAACTCCATGCCATCGGACAAAAGGTCGAGAAGCGCGACCTTATCGTATATTCTCTTAACTCGCTTCCTAGGACCACCTTGTGGGCATCCATGGTCGATGCCTACAAGGTCTCCAAGGACCTTTCTAAAATTAGGTTAGACGAATTGTTTTGAACTTGAATTACATGAGCAAACTAACGTGGTCCGTGCCGAGAAGAGTATTGCGTTAGTTGCGAGTGTTCCAAGAAGAAGAAGCCCGCAAGCAAGCCACCCCGAAGGAAGAAGACGAGTCCGAATGGAAGTAGACTCGAATAGAATCCAACTAGTCAATCTAGTTCGGAAGATGATCAAGAGACTAAAAACGACCAACAACTCAAGGTAAGCCTAAACCTAATTCAAATACTTCTAATTTTAGATGCTATGAGTTTGAGTTCGGTCACATCAAGTCCGAGTGCCCAAAGCTAAAGAATAACGCATCAAAGACCAAGAAAGCGCTAAACGCTACTTGGGAGGAGTTGTCGGAGGAAGAAGACGATATCCAAGCTCTAATGGCCAAGCCGACCGAGCACGACTCCGAAACCGAAGAAGAGTCCGAGTCCGAATCCGATGATGAGCTTCCATTCAAGACAAGCCACGGATCCGTATCCGGTTCAAAAGAATCATTAAGGGTAAGTCGGTCGTTACTTAATACTTTGTATGGTGCAATTAAATTTTTAAATAAGAAACTAGCTAAGTCCGAGTCCAAGGTCGAGACCCTAATTGAGGAGGTTAACCTTCTCAAACATGAGGTCTCCCTAACCTCTTCGACTACTCGTATTCAAGAGGATGACTCAACTCAAGTTGAAAAGCTTGAAGTTGAGAACTCGCTTTTGAAAACACAAGTCGAAGACCTTAGGAACACGTTGGAAAGGTTCACTTTGGGATCCAAGGGACTTGACCTCTTACTTGGATCACAAAGGGCCGTGTACAACAAGGCCGGACTCGGGTTTAACTCAAATACAACCAATAAGTCATATATGTCTATAGTAAACCAACATAAGAAAAATGTCCAAGCATGGGTCCCTAAGACCACTTTGATTTCAACTTTAGGATCTAACATGTATTGGGTTCCCAAGGACCAAATTCACTATGTGAATAGACCCACTCGATTCAATGGTCCAGGGGGTTCCAATACAAAATGTATTTTTGTTAATTCTTATAAAGTGCATTCTTTTTTTTTCCTTTATTTTTAGAATGGTTAGATAGGACTCATAACCAACTAAAATCCTGCGAAAAGATTGAGCCTCGGGAGCCTCTTTTCAAAAAATAAACCAACTAAAATCCTACGAAAGATTGAGCCTCGGGAGCCTCTTTTCAAAAATAACTAGTTAGACCAAGACGTAGTCTCAAGTAAGTCGAGTTATCAATTTCTTGAAATTAGCTTTGTCTAAGGAAGTGGTCGTTGTTCCGATCAAAGAAGGCCTCGTGCCTCGCCACGACTGAAGCTAATCTCTTGAAAAGATTACTTGATGAGCTTAGACTAACTCCGAATCTAACCTAATGTTGGTTAATTTAAATTCATTAAAATTAATCAAGTAAAATTGATAGTCATCTCACAATAACACATAGGAATAACATGTTTTGATCATGTAGATATTGGTGAGATGATTTAGGTTTAAAACTTACAAACAACCCTTTAGTAATTCCAATATCCGATCCAACTACCTTATGTGTAGGATCAATGGATGTTGGACGCTGGTTGCTCCCGACACATGACCGGGATCAACTCAAATTTTCGGTTACGATTCAAACGACAAGGATCGGTAGCCTTGAAATAGCAAGCTCAAAATCATCGGATCGTGATATTGAGCTCAACTCTAACTTTACAATTCAAAATGTCTTATTAGTAGAAAACTTTCAATATAATTTACTTAGTGTAAGCCAATTGTGTGATAACAATTATAAGGTCATATTTCTAGAAAATGAATGTAATCAAAATAAATGCAACATCTAAAATAATACTTAAAGGAACTAGGAGTAGCAACATCTACACAATAAATTTACCCAACTCCTCAACCAAGTGTCTTATGACACAAGAAGAGGAATCTTGGTTATGGCAATCAAGACTCGGACACTCGCACCCAAGACTCGCCCACAAGATGAGTCGAGTGGCTAGTTATAGGTTTGCCTAAACTAAACAACTTGGATAATAAAATATGTAATGCTTGTCAACAAGGTAAACAATCTAGGACACAACATCAATTAACTAATCAAGAACGAACCAAAAGTGTTCTTGAGCTCCTACACATGGATCTATTTGATTCACATGGAGCTAAGTCACTCAATGGTAGTCAATTTTGCTTAGTCATAATTGACGACTATTCTAGATTTACTTGGGTTAGGTTTATCAAACATAAAAATGATACCCTAGACCAACTAATCAATCTTTGTAGGTTAATCAAAAATCAAAAGAACCTTAAGATTAAAAGACTTAGAAGCGATCATGGTGGTGAATTCGAAAACCACAGGTTTACAGATTTCTGTAACCTAAACGGATACCACCATGAGTTTTCATGTCCTAGAACCCCACAACAAAATGGGTTAGTCGAACGGAAAAATAGAACCCTACAAGAAGCCGCTAGGACAATGTTAAACGAGTATAACCTACCCGATAGATTTTGGGCAGAGGCCGTTAGTACGGCTTGCTATGTCCAAAATAGGATCCTTATGGTAAAGAGGCACCAAAAGACCTCGTACGAGATTTATCACGATAAAATACCGAACATCAAGTACTTTAGGGTATTTGGATGCAAGGTACATATATTAAACACTAAGGATTACCTAGGGAAATTCAAATCCAAAACCTCTACTTGAACCTTTCTAGGATACTCAACCACCAGTAGAGCTTATAGGGTATACAATCACGACACTCTTAGAGTCGAAGAAACCATTTATATAGTTTTCGACGAAGGACACGAACCCGTTCAATCCTTAACAAAACCAACTAGCAAATCAACTTATAGCGAACCCGACTCTGATCTTGAACTTGAATCTCGTCCTAACCCAAGTCATCCTATCGACCAAGTGATAGATGACTCTAACCCAAGTCAAACTAGAACTCACCCAAGTCATCCTATCGACCAAGTGATAGATGACCCTAACCCGAGTCACACTAAGACTCAAACAAATCATCCTATCAATCAAGTTATAGGTGATCCAAATTTAGGGGTTCGAACTAGAGCTTCATATCGAAACCTTAGTCAAATCTCGTTAATTTCCAAAATCGAACCCAAAACTATTGAACAAGCACTTCTTGATCCCGACTGGATTATTGCTATGCAAGAAGAGCTAGCTCAATTCACTAGAAATGAAGTCTGGGAATTAGTACCACCACCTAAAGAAAAATCAATTATTGGAACAAGGTGGGTATTTCAAAATAAACTTGATGATAAAGGTGAAGTAGTTAGAAATAAAGCTAGGTTAGTAAAAGGGTTTAGTCAAGTCGAAGGTTTAGATTACGATGAGACCTACGCCCCGTGAGGACTAGAGTCCATCCGAATGTTGTTAGCATATGCCGCACATCGAGGTTTTAAATTGTTTCAAATGGATGTCAAGTCAGCATTTTTGAATGGATACATTAAGGAAGAAGTTTACGCTACCAACCTCCGGATTCGAAAATCTAGATAAACCTGACCATGTCCTTAGACTTAAGAAAGCCCTATATGGACTCAAACAAGCCCCAAGAGCTTGGTACGAAAGGCTTTCGATCTATCTTAAGTCCAAAGGATTCAACCAAGGTTTAGTCGACCCAACCTTATTCGGTAAAAACCGTAGGAAAAGAAATCTTTATAGCCCAAATCTATGTAGATGATATAATTTTTGGAACTACCAACTCGATCCTGCTAAACGAATTCATCTCACTTATGGAAAGTGAATTTGAAATGAATTTAGTGGGAGAGTTAAGTTTCTTCTTAGGTTTACAAATTAAACAAACTAAAGATGGAATATATTTACATCAACAAAAATATACTAAGGACTTAATAAATCGATTTGGAATGCAAGATGCTAAAATAATCAATACACCTATGGCAACTAATGTTAATATAAATGAAGATGTAGAAGGAAAACCCGTTGACCTAAAATACTATAGGAGCGCAATAGGAAGTCTCCTATACTTAACCGCGAGCCGACCCGACATTTTATTCGCGGTAAGTATGTGCGCAAGGTTACAAACCTGTGCCAAGGAGTCTCACCTAACCCTAGTCAAGCGTATCCTTAGATATCTAAAGGGCACGCTAAACGTAGGTATTTGGTACCCTAGATCTACCGAGTTTAATCTAATCGGCTACTCCGACTCAGACTATGCGGTAGTAAACTCGATAGAAAGAGCACAGTGGTTGTTGTCAAATCCTCGGCTCGAGTCTAGTAAAGTTAGTGCGAGGGAAGCAAAGATTGCGTTGCCTTATCTACCACCGAAGCCGAATACGTTGCGATGGGTGAGTGTGTCTCTCAGATCCTGTGGATGAAGCACACTCTCCAAGACTTTAGCTTAATCTTTAACAACATTAAAACCTACATAGATAACATTAGTTCAATTAACTTAACTAAAAATCCAATATGTCATTCTAGGACAAAACATATAGAAGTTAAACACCACTTCATTAGGGAACATGTAACTAATGGAACTATACAACTAGAGTATGTTGAGTCCAAATCAAACCTAGCGGACATCTTCACCAAACCACTACCCGAAGCCGAATTTAGTTTATTAAGACGAAAGTTAGGTATGTGCGTAATAGAGTAGGATTTAAATTTTTCTATATATGTACTCTACTTTTGCTTCTTTTTATGAAATTAGCCTAAGTCTTACCTTAGAAATCATATACCTATAGATTTAAGGAGCCAACACATCTCACAACACATAGGACTAATGTGTTTGTGTTGAGCACGAAGCGTGAGATGTTAGGACCTTACTCACAGTTCCGACGTAGATTCAAAGTGCATGCATCGACATGAACCATGGAGTATAATTATTTAAAATTAATCAACTCCTTCAAGACATATTGATCATTCTATATCAATCAAGTCCAACCGGAGTTGTACATTTTAGATGAACATATTTTCAAGCTTATTATTATTTTAAAAAAATATATTTATATTGGGAACTTGCTTGGACTTACAAACCCTAAAATATATTTACAAACTTTTGAGTTAAGGCAAAAGGGGAGAAAGTCACAAAAGTAAGGAAGAAAGTAAACAAAATTATTACCTTTTATATTAAGTAATTCCGTTTACTTAAGCAACTATTAAGGGGGAGTAAAAATTATTTTTCAAGAACTCACCTTCGGTCAAGGGGGAGGTTACCTCAAAGGGGAGAACTTGAAACAATAATATTTCTCACTCATGCTTAATCTTTATGCTAGCTCATTCATACTTAATCATTATGCTAGCTCATTCATATTTAATCATTATGCTAGCTCATTCATATTTAATCTTTATGCTAGCTCATTCATATTTAATCTTTATGCTAGCTCATTCATGCTTAATCATTATGCTAGCTCATTCATATTTAATCTTTATGCTAGCTCATTCATGCTTAATCATTATGCTAGCTTACTGTTATGCTTAATTTTTCCTTAACTTTTGTCGGTTTGCCATGAATCGGGGGAGATTGTTGGTGCAGCAGGCACCAAAGTCGAACCGGTATTTTGATTATGGCAAAAGGCTCAATAGTTAAGGGTATATTTGTTATCTTACGAGCTCAATTAAGTGTGCGTAAATGCTAAAGTTGAGCGGAAGGTTCATGACACTCGGTGGGAACCGAGGTGGTCGCAACGCCAGAGGACTTGGAGGAAGCCGAGGTACTGGGTGAAGACCGGAAGCGAGGCTACAAGGTAAGCTCGTGTGAAAGCGGCAAGGTCGTTAGCGTAGATCCGACCCAATACCTCCAATGGAAGGTCTAGGTCGAGATCGATGGTTAGAACCATCGTACTTTATATTTTAAAGCTAACTTGTATCAGCGGTCCAAAACCCTTTGACTACAATCCAACTGCTAGTCAAGTTCCATCCTCGAGAAGAGCTCGAATTTCAAGGGGGTGAATTTGGACTTGACTCGTGTTTTGGTACAAAGGGTGATGTGGCATCAAGGTGGACATCCAAACCATCACCAAGCTTCCTTGTGGTGGACGCCCAAAATAAGGTGAGTTGGCACAAGATGGTTGGCTCCCATGATGTGGCATCAGTTGAATGGCTCCAACAAGTTGGCGCCCAAGGAGGTTGGAGGTGGCACAAGGTGGTTGGATGAAACACCTCATCCTCAAGTTGGCGCCCAAGGAGGTTGGAGGTGGCACAAGGTGGTTGGATGAAACACCTCATCCTTGAGTTGGCGCACAAGAAGGTTGGAGGTGGCACAAGGTGGTTGGATGAAACACCTCATCCTTGAGTTGGCGCAAAGGATGTGGATGAACAAGTCTTGGGGGATAAGAACCTCACCTTGGACACTACCTATGTCTAAATTCATAGATCAATATCCATAAATAGACATGTTCAAGCCAAGCAAACACAAGAATTCAAGAGCTCTCAACACGCCGTCGTAACGCCGCTACTACTACTCACATTTGCTACGACGAAGTGCCGCCGACAACGAAAGCTACATCTTCTACTTATAAGAGTTGTCGGTATATTTATTTAAGTTCTACTTCTTTAAATTGTCTTTGTGCTTTAATCGTAACAAGGAAAGGGGGAGTGTCCCTTTGCCTTGATTTCTTTTTGTAATCGTTGCTCCTACCTCCAACGAGGAGGAGTGGTTTTAGTGAATTGCCCTCCGTACGTGATCAAGGATCACTAGGGCCGTGGATTAGCAATCGAAAGATTGTGAACCACGTAAAAATATCTTGTCTACTTTATATTTCCGCTGTGCACTCTCTACTTGCTTTTTACTTATTGCAAAAGTTTTTTAACGACATCGTATCGCTATTCACCCCCCCCCCTCTAGCGACACTTTCGATCCAACACGAGGGACTCCGAGAGATGAGAGTGAGCGATTGTAACCCGGGGAAGGGTAGCTCTTAGGTGAAACTTGGCCATATCATCATGGGCGATCGACCATCGATCGATTCGATCGGTAGTCGATAGGGTTTTAGCCGGCGGCCGTTCGTAGCCGGAAGGCGGTCGACTACGGAGCGGCCGATCGTGATGAGGTCCATCGATCGCCAAGAGTTCCGGTGGACTACAACGGGCGGGATCCGACGTGGTCGGAGGCCGGTGTAGTAATCGATCATTGCAAGGGAAGGCGATCGGTGATGGCGACAACGGGAAGAAAACAACCCTCTCTATAAAAAGGGAGGGTGTAAGCCTTTGAGAGGCTAATGCTTATGCTCTAAGTAATCTTCTAGTGTCCCACAAGCTCTAAACTCTTCTTACTCGCTTTTACTCCATTCTATTTGTAAGAAGAGTGATCTTGATTGTAAAGGTTACCTCCACCTAGCTTGGTGCAAAGGAGAGACCATTTAGTGGATTGGTTTAGCGGAGTGATTCACCGAGGATGAATCGGGGACCATGGATTAGCGGCGTAGCCGTGAACCACGTTACATTATTTGTTAGCGTTTGTTTTCTCGTATTTCTATTTGCTTGTCTTTATTAGTCTTCCGCTTGCGCTAATTTGTCTTGTAGATGAGAAAATACCGGCATCCAAACGAAAAGGGCTATTCACCCCCCCTCTAGCCGGCCATACCGATTCCCTACAAGTGGTATCAGAGCGAAGGAAAGCTTGTCAAGGACTAACCGCCACAACAAGCAACATTCAAAATGGCCGGCTCAAACATCCACCCACCAAAGTTCGACGGCGAATTCTCTTGGTGGAAAAAGAGAATGGAGGTATTTTTCGAAACGGATTTTGATATAATGATTACAATGGAATCCGGTTTCGTTTTGCCTAGGGATGAAGAAGGGAAGCCAATAGAGAAATCTAGGTGGACCAAAAGGCAAAGGGAAGAGCACCTTGCAAATTCAAAAGCCAAACATCATCTCTTCAATGTGCTCCCCCAACAAGAAATCAACCGAATAGGAGAATGCCTAAGCGCCAAGGAGATGTGGGAGAAGCTGATTGAGCTTCATGAAGGCACATCAGAGGCCAAGCTAGCAAGAAGAGACCTCCTCCGCTCACAAATATCCAACATCAAATTAGAAAAGTGAGAAAAGGTAATTTCTTTGCATTCTAGATTCAAAGAAATTTTAATTGGACTAACAAGTGTAGGTGAGAAGCTATCAAACCGGGATATGGTAATGAAGGCCATAGATGCCTTTCCCCGGTCCTCAAAGTGGAGCTCCATGGTGGATTCGTTCTACATCTCCAAGAACTTGGAAGTAAGTACCTTGGAGGAATTTTTCTCAACAATGGAGCTCCACGAAACTAGGCTTGAGGGAATACAAGAGGAGCCTAGAATTCAACCCTCAAGAGGAGTAGCATTGTTGGCAAATAAGGGGAAGAAAAAGATGGAAATCACCTCCTCCTCCGATGACGAAGCGTCTTCCTCCTCCTCCATGGATAGGACCGAAGAAGCCTACATGGTAAGGAAGGTAAGACGTGCATTTAAGAATTTTAGATTTGATAAATCTCATGATAGGAATAGAAGACCAAGGGGGAAGGTCATATGCTATAATTGCCAAGGAGAGGGACACATAAGGGACAATTGTCCCCTCATAAACAAAAGCAAAGAAGAGAAGAAAAAGAAAGAAGAGAAGAGGAAGAAGAAGAAGGGGAGCAAGAGAAAGGAAGAAGAAAAGAAGGCAAAAGAAAAGGGGAAGGCCAAAGCATTCAAGGCCAAGACATGGGATGATCCTTCCTCATCCTCCTCCTCATCATCGGAAGAGGAGAATGCCTTTGTCACCAATTTGGCCTTGATGGCCTTTGATGACTTGGATTGCTCTTCCTCCGAAAATGAAGGTTCAAGCTCAAATGGGGAGAGCTCAAATGAAGGGGGAGCCTCTACATCCTCCTCATCCGAAGAAGAAGAAGAGGATATGGAAACTATGGTAACAAATCTAACTCCTAAGAAATAGTTTCCATGATTTCTAGCTTAACTAGAGATTTATTTAGAGCTAAAAAGAAAAATAAAAGCATGCTTAATCAAATTAAGGCATTGGAAAATAAGCTAGAAAATGCATGCTTAAATGATAATATTTCTTCTAGCTTAGATGATGCATGCTCACATGATTATATGCCTTTGGATGTTAATGATGCATGCATAGAGGAAAATAGGGCATTATGGGAAAAGGTAGATTATTTAACCAAAGCCCTAGAGAAATTCACAATTGGCTCCAACACCTTAAAAATGATCTTAGGGAGCCAAAGAGCTAGTTTCAACAAGAAAGGCCTAGGATACAAAGAAAAGAAAAATGAAAAGGCCTATAAATGCCTAATAGCTAGGGGACAAGATAAAAAGAAAGTAATTGCTAGGAAATGGATCCCCAAGGAGTATTTAGTGAACCCAATAGGAAAGAATTTATTATGGGTTCCAAAATCCATCCTTAAGGGTTAGAAAACCCTAGGGTAGTCAACCACATGGTCCTAACCTATATCATATTTTGGTTGACTTAGGATGACGGGACAACATTTTTTAGATAGTGTTGGGTGATGATAACGTGCCCATAAATAGGTAATAATGCTTAAATCATGATGATTAATGTAATTGCTATGTATGTTTTAAATCATGATTTATGATTTTGATATTTGGCATGTTATCATGAGAAATAGGTTTGAATCATGCTTTAGGTGACACTTTGGTTATTATCATCATAAAATACCTAATGCATGACTATTATTTAATGAATACATGTATTTCATGATCATAATGTAGAATTCATTCATATATGTCATTATGATAATGTTAATTGTTAGGTTGATACTTAACCATGATAGAATTGCATGAATATATTGGTTAAGTATATACAAATATCCCCTAGGATGCATCTCACACTCACTATAGGCTAACTTGATTGCAAACTTATCATAGGTGAGATGTTAGGATGATACAAATGTCCACTAATGCCTATGGCATTTAGATGGTCATTTAAAGTATCAACATAGCAATAATAGACCAATCATGGGGAAAGCTTATGTTTAATTCATAGACATATTGCCCAAAGATCATGGTTGGATATTTCATATGTTTTCAAAACAATTCCTTAATAAAAAATCTATGTATTCATGTTTTGGAACAATTCAAAGCAAGACTAGGTGTTAAAATGGATACTAACATGCTCAAAAACTAGTAGTTTTTCAAGTGTTTGGATTTTTGGCAAATCTCGGAAAATATAATGATTTTTCATGAAAAACTATTTTTCCTTGATAGATATACTTAATAGAAATATGCTCCTCAAATTTCATGATTTTTCAAATTTTCTGGAATTTTTAATGCATTTTTGAAATTAAAATCGTAATTTGAATCAATTGTGCCGATCCGCCATACCGATAGCTGATCATTGCTCCAAAAATCAGCCTGCAATTTTCTGATTTCATTTCTTATTCATGTTTTTGGTATTTTCCCTCCATTATACTTGATTCCATGAGCTTATAACTTAGTGTTAATCTTTTTGATGGTGTAAAAGGGGGAGAAATAATTATGTTTAAGTTAATTATTTTAGGGGGAGAAATATATTTTAGGGGGAGAAATATATGATAGGGGGAGAAAATTTGCATAGAGGGTTTCATGGATTAAGGGGGAGTTGCATGTTGCTATATCATGTTTATCTTTACATGCTTTCTTACCTTAGAATTTATATCAAATGTTTTTCCCTAACTTAAACGGATTGCCACACATCAAAAAGGGGGAGATTGTTAGGGCAATCTCTTGCCGTAATATGGTTTTGATGGTGTGGCAAAGGGTTTAAGTTAGTGTGTTATGATGATTTGATATGTGCGTTGAAGTCATGCAGGACTTAGTAATTCGCACATGGAGCCGTGGTAAGTTTCACATCTCATGACTCGTGCCTTGAGTCGGTGAAGGATAGCTTAGCGGAAGCCGTGCGCTTGGAGCATCCGAGGGACCGCCGGACGAGAAGCTTGGAGTGAAGCCGGAGGAAGTAGACTTCGAGGCAAGAGACGCGAAGGAGCATTGCAGAGCCGCGGCGCTGATCTTTCGCCAGGGACGTGGCCGAGAACGAAGAGAACTTCAAGGCGAGGGACTCCGAGAGATGAGTGAGCGATTGTAACCCGGGAAGGGTAGCTCTTAGGTGAAACTTGGCCCATTTGGCCAAGTGTCGGATGGGTTTTCGACACGGTCGACCGCCATGTTATGGCGGCCGATCGCTTCCGAGTCGAGTGAGTTCGACCGGTATACGATCGACCGGATTGTAGCCAGCAATGACCGATCATGGGCCGATCGATTAAGACCATCACCGATCGGCTGATAGGCAATGATCGGCCAAGGCGCAATGCCGTCAATAGGGTTTTCGCCGAACCTCGAGCCGATCGGGCGCGATCGAGGCGTAAATCGGCCCGATGAGGATCATCGATCGCCAAGAGTTCCGTTGGACTACAACGGCGGGATCCGACTTGTTCGGAGGCCGTTGTAGTAATGGCAATGATCGCCAAGGCGGCAATGATCGATGGCGCCAACGGAAGAAAACAGCCCTCTCTATAAAAAGGGAGGGTGTAAGCCTTTGAGAGGCTAATGCTTATGCTCTAAGTAATCTTCCTAGTGCCCCACAAGCTCTAAACTCTTCTTACTCGCTTTTACTCCATTCTATTTGTAAGAAGAGTGATCTTGATTGTAAAGGTTACCTCCACCTAGCTTGGTGCAAAGGAGAGACCATTTAGTGGATTGGTTTAGCGGAGTGATTCACCGAGGACGAATCGGGGACCGTGGATTTGCGGCGTAGCCGTGAACCACGTTACATTATTTGTTAGCGTTTGTTTTCTCGTATTTCTATTTGCTTGTCTTTATTAGTCTTCTGCTTGCGCTAATTAGTCTTGTAGACGAGCAAATACCGGCATCCAAACGAAAAGGGCTATTCACCCCCCCTCTAGCCGGCCATACCGATCCCCTACAACAACGACCACTTCCTTAGATAAAGCCAAATTCAAGAAAATATCACTTAAGTCACTTAGGGTTACTTTCTGGTCTAACTAGTTTAGGATACGGCGAAGTAGCTTCAGCTAGTTCCACTCGGTCAAGTGCACCAAGCTAGATACGCCTTATCTAGCTCGAATACACGAGACTTTGTTTCCCTAATGTACTATCATCTCGCCGCGTCCTGATACTATGTTGTCAAGAGTTGACTAATCATTTACCCTATCTAGCCATTCTAAAAATTAAAGTAAAATATGCAATGGTTTTGCTAAGTAAGCGGGTATACTATTTTAGTGTTAGCTCCCCCTGGACCATTGAACCAATATGGTCTATTCAAATAATGAATTTGATCCTGAGGAATCCAATACTTATTAGTCCTTATATGTGAGTTCAATAAAACCTTTGGGATCCATGTTTGGACTCTTTGATGACTACGATTTACGATAGACATATAAGACCTATTCGTAGTCTTTGACTTAAATCCGAGTCCGGCTTTATTGTACACGGCTCTTTGGGTTCCAAGTAATCGATTAAGGTTCTTAGATCCCAATGTGAACCTTTCCAACCTAGCCTCAACCTCTTGAACTTGGTCTTTCAAGAGAGAATTCTCCTCCTCAAGTTTTTCAATTTGAGTTGAGTTTCCCTCTTGAACTTGACTAATTGAAGGGGTTAGAGTAGCCTCTTTCTTGAGGGTTTCAACCTCCTCAAGTAACGACTCAACCCTAGACTCGGACTTAGTTAATTTCCTATTAAGCATTTTAATTGTATTGTAAAGCGTACTAATTAAAGAGCGATTAACCTTGACTTTCCCTTTTGGTCCAGCTTTGAGTTTTCTCTCGATTCTCTCGAAATAATCTTCGGGGTCGGAGTCGGAGTTGTAGTTGGACTCGGCTTCGGATTCTGACTCGGACTCCTCCGTTCTTGCCATGTAAGCTATGTCTTCTCTGTTGTCCCAAGTTGCATGGAAGGCTTTCCTTGCTCCCTTTTTCTTTTGGTTCTCATTCTTCAATTTCCTTCTTTCTTGTCGAACTATTCTCCGCACAATGTTGACTATTATGGCCTCCTCTTCGGATTTGGATTCGTCTTTGGGTTGGAGTTCATCTACTTGCTTAGTAGGTGGCTTCCTTCTTTGTCCTGCAAGTAGAGAAATACCTCTCTCGGCCCGGACCACGTTAGTTTGCTCATGAAGTTCAAACTCGGAAAATAATTCATCTAACCTAAGCTTCAAAAGGTCCTTAGAGACCTTGTAGACATCGACCATGGATGCCCATAAGGTAGTCCTAAGGAAAGCATTTAAAGTGTACCTTATAAGGTCCTAGTTCTCTATGGCTTGCCCGATCGAATGAAGACCGTTGATGATATCTTGGATCCGCGCATGTAGTTGGGTGGCGGTCTCATGATCCTGCATCTTTAGATTGTACAATTTATTTAAAAGTAAATCTCTTTTACATACCTTAGCATCAGCCGTCCCTTCGTGTAAATCAATCAATTTGTTTCAGAGGTCTTTGGCGCTAATGAATGGTCCGATGCGGTTGAGTTTCTCCTTGGACAAGCCGCATTGCAATATTTGGGTTGCTCTTGCATCGATTTGCCTCTTGGTTGCATTTGTCCACTTGTTGAAATCCAAGGCCTCTCCTTGATCATTGGTGGGTAGAGCAAAGCCGCTTTGGATTATTATCCAAGTCTCGACTTGTGTTTTTAGAAAACACTCCATCCGACCTTTCCAATAACGGAAATCATTTCCGTTAAAGAACGGAGGTCGGGTGGTGCTATACCCCTCAATGTGAGCCATTAAATATCTTCCAAAATACGAATAAAAACCAAAGAGAATTCCATGACTTGGTCTTGGATTAGTAGTGCGGGAAATAATAGGAAATAAACAGAAATAAATAAGGAGAATAAGAAACTAACAAAAACTCGAAACTTACGACCTTTGATGCCCCCGAAAGGGTACTAGATGTTGGATTTTGGGGCTGGAAATGGCTTGTTATGAGGGTAAACCCTCGTAAAAAATGTAGATCTCTAAGAGAGCTTCGATTTGGTGGGTAGATCGTTTCGTGAGTCCACTTGTAGCAAAAGTTATGCTCGTTTGATCGTGAGGTACTCCGAAGGCGATTAATACTTGCAAAAATACAACCAAAAGAAACGTACCAAGACTTCGTCTTGGATTAGTAGTTCGGGAGGAAAAAGACCAAAAAAAAATACGAATCGAAAAATACGAATAGAAAACCAAAACGTGCTAGATTGGTGATTTCACCAAATCTTAGCGCCCCCGCTCTGATACCAATTGTTGGATCGAGAAGCATCGCTAGAGGGGGGGTGAATAGTGATCGTAAATCTTTTTTTTTTCGTTCGTTCGATACGCAAAGTAAGCACAGCGGAAAATAAATGAACACATTTATTTTACTTGGTTCACAACCCAGCGGTTGCTACTCCAAGGCCCTATCGGTCCTAGACCGCGTACGGAGGGCAAAGCACTATAACATCTCCTCCTCGTTGGAGGTAGGAGACAACAATCACAAAACTGAATATACGAGGATGAGGCAACAAGCCTACCTCACCTCGTTATGAAGAAAAAAAAATAATACAATATCAAAAATATTACTTGATTCTGCTGCCGACGAAGAAGATCAAAACTTGACGTCGCGTCGGCATTATGACGATGTTGGAGCATTGGCGTTGTAGTAGCACTTGATGAATAAACTTGATGTAATTTGGAGATGGAATCCTCCCCTCCTTTTATAGACTTTGGCCTTTGAATTTGTCTCTTCTTATTTCGGAATGGATCATGAAGTTGTCCAAATTTTATCGCGAAGTGGCCGCGTCAAACGTTATCCGTTTTGACCTAGTGCAAAGGCTGAATCGTCGCCATCAGTCGACTGATGCCTCCCATCAGTCAATTGATGGGCATCAGTCAACTGATCCATGTCCAGGAGTCGACTGCCAGCTTAGCCACTTCCCTACAATAAGAGGTTAGCTCGGAAAATGATAAATACGACGGTTTCTAACTGTCCGATCTTGACCTAGACCTTCCACAATAAGTCTTAGTCGGATCGCCGCCTACGGTCGTCCCCGTAAAGAGGACATGACCTTACAATCTCTCACTCACACGAGCTTACCTCGATAGTAGCTCTCTCTTTCGGCCTTCAACTCGATTCCTTCGGCTCCCTCCGAAGTCACTCGAGTGTCGCCCGACCACCGCGGCTTCCTCCGGGTGTCGATAGCCTTCAGCTCCAGCTTTAACACTTTTCTGCACACTTGATTTAGCTCGTGAGATAACAATGTAGACTTAACTTTGTGTCTTTGCCATAATCAAAATACAGGTTCGATTATCTAGTGCCCCTGCACCAACAAAAATATTATGTTTAAGTTAATTATGATAGGGGGAGAATTTGTAGAGAGAGTTTCATGGATTAAGGGGGAGTTGCATGTTGCTATATCATGTTTATGTTTACATGCTTTCTTACCTTAGAAATTTTTATCAAATGTTTTTACCTAACTTAAACGGATTGCCACACATCAAAAAGGGGGAGATTGTTAGGGCAATCTCTTGCCATGATTAGGTTTTGATGTGTGTGGCAAAGTGTTTAAGTTAGTTTGTTATGTTGATTTGATATGTGCTTTGAAGTCGTGCAGGACTTAGTAATTCGCACATGGAGCTGTGGCGAGTTTCACATCTAATGACTCGGTCCTTGAGTCGGTGAAGGATAACTTTGCGGATGTCGTGCGCTTGGAGCATCTGAGGGACCGCCGGACGAGGAGCTTGGAGTGAAGCCGAAAGAAGTAGACTTCGAGGCAAGAGACGCGAAGGATCATTGCAGAGCCGTGCGCCTGATGCTGTCGAGGGACGTGTCCACGAACGAAGAGGACTTCGAAGGAGAGGATCTCCGAGGGATGAGAGTGAGCGAATGTAACCCGGGAAGGGGTAGATCATAGGTGAAACTTGGCCATTTGGCTAAGTGTCGGATGGGATTTCCCGACACCAGTCGACTGCCATGGAATGACAGTCGACTGCTCTGAGTCGAACGTAGTTCGACTAGTATTCGACTGAGTGTTTAGAGGCCAGCGGATCGCCATATGTGGGCGATCGCCGCTAAGACATCGATCGATCTGAAGGCGCAATGATCGGTCGTCGAAAGGGTTTAGCCATAGAACCGCTCGTAGCCGATCGATGACCGACGGAGGTAGCAATGATCGGATGAGGTCCATCAGTCGACTGCCAAGTGTTCCGTTAGACTACAACGGTCGGGATCCGACGTGTTCGGAGGCCGTTGGAGTGGCGGCAGTCGATTGGTGGCGGCCAACGGGAAGAAAAGCTTCCTCTCTATAAAAAGAGATGGTGTGGGCTTTTGGATGGTTAATGCTTATGCTCTAAGTGATCTTCCAAGTGCCCCACAAGCTTTAAACTCTTCTTACTTGCTTTTACTCCATTCTTATTGTAAGAAGAGTGATCTTGATTGTAAAGGTTACCTCCACCTAGCTTGGCGCAAAGGAGAGACCAATAGTGATTGGCATTGGAGGAGTGATTCACCTGGGACGAATCGGGATCGTGGATTAGCGGCATAGCCATGAACCACGTTACGACATTGTGTTGGCATTGTCTTTTTCCTTTGCTTTGTCTTTATTTTTTTAATTTGCTTGTATTGTTGTTTCCGCTTGCACTAATCTAATTGTAGATGAGCAAATTACGACATCCATCGTAAGAGAGCTATTCACCCCCCTCTAGCCGGCCGTTTCGATCCCCAACAAATGTTTCTAGATAGGCTTAGTTTAAGTGTATGATCTTTAAGCCTCATAAGACTCTCGGCCAATGTCCTATTTGAGGCTCCTAATGGTTTTCTATGCTATGATCTATATGTAGTCATGTTATGTTTTTAATGTAGATGAAGATAATATGTTGATAGCTAAGCTAGATTTAAGTGTGGGAGCCTTATGCCTCTTGAACCTCTCGGCCAAGACCCATTTAGGCCCCTAAGTGTTAGTTATAGCCCTAGAACCAATCATGTGATGGTTGAATACGGAACATTTTATATCATATTTATAAAGGCAAAGGATTGGTTACTATATTTACGTCTTGCTTGTGCCAGCTAAATTAAATATAATAATGCCCTAGAAAAGTAGGTTCTTATCTACAACACATCAATTGGCAGAATTGATTATGAGAGACTGTAGAGAACACTTTCCTAAATGTTCCTAGTCAAGTATTAATATGCAAGGGCAATATTAATACATAAAGACTAGCATGTAGATCAATTGATGACTTGATCTCACAAGTCATGGATATATGATATCAAGTTGACACATGGGTATATATTAGAGAATATATACTGAACTGACCTGCCATGAGAAAGTTTCATGGATCGTCATATGAGTGTCATAAACTTTCTCATGTGACTATTGGTATGAATAGTCCTCAAACCTGAAGTCACTACGGTTCCCTACATAAAGAGTTATGTACTTTGGTATCGTCAAACGTCACCCGTAACAGGGTGGACCATAAAGGCGATTACTGGGTATATAACAAATTATACGGAGGGATGTGAGTGAAGTAGATGGGATCTATCCCTCCCAAATGAAGGGAGTGATATCTATGGGCCCCTTGATTGAGTAGAACTACGAAAACGCATGGCCATGCTCGAATGAGTCAATATGAGATATTGAGCTCATTTGTTTGAGTTAGTTTACTCAGGGATCAAGAAACACATAGATTGATCGAGGATGACACGGTCTATGCCTCATTGGTCAATCTGATATCAAGGATAGAAGGACACGGTCATACATTATAATAGTCACGGAAAGGTTAGTCGGATCTTGACTTATTTCGTAACTTGGGTAGCAATGATGTATTGCTAGATGTCGCTCATTGCTTGTGTATCTAAAAGAGTTTAGATCCACTTCCAACGTTATGAGAGCTTATAGGGTCTCACACAAAGAGCATGATGATTAGAAGAATTAGTGCATTCTAGTTTGACTAGAATAATTTGGGAATACGCTTAAGTACAAAATGGTTTTTTGGACTTTAAGCTTAAAGAGAATTTTAGCTTATTGATTTAATGAGATTAATTCAATATGCTAAGCTTATTAATTAAATAAAATTAAATAAATATGTTATCATGATATCCTAAGCTAAATTGATTTAATAAGATTAATTCAATATGTTACCTTATTGATTTAATGAGATTAATTCAATATGATAACACAAGCTTATTGAATTAATAAGATTAATTCAACATGCATGAATGCCACATAAGCATTTCACCTAAGCTTGATGATGTGGAAGGAGACAAACGGTTTTGACCTTTGGATTTCCTCCACATGTGGCCGGCCAAACAAGGAGTGTAACTCCTTGTTTGATTGTTTTTCAATGCAATTGATTGCATTGAATGTGATAGGAGGTGAAAGGTTTTTCCAATCCTATAAAACACTCCATGGGGTGGCCGGCCAAGTGGTTGTAAGCTTGAGGCTTGGAGAGAGCTTGGTGGTGAGAGGCTTTGGTTGTGTGGCTTTTGTGAGTGTAGCAAGAAGAGTGGTCTTCTTCTTCCTTTCTCTTTTTCCCTACCTTCCTCTCCTTTAGGGACTTCTCTAGCAAGAAGTAAAGGAGAGCTCTTCTAGTTTCTTTTGTGAGACAAGAGCTTGCTTGTGTGGATACATATAGAGGCACAGACATTTGAACGTGCTAAAAGATCCAACAAACCATGGAGAAGCGGGATTAAAAAGGGCACGCAATAAAGGTAATATTCTCCTATAAGATAGGTTTTGAGAAATTTATTTTTGTACGAGGTTTTCTTTCGCAAGGATCACTTGGAAGGGATCCTATTTTTCCGTTGCGCATATGCTATTTTGCATAAAAGATCCCTACAGTGGTATCAGAGCCACTTGCGAAAGATCGTATAAAAATAGGTTTTCTCTATTTTATATATGATATAGAAGTAGGATAAATTTTATTATGAGTTGATAATTGCATTAGAAATTTTTCAAACATAATAAAATATCCGATGTCTTTTAAAAGTTAAAATTGACATGGTGCATGGTTATGGCCTAGTCCCAAAAAGTTTGTGAATGTGTGTGTTGTAATTCTTAATACGGCCTGCGTGTCGTGCCTTTCTCCTAAAATTCTTGTTGTAAAATTAGTTTTAGACTCGAATGTAACTCGAGTATTTCTCCTTTTGTAATATACAAAATAAAGATGGAGGGTCCATTCGAAGATGACGTTACAAGGAGCAAGTCAACAACACAAGACAACCAAAAGGAAGCACTTGGGAGAAGATGCTATCCCTAGGTTGACCAATCAATCTTTTCATTGGCTTGAGAAGATTGTAGAATAAGGGCCATAATCATGACACGCTTAGTTTAATATGTATGTGATGCATGTTAATTTAGCTTATATGTGATGTATGCTAATATGTATGTGATGCATGTTTAAGTTTATTTCTTAATAAGTCAAAAACGATATGCCTACCAAAGTTTGGTACTCACTACTTCCTCGATAATTTGTTGTTGGGTTTGCCAAAGCAAAGCAATGCATTTTATCTTGAAAGAGTGCGAGTGGACAATCGTGATGTCCCGCTATCAAACTTGGTTATGACTTAATTAAGTTTTTCTTAATTAATTAAGAAAGTAGAGGCATATATTAGCTTTGAACATAAGTTTTAAAAATTAGTTTTGTGTGATTTCCGAACATCAGCTTTGTCTTAGAAAGTGGTCGTTGCTCCGATATCAAAGAAGGCCTCTGTGCCTCGCCACGGCCTGGAAGCTGGTTTAGGAATAAGCACTAAACTAATCTAAACTTAACCAAAGCTATTAAAGAGTTACATCAGATGTAATTGGCAAAATATTGCCTACCTAATCATACTACGTCTTGGGCGATTAGCCAAAGCTAACTCAAGACGAAGTATGATGTGGATCTTTATCCCATATAAATTTATAGCTAAATAGAAGCTAATGATGTAAGCAAAATGTGTTTGCCTACATCAATGATTAGCTCATATCAAAGCTATGAGAATTTAGTGGGAGCCTCATTTAATTAAAGGCCTAATTAAATGACTTAGGTATGATACTTAATTTTGCATTTTAATGTTGTAGATCACCATGTCATCTAACACGACACACCCCCTCAACTTGCGATCTGTCCTTGAGAAAGACAAGCTCAATGGAGCTAACTTTCTAGACTGGTATAGGAACTTGAGGATTATCCTCAAGCAAGAACGTAAACTGTATGTCCTAGAGCAGTCTATCCCTGAAACACCCGCCCCTGCGGCCACTCGTGCTGAAAAGGATGCTTATAAGAAGCATCAAGATGACGCATTAGATGTGTCATGTCTTATGCTTGCCACCATGAACTCTGAGCTTCAGAAGCAACATGAGAACATGGATGCCTATGATATGGTTGAGCATTTGAAACAACTATATCAAGGACAAGCTAGGCATGAGCATTTTGAAGTGTCTAAGGCTCTTTTTGCATGCAAGATGCAAGAAGGAACACCTGTAGGAACTCACGTACTTAAAATGATAGGGTACGTTGAGAACCTTGAAAGACTAGGTTTTCCACTGAGCCAAGAATTGGCAACCGATGTTATCCTGCAATCATTGCCGGAAGCATATAATCAATTCGTCATGAATTATAACATGAATGAAATTGATAAGCCTTTGCCTGAGATTCTCAGCATGTTAAGAACTGCTGAACCGAATCTCAAGAAGAAAGTTAGTAACGTACTAATGGTCAAGAAGGGCAAAGGTAAGCGCAAAGGCAAGGGTAAGACCCAAGCCAAAGGCAAGGCCAATTCATCCACTTCAAAGGGTAAAGGTAAAGTACCTAAGGAAGGGGACTGTTTCCATTGCGGTGAGACTGGACACTGGAAGAGGAACTAAAAGTCTACCTTGAGGAAGTAAAGAAGAAAAGAAGTGGGACTTCTGCCTCAGGTATACACGTTATAGAAGTTAATCTATCTATTTCTTCTACATGGGTATTAGATACCGGATGTGCATCTCACATTTGTACTAATGTGCAGGGACTGAGAAATAGTAGACTAATGGCAAAGGGCGAAGTGGACCTACGAGTAGGCAATGGCGCAAAAGTTGCTGCTGTAGCTGTAGGAACATATTCTTTGTCTTTGCCCACTGGGCTTATCTTAGAACTAGAGGAGTGCTTTTATGTACCTGCATTAACGAAGAACATAATTTATGTATCTTGTTTAGACAAGAAAAACTTTTCTTTTATAATAAAGGACAAATGTTGTTCCATTTATTTGAATGAAATGTTCTATTGTAATGCACCACTTATGAATGGTCTCTATGTTCTAGATTTAGAAAACCCAATTTATAACGTAAATACCAAATGGTTCAAATCGAATAATTTGAACTGAACCAAACAAATCACCGCGCTAGGTCACATAAATGAAACGCAGATATCCCAACCCATAAAGATGGATTATTGACTCATTTGATTTTGAATCATATGAGGTATGCAAATCTTGTCTTTTAGGAAAGATGACTAAAACTCCATTTAGTGGACATGGCGAGAGAGCGACGGACTTGTTAGGACTCATACATACTGATGAATGTGGCCCTTTCAATGTCGAAGCCAGAGGAGGCTATAAGTACTTTATTACTTTCACTGATGATATGAGTAGATTTGGCTACTTATATTTGATGAGACATAAGTCAGAATCCTTTGAAAAGTTCAAAGAATTCAAGAATGAAGTACAAAACCAACTTGGTAAGAGTATTAAGCTACTTCGATCAGATCGAGGTGGTGAATACCTTAGTCAAGAGTTTCATGATCACCTGGCTGAGTGTGGGATAATATTCCAACTCACTCCACCTGGAACACCATAATGGAATGGTGTATCTGAGAGGAGAAATCATACTCTATTAAATATGGTACGATCAATGATGAGCCAGACTGATCTACCTACTTCCTTTTGGGATTTAGCTCTAGAGACAGCAGCTTTCACACTTAATCGCGTCCCATCGAAAGCCGTAGAAAAGACACCATATACGTTATGGACTGGGAAGAGTCCCAAAATGTCTTTTATAAAGATTTGGGGTTGTGAAGCTTATGTTAGACGTCAAGTCTCAGATAAACTAGGACCCAAATCAGATAAGTGTTATTTCGTAGGATATCCCAAGGAAACTAAGGGATATTACTTTTACAATCCCATACTTGGCAAGGTGTTTGTTGCCAGAAATGCTGTCTTTCTAGAAAGAGAATTTATTTCTAGAAAAACTAGTGGGAGTAAAATTCATCTTGAAGAAATTCAAGATGAAGATAACACTAAGGCTTCGATGGAAAATGAACAGGCACCACAAAGTGTTGTGGATGAGGAAATTGTTGCCCAAAGAGTTGTGGAGCAAACACCTGTTCAAGTAGACCAACCTCTTCGTAGATCTGATAGGATCCGTCATCAACCCGAGAGATATTCTTTTCTCTTGACTGACAACGGTGAGGTATTGCTTGTCGATCTTGATGAGCCTACATCCTATCAAGAAGCTACGATGAGCCCAGATTCCGAGAAATGGCTAGAGGCCATGAGATCCAAAATGGAATCCATGTACACTAACCAAGTATGGACTTTGGTTGATCCACCTGAAGGGGTAAAACCTATTGGGTGTAAGTGGGTCTTTAAAGTAAAGACTGACATGGATGGTAATAAGCATACCTATAAAGGTAGATTGGTGGCTAAAGGATTCAAACAAATTCATGGTATTGACTATGATGAAACCTTTTCACCAGTTGCGATGCTTAAATCCATTCGGATCATACTTGCTATTGCAGCCTACCACGATTATGAGATCTGGCAGATGGATGTCAAAACCGCTTTTCTGAATGGAAAGGTACTCGAGGATGTGTACATGACACAGCCTGAGGGTTTTGAAGATCCACAGCATCCTGGAAAGGTATGCAAACTGCAAAGGTCCATTTATGGACTAAAGCAAGCCTCTCGAAGCTCGAATCTTTGATTCGATGATGCAATCATGGAGTTTGGTTTCATCAAGAATAAAGACGAACCTTGTTTCTACAAGAGAAATAGTGGGAGCACAGTTGTATTTCTTATCTTGTATGTAAATGACATACTTCTCATGGGAAATGATATTCCCTCACTCCAGTCTGTGAAGATGTGGTTAGGGAATTGTTTCTCGATGAAAGACTTAGGTGAAGATGCCTATATACTAGGCATCAAGATCTATAGAGATAGATCTAAAAGATTACTTGGCCTAAGTCAGAGTATATACATTGATAAAGTGCTAGATCGTTTTGCTATGCAAAATTCCAAGAAAGGATTTTTGCCTTTATCACATGGTATGAGTCTTTCGAAGATTCAATGTCCCTCTTCTAAGGAGGAGAGAGATCGACTGGATAAGATCCCTTATGCATCTGCTATAGGGTCTATCATGTACGCCATGCTTTGTACTCGTCCTGATCTCTCGTATGCTTTGAACATGACAAGTAAATACCAGTCGGATCCAGGTGAAAGTCACTAGATAGCAGTCAAAAATATTCTTAAATACTTACGAAGAACGAAAGAATATTTCCTGATATTTGGAGGCAATGAGGAGCTAACTGTAAAGGGTTACAGTGATGCAAGCTTCCAAACAGACAAGGATGACTATAGATCGCAATCGGGGTACGTGTTTTGCCTGAATGGTGGAGCTGTGAGCTGGAAGAGTTCGAAGCAGGACACAGTTGCTGATTCTACAACAGAAGCCGAGTATATTGCTGCGTCTGATGCAGCAAAGGAGGTTGTTTGGCTCCGCAAGTTCATCAGTGAACTTGGGGTAGTTCCTAGCATTGCAGATCCAATAGACCTCTATTGTGACAACAATGAGGCGATTGCATAGGCTAAGGAACCTCGATCACATCAGCGGACCAAACACATATTGCGGCGCTTCCATCTCATTCGAGAGATCATCGATAGAGGAGATGTGAGGATATGCAGAGTACCGACAGAAGCTAACATCGCAGATCCATTGACCAAGGCTTTGGCACAGAGGAAGCATGATGGTCACACTAGGTCACTAGGTATTAGATATCATAGTGATTGGTACTAGTGCTAGTGGGAGATTGTTAGTTATAGCCCTAGAACCAATCATGTGATGGTTGAATAGGGAACATTTTGTATCATATTCTATAAAGGAAAAGGATTGGTTATTATATTTACGTCTTGCTTGTGCCAGCTAAATTAAATATAATAATGCCCTAGAAAAGTAGGTTCTTATCTACAGCACATCAATTGGCAGAATTGATTATAAGAGGCTGTAGAGAACACTTTCCTAAATGTTCCTAGTCAAGTATTAATATGCAAGGGCAATATTAATACATAAAGACTAGCATGTAGGTCAATTGATGACTTGATCTCACAAATCATGGATATATGATATCAAGTTGACACATGGGTATATATTAGAGAATATATACTAAACTAACCCGCCATGAGAAAGTTTCATGGATCGTCATATGAGTGTCATAAACTTTCTCATGTGACTATTGATATGAATAGTCCTCAAACCTAAAGTCACTACGGTTCCCTACATAAGGAGTTATGTACTTTGGTATCGTCAAACGTCACCCGTAACAGGGTGCCCATAAAGGCGATTACTGGGTATATAACAAATTATGCGGAGGGATGTGAGTGATGTAGATGGGATCTATCCCTCCCATATGACGGGAGTGATATCTGTGGGCCCCTTGATTGAGTAGAACTATGAAAACGCATGGCCATGCTCGAATGAGTCTATATGAGATATTGATCTCATTTGTTTGAGTTAGTTTACTCAGGGATCAAGAAACACATAGATTGATCGAGGATGACACGGTCTATGCCTCATTGGTCAATCTGATATCAAGGATAGAAGGACACGGTCATACATTATAGTAGTCACGGAAAGGTTAGTCGGATCTTGACTTATTTCGTAACTTGGGTAGTAATTATGTATTGCTAGATGCCGCTCATTGCTTGTGTATCTAAAAGAGTTTAGATCCACTACCAACGTTATGAGAGCCTATAGGGTCACACACAAAGAGCATGATGATTAGAAGAATTAGTGCATTCTAGTTTGACTAGAATAATTTTGGAATAAGCTTAAGTACAAAATGGTTTTTTAGACTTTAAGCTTAAAGAGAATTTTAGCTTATTGATTTAATGAGATTAATTCAATATGCTAAGCTTATTAATTTAATAAAATTAAATAAATATGTTATCATGATATCCTAAGCTAAATTGATTTAATAAGATTAATTCAATATGTTACCTTATTGATTTAATGAGATTAATTCAATATGATAACAAAAGCTTATTGAATTAATAAGATTATTTCAACATGCATGAATGCCACATAAGCATGCCACATAAGCAAGCCACATAAGCATGCCACCTAAGCTTGATGAGGTGGAAGGAGACAAAGGGTTTTGACCTTTGGATTTCCTCCACATGTGGCCGGCCAAACAAGGAGTGTAACTCCTTGTTTGATTGTTTTTCAATGCAATTGATTGCATTCAATGTGATAGGAGGTGAAAGGTTTTTCCAATCCTATAAAACACTCCATGGGGTGGCCGGCCAAGTGGTTGTAAACTTGAGGCTTGGAGAGAGCTTGGTGGTGAGAGGCTTTGGTTGTGTGGCTTTTGTGAGTGTAGCAAGAAGAGTGGTCTTCTTCTTCCTTTCTCTTTTTCCCTACCTTCCTCTCCTTTAGGGACTTCTCTAGCAAGAAGTAAAGGAGAGCTCTTTTAGTTTCTTTTGTGAGACAAGAGCTTGCTCGTGTGGATACATATAGAGGCACGGACATTTGAACGTGCTAAAAGATCGAACAACCCAAGGAGATGCGGGATTAAAAAGGGCACGCAACAAAGGTAATATTCTCCTATAAGATAGGTTTTGAGAAATTTATTTTTGTATGAGGTTTTCTTTCGCAAGGATCACTTGGAAGGGATCCTATTTTTCCGTTGCGCATATGCTATTTTGCATAAAATATCCCTACACTAAGGGCCTTCCATGCCATTATCTATATGTGATGGAGATTAACATGTGGTTAGTTAGATCTTGTACAAGTTGTTTAGGGTTTAAAATCTTGTTAGAACCCCATGAAGTTTAGACCACACCATGTTATTCTTGTTATGATGTTTATGTCATACTCTATATGTGTGTGATGTTAGTATTATGTTAAGTAGATCTTGCACAAGTGTTTAGCATGTAGACTCCTAAGAACCCTCCCTTAGGGTTTCGGCCAGCCCATGTACATGCCCTCTACTAAGTCCTCCTTGCCATGCTACATGTAGAAAAGATGCAAATATGATGTTAGTTAGATTTTATGATAGCATGATTGGTTTATGGCACTACCTTATGTCCATGTTGATTGTATGAATATATGAATATGTCTTGCTCATTGCCATACTAGTTGTAAGAATGTATGATTATGCCATGCTCTTTGCCATGTTAATTGTATGAATGTACGATATGTCATAAAGAAGGAACATGATATGTTATGTAAAGAAATATGATATGTTATGAAGAAGGAAAATGATATGGTATGAAGAAGGAAAATGATATGCCATAATAAGGAACATGATATGTATATAAAAAGGAATGTTATATGTTATGATAAGGAAAATGATATTTTATGAAAAGAAATGTGATATGTAATGATAAGGAACATGATATGCTTTTTTACTTTCTGCATGGCTTGTACCAGACCCTAACAAGGTCTAAGGGATGGGCTCCTACGTGCCCCTAGGTCGACGGTCATAGTACGGACTCAGTACAGGATGGGCTCCAGTTGCCCTATGCCGACAGTCATAAGTACGGGCTTAGGATTGGCTTCTATGTTATGTTGCCCGTAGGCCGACGGACATAGTACAGTCCTTATACTCTAGAAGGTTCGGGATTAGCTACCTCGGGTCTATTAGGGATGCGCGCTATGATGATGATGTATGTGGTACAATGTCGGGCCCAATATGTTGAGATTATGTTTAAGTACCTATAAGATATATGTTTTCAAAGAGCATCTTGCATATACCATATTTCATGTCTAGGTGATTATGATGTTTATATGGTTGTTATGCTTATATGATCTTGTATGTTTATATGAATGCTATGCTTATATGATCTTGTATGTTTATATGAATGCTATGCCTATATGTTCTTGTATTTTTATATGAATGCTATGCTTATATGTTCTTGTATGTTTATATGAATGCTATGCTTTTATGTTCGTGTATGTTTATATGCATGCTATGCTCATATGCCCTTAAAAGATCATGTCACTACTCTATGTCTAATTCTCGATGTATGGTTTTTGTGAGTAGGAAAGCATCTTACTAAGGCTATGTGCTTATAGTTTTTTGTTCCCTTGTACTACAGATTAGGGTAAAGAATTGCTAAACTAAAGGGAGCAGCAGGAGGGGCAAAGTGTGTGTGCTAGTGGCCTGGTGGAGGATATCTGTTTATGTTTCCCATACTTATGCATGTTTTCTTTTAAGTTGAATGTCATGAACATGAACTAAGTACTTATGAAATGATGTTGCATCCTTATGTTTAAAAGAAAGAAGAATAAAAGAAGTTTAAAGTCTTACGTTGTAAGAAGTATTTAGTCATCCGCTGTAAATGCATGTATGTATGATCGCGTCGCGCTGCCCTTCCAACCCCTGAATATGGCGGGCGTGACAAAGCGTGCCCTAAAGACTGCTACCCCTTGCCTCGTATTGATTAGTTGGTGGATTCTACTGTAGGATATGAAGTGGTGTCCTTAATGGATGCATACCAAGGATATCATCAAATACCCTTGGCTAAGGAAGATCATAAGAGGTTTAGTTTTGTGACGGCAGGGGGTTTGTATGCTTATGTGGTAATGCCCTTCGGCTTAAAAATGTGGGGGCCACCTACCAATAGCTCATGGATAAGATCTTCACGGAGCAAAAAAGAAAAAATGTGGAAGTTTATGTGGACGATATCCTAGTCAAATCAAAAACTACTCTGGATTTGGTTAAAGATCTAAATGAAACTTTCACTACAATGAGACGGTATAGTATGAAGCTGAACCCTAAAAAATACCTGTTCGGTGTAAAAAGCGGTAAATTCTTGGGGTATATAGTGACTGAGAAGGGGTTGCAAGCTACCCAGAGAAGGTGCAAGCACTGTGCAACATGAAGTCACCCACTAATTTGTGAGAGACTCAAAAGCTAGTGGGGAGGATTGTTTCCTTATCTCGATTTATAGCCAGATCGGTGGACAAAGGGCTACCATTCTTCAAGATCCTGCGCAAAGCTACCAAGTTTCAATGGGACGATCAGTGCAAGTAGGCTTTCCAAGAGTTGAAGAGAACCATTGTGGATGTACTTGGTCGTCTCAGAGGGAGTCATCAGTTCAGTTTTGCTTAAACAAGAAGGTTCTCATCAACAACCAATTTATTATACCAGCCATATTCTGAAGGGGGATGAATCTCGTTACACTGAGCTAGAGAAGTTGGCATATATTCTGGTCTTGACAACCCTACAAATTGAGGCCATACTTTCTGGCTCATCCTATATCTGTTTTGACTCATAGTGAATTGGGTAAGGTGATCACCAAGCCCAATTTTTACGTGTACTTCGTTCAATTTACGTATTGCTAAAGGTGATTATGCATAGTATAACATTTGCCAGCTTAACATGCGTTGTCAATAATAGAAGCATGATTTTTGCGTATGTTTGGGGATTTGTGTGCTAAGCCGACTTGAGAAGGTTATATACATGGAATGTATTTATATGATTCTTTGGGATCCAGCGTGAGTGGGAGTCTTGCTAATTTCCTGATAAAGAGGAGCGCCTAGCCGTACACAGGATATCATGCATCTAATAATGAAGCGGAGTATGAAGCCATTCTAAGCGGGGTTCTGGTGCCCAGTTTTAGGGGCTTCTTCGATTATAGTCCACTCGGATTCCCAGCTGGCGATATCACAACTTCAAGGCTCTTTTGCAGTTGGGGAAGAAAGATTGCAAAAGTATTTGAAAGCTTTCGAGAAAGAAAAAGCTCATTTTCATCTAGTCCTCTTGAAGCAAATTCCGAGAGAGAACAACGGGAAGGCGGATGAATTGGCTCGGGTGGCTAGCGCTATGGAAGGAGTAAAATCATTTGAAACGGTTTGCATGGAAATCCCTACTTCTCTAACGATATGCAATGTGGAGGAGGCTACGCCTGAACCGGATCCGATCCTTGATTGGAGGACTGACATCATAGCTTATCTACAGCATGGAAAGGTTCGGGAAGAAAAAGGGGCGGCATATGCTTTAATGAACAGAGCCAAATGATTCACCCTCTTGAACGGATATTTATACAAGACATCTTTTGGATGGCCCCTGCTGAAGTGTTTGGGAAGCGAAGATGCTGAATGGGTACTTCGGGAGATCCATGAAGGTTGTTGTAGTAATCATTTGGGGGGGGGAGAGCTTTGGCAAGGAAGGCCTTGTTAGCGGGATATTTTTGGCCTACCCTCCAGCAAGATGCGCCTCATATAGTGCAAACTTGCCCAACATATCAAAAACATATTAACCGGTCTGAACGACCGATTGAATTAATGAAAGTTGTGGTTGCTTCATGCCCTTTTTACCAGTGGGGAATGGATATAGTGGACCCTATGCCTTTGGCACCATTGGAGAAAAAATTCCTATTGGTGGCGGTGGATTATTTCTCCAAGTGGGTAGAAGCAGAGCCTCTTGTCAAAATTACGGAGAAAGCTCTCATACAATTCCTGTGGAAGAATATTGTCTATCTGTATGGTATTCCCCGGAGGTTAGTTAGTGATAATGGACGGCAATTCTAGGGCAAGAAAATCAAAGCATGGTGCCAAAGTCTCAATATCCACCAAGCTTTTACTTCGGTGGCCCACCCTCAAGCTAATGGGCAAGTTGAAGTAACTAATAAAATTCTTATTCAAGGGTTGAAGACTAAATTGGGGGCTCATAGGGGAAACTGGGTGGAAGAACTGCCTGGAATTTTGTGTTAGTAATATATGAGAGATGTCCTAAGACAATCGCCTTATGTATGAACCATTTATATGATAAATGAAGATTGACTATTTGAGTATACATGTTTCATGTATTTGATTGGATCTTAAACTCATTTACTGGATGTCCACGATACGATTCACAGCATGAGAGAATTTGTGATTGGATCACAACTAGTGAGTATCTCTACATGTGTAATTGTGATGTATCGGAATTATCCCTAGTCGATGAATTGATGGATTTAGACACCATCAGTTCTGTCGAGACTAGCACGAGGTATACTCCTTGGTGTATCCAAGCAGCTGATTCTCACTGGCTGGAGACATTGTGATGTCCGGAGTTAATCGTGGATGCTAGTTATGGTAACTAGTTTTCATTGGAGTGACCAGCCGTAAGACTTCATATGGTTCTCTGCATATATAGATATGTCAATGAAGTTCTTACTGTGGCTTAAGTGCGATGTTCCTTTGACTTGCGGTATTCAAGTCATCTTGATCATGGAGACTTATGCTTTGACATCTTAAGCAAACATCTCTAAGGAGATGTGGACCCGGGATGATTGGGTATAAGTCGAAGTGATCGAAGGTGTTTGAATAGCCTATAAAGGATTCACCACTCCTTACGAGGAGATGTATACCCATGGCCTCTCGTCGGATTGTTACTAAAGTCTTTGGCCAAAGCATTACATGTTTAGAGTAAAGTACTCTTCGATACATGTGGAGTAACTAGAATCCGTAGAACGAGAAAATGATACTTGGGCTAGGTGTGACGTAGTCGGCCTAGTGGGGACTGACACAATAGACCATGTCCTGAACCAAGTGGGTATAAGATGAGTGAAGGGAATGGGGCACGATTCATTCGAGCTACTGAAGGGTTTCAGAAATAGTTCTGAATCAACCGTTGAACTTTTCGGTTAATTGGGGATCATGATGTACTACTAGGAGCCACTCATGATCGTTCTATAATTAATGGTTAATTATAGACGGCCAACATAAACCAAGAACCTATTTGGTCACACGCACAACGAGTGTAATCCAAAGGATTTAAAACGAGCTTGAGAATTCGATTCTCAGACCGAGAGAAACTATGTTTGGTTGGACCAAACATAAAGCGAGCATGAAATTGTTTCAGTCGCAATGGAAGCGTGGATGGGCCGTGTCTTATGAAGACATAATGGATGGACCAAAATGGTTTGGTTCTAATCCAATGGATGAGAATAAACCAAAGGGTTTGGTTTATTTTAAACGAATGAACCAAAAGTTGGTTCGGTTCATTTTAACTTAAAATAAACCATCATGGTTTGGTTTATTTTAACTTATCTTAATGGAGTGGGTTAACGGGCTTTATGGATATGATCCATTAACCATTAAGAGAATTAGTTCTCTATAAAATAGGGCTTGAACCCTAACCCTAAAGCTAATGAAGTTTTGGCCGCCCAACCCTAGCCTCCTTTTGTTGTTGCCGCCCAACATGGTGTTGCCGCCAACTTCATGTAGCTGCTGCCACCTCCTTGCCGCCGGCATCCAAGCTTCAGCCGGCGATGCTCCGGCGACCCTCCGGCGATCTCCTTTGGGTTCGGTGATAAGGTGAGCTTCCATCTTTCCTTAGCCGACCTCTATTCCTCCACCAAAAGCTGTCCAGTTTTTCTGGACAGCTTGTTTCTTTGTTGTCGGAGCGTCGTTTGGACGACGGTTAGTGCTCCGACAGCGGCTAACATACCGGGGATTTGATCTCCGGAAATCCTCTGAGGTGGAGGACGAAGGATTCATCAAACGGTTGACGAATACCTCTCCGGAGAATCGAGTTTTGAGGACTCGGTTTTGGATCCGAATTTGGATTCGGATTGTGATCATCTCTCGATCACATCGTCTTCAACACAAGGCTAGTAACCCGTACGAAGACGAAGCTCGTGGCTTAGCGAAGTCATCCCGAGGAGCTCGGCGTGGATACGGATAGAGACGATTCTTACGAGGATCGTTCCAGTTGATGCCGTTCCCGCTATACGTCATACGAAAGGTATAACGTAGATAAATTTCCTTTTATTGCAAATTTTAATTAACGGTTATATCTACACTTGTTGTAATATGCATGCGTGTGTTGTAATAAATATAGATTTATTAATTTTAATTGCTTCCGCTGTGCTCATGTTTACGAAACATGATCGAACACACACACGCCGCGGTGCCGAAAACCCAACAGTGGTATCAGAGCCCAGGTTGTGTTTCGACATAATCATAAAATGGTTTTGCGATAGTCATAATGTATTTCTGGAAATTTTCTAATTTTGGAAATTTAGAAGTATTTATGGAAATTTTTCAATTTTGGAAAGTCTAGAAGTATTTATGGAAATCTTCCACTTTTGGAAAGTTGGAAGTATTTATGGAAATTGATATTTTCCATAAATAAAATATTTAATTAGATTCTGGAAATTTGTTTCCTAATTTAATCATGATTTGATTTTGGAAATCAAATCTTAAAATATTTTATTTCCATAAGTAGTTTTAATGATTTAGGAAATTGGTTTCCTAAATAGATTTTCCTTAATCAAATAATTCCATGAATAAAATATGTGATTAGATTTGGAAATTTGTTTCCTAATTTAATTATGATTTGATTTGGAGAATCAAATCTTAAACATATTTTATTTCCATAAATAGTTATGACATATAAGGAAATATATACATGACATAATTGTATGCCATGTAATTGCATTAGATGCATAACATTATGCCATGCGTGTCGTGACATGTAGATGTATGTCATGTATGCCATGTCATGTAGATAATAGTTATTTGCATGCAAAGAGGATGAGACATAAAAACCCTTAATCAATATTAAAGCCTACACCTTCCATTAATATGGTTAGAACCAGAGTTCTGTTTCTTGTTTGGGTTGTTGGACTCTCTCCAAGCCCGGCTCGAACCTGAATATGTTCAAACCATGGAATAGTTTAATACTAATATGGTAAGAGTCAGAGGTCAATCGTTAGCTTTGGTTGTTGGACTCTCTCCAAGCTGGGCTAATTGGTTGAATGCGCTCTAACCATATTAAAACTATGTCCTAATTAATGGGTTGGCTTTAACCTGGAGCATCGTCTTGTTGGACTCTCTCCAAGGTCGATGTAAAGGGAGGTGAAGTTGGGTGCTATGCATATGATGCATACTTGTTAATGTGTTAACAACCCGATGTATGTGTGAACATTCAATTAGTTGATAGCACATTGTGATAGTTGCATATACGGGATATGCAATCGGTATAGATGATACCTACAATCGTAGTTATGAATGGCTTGTTGGACTCTCTCCAAGGTTGTTCATAACTATGATGGATATCAGCCCATTCGGAGATGGACCTACAATCTCCCGAAGTGATTTTGGGGTTTTTGAAATTCGAAAAATGAATGGGATTTATAAATGTATATTGATGCATTTTAAAAAATATCTTTCTCATATATGCTCGTTTTGTATTTCTAAGATTGATCATGATGTCTTTGAATTTGCGTTCCATTTTGGATTCGAATAAATTGACTGGGCCGAACTTCTTGGACTGGCTTAGAAACTTGAGAATTGTTCTCAAGGTGGAAAAGCTTGCGAATGTCCTCGGCGCCTTTTCACTTGATCCCAGTGGATGCAACTCTGGACCAATTGTTGGTCTATCAGAAACATGTGAGTGATTCTGAACAAATGAGTTGCATCATGCTAGCCACGATGGAACCCAAGCTACGAAAGCAGCATGAGCATATGGATGCTCATATCGTAGTCCATTATCTTTGTGAGTTGGTTGATGAGCAAGTGAGATTCGAAAGGTTCGAAGTCTTAAATCTCCTCTTCACCTCTGAGATGCTAGGAGGTTCATCTGAGTCTTGCTCGAATATCTTTGAAGACTGTGGAGTCTTCCGAGAAGCATGGCGAGGGGCAGTCTTTGTTAGTTGATTCCTCGAAGAAAGGTTCTAAGAGGAAGTCAAAGGAACAGCATGAAGGGAAAGAAGAGAAGGGCTAAGAAGGTAGAACTAGCACAAAGGAAACTTGCCATCATTATGGCAAGGAGAGCCATTCTTGAAGAAAGTGCAAGATTTATCTTGAGTCCGTGAAGAAGGATAAGGCATCGGATGCCCCATCTTCTTGAAATCTTCTTTATTGATTGTCATTCTATTTCCTTGGACACTTGGGTATTTGATCTTGGTGTGGCTCACATATATGTAATGACATACATGGGCTAAGGAATGAAGAAGACTCGTCGAGGAGAGTCAAATTTACGTGTTGGGAATGGAGCAACGGTTCTTTGACCGCCATCGGAACGTATTTGTTGGAACTCCCTGTAGGACTTGTCTTAGAACTGGACAATTGCTTTTATGTTCCTTCGTTAATAAAGAACATCATTTCTATTTCTTGTCTAAATAGAAATGGGTTCCATTTGACTTTTAGTAACAATTGTTGTTACATAACTTTGAATGGAGTTCTTTTTGGGATTGGAACTTTAAGCAATGGTGTTTATACGTTGGACGTATCCAGTGACGATTTCAATATCGAAGCGAGCAACACGCGTGCTCGAAAGGATAATCAAATAGACTCCTATATGTGGCATTGTCGTCTTGGCCATATAAGCAAGAAACGCATGTCCGAATTACACCGATGTGGAATTCTGGAATCGTTGAATTGGATTCATACGATACATGCGAATCATGCTTAAAAGGCAAGATGACTAAGTTACCTTTACTGGAAAAGGTGAGCAGTGGGAGAGTTACTAGGACTAATACATCTGTATGTGGACCTATGTCAACTCAAGCATTAGGAGGCTATAGCTACTTCATTACCTTCACCGATGATCACTCACGGTTTGGGTATGTGTTCTTGATGAAACACAAGTCTGAAGCCTTTGAAAGGTTCAAAGAATTTAGAAATGAAGTAGAGAAACAACATGACAAGAGTATTAAAATACTTCGATCGGATCGAGGTGGTGAATACTTAAGTCAAGAGTTTCTTGATTATCTAAGAGACAATGGTATATTGTCTCAATGGACTCCGCCATATACACCACAGCATAATGGTGTATCGGAGAGGCGTAACCGGACCTTGTTGGACATGGTCAGGTCAATGATGAATCATGCGACTCTTCCCAAGTCCTTTTGGGGCTATGCACTTCAGACAGTTGTTTACTTGTTAAACAGAATGCCTACCAAGGTAGTCTCAACTACTCCATATGAGATATGGAATGGTAAGAAACCTCATGTATCTTACTTGAAGATATGGGGTTGTCCTGCTTATGTGAAGCGGACTGTATCAGACAAATTGGATGCTAAGTCTGATAAATGTCTATTTGTTGGATACCCTAAGGAAACAAGGGGTTACCAATTCTATCATCCTATGGAACAAAAGGTGTTTGTTTCAAGGCATGCTGTGTTTCTAGAGAAAGAGTTTCTCTTGCAAGAAAACAGTGGGAGTGTCGTCGAGCTTGAGGAGGCTCGAGAGACTCAAATAGACATTAATGAGATACCTGGTGAAGCACAACAGCCGACAACTCATAGTGATGAGCAATCGGCTGGACCTATTGTAACACCACATCTTCGTAGATCTGGTAGAACACGCAATATTCCTGAGAGATATGGATTTCTCGTAAGCGAATCGAACGACGTGTTACTCATTGACGATGAGGAACCTACCAGTTATGAAGAAGTGCTGACAAGTTCAAAAAGGGATAAGTGGCTTGGTGCCATGAAGTCGGAAATGGATTCCATGTATGAAAACCAAGTTTGGAACTTGGTTGACCCACCTGAAGGGATAAAGCCTATAGGGTGCAAGTGGGTTTTCAAGAAGAAAACCGACATGGATGGTAATGTGATTACCAATAAGGCTAGAGTGGTGGCGAAAGGATATCGTCAAAAACAAGGTGTTGATTATGACGAAACCTATTCGCCTGTAGCTATGCTTAAATCCATTCGGATGCTCCTGGCCATAGCGGCTCATTATGATTATGAGATATGGCAGATGGATGTGAAAACAACTTTCCTTAATGGAAACCTGCTCGAGGATGTGTATATGATACAGCCTGAGGGTTTCACATCGGTTGATAAAACCAAGGTATGCAAATTGCGACGATCCATTTATGGATTGAAGCAAGCATCCAGGAGCTGGAATATCCATTTTGATGAGACAATCAAAAGGTTTGATTTCTCACAAAATCCAGACGAACCTTGTGTGTACAAGAAGGTTAGTGGGAGTGCAGTCGTATTCCTAGTATTGTATGTCGATGACATACTACTTATAGGAAATGATGTTTCAATCTTACAGTCAGTGAAGGTTTGGTTATCCAAGACATTCTCCATGAAAGACCTGGGAGAAGCAACCTATATCCTCGGGATTAAGATCTATAGAGATAGATCGAAACGGTTGCTTGGTCTTTCGCAGTCTACATATATAGACCGAGTGCTAAAGAGGTTTAGCATGTCGGAATCCAAGAAAGGTTTCCTACCCATCAGGCATGGGGTACACCTTTCGAAGTCTATGTGTCCGCGCACAGAAGACGAGAGGATTTGCATGAGTAAGATTCCCTATGCATCCGCAATAGGATCTATCCCGATGTATTGTATGCTCTGAGTGTCACGAGTAGATACCAGTCCGATCCAGGAATGGATCATTGGGCGGCTGTTAAGACGATCCTTAAGTACTTGAGAAGAACTAAGGATGTGTTCCTAATATATGGAGAAGGGTACATGGTGATACATGGGTATACGGATGCCAGATCCAGACAGACAAGGATGATTCCATGTCTTAGTCTGGGTATGTATTCACCTAGAATGGAGGCGCAATAAGTTAGAAAGGTTCCAAGCTTGACACTATAGCGGATTCTGCCACTAAGGCAGAATACGTTGCAGCTTTGGAAGCAGCAAAGGAAGCGGTTTGGATCAAGTAGTTCATCTATGAACTTGATGTGGTCTCATCAATGATCCAAACATGTGCTTCGCCGCTATCATCTTATCAGAGAGATCATCAGTAGGAACGAAATACAAATCGAGAAAATTCCCACTGAAAGCAACTTAGCGGATCCTTTAACTAAGGCATTACCTCAGAATAAGTTTGAGGGTCATGTGAGAGCTTATGGTATTGGATACCGTAGCGATTGGCATTAGGCCAAGTGGGAGTCTGTTAGTAATATAAGAGAGATGTCCTAAGGCAATCGCCTTATGTATGAACCATTTATATGATAAATGAAGATTCACTATTTGAGTATACATGTTTTATGTATTTGATTGGATCTTAAACTCATTTACTGAATGTCCACGATACGATTCACAACATGAGAGAATTTGTGATTGGATCACAACTAGTGAGTATCTCTACCTGTGTAATTGTGATGTATCGGAATTATCCCTAGTCGATGAATTGATGGATTTGGACACCATCAATTCTGTCGAGACTAGCACGAGGTATACTCCTTGGTGTATCCAAGCGGTGATTCTCACGGTGGAGACATTGTGATGTCCGGAGTTAATCGTGGATGCTAGTTATGGTAACTAGTTCATTGGAGTGACCAGCCGTAAGACTTCATATGGTTCTCTGCATATATAGATATGTCAATGAAGTTCTTACTGTGGCTTAAGTGTGATGTTCCTTTGACTTGCGGTATTCAAGTCATCTTGATCATGGAGACTTATGCTTTGACATCTTAAGCAAACATCTCTAAGGAGATGTGGACCCGGGATGATTGGGTATAAGTCGAAGTGATCGAAGGTGTTTGAATAGCCTATAAAGGATTCACCACTCCTTGCGAGGAGATGTATACCCATGGCCTCTCGTCGGATTGTTACTAAAGTCTTTGGCCAAAGCATTACATATTTAGAGTAAAGTACTCTTCGATACATGTGGAGTAACTAGAATTCGTAGGACGAGGAAATGATACTTGGGCTAGGTGTGACGTAGTCAGCCTAGTGGGGACTGACACAATAGACCATGTCCTGAACCAAGTGGGTATAAGATGAGTGTAGGGAATGGGGCACGATTCATTCGAGCTACTGAAGGGTTTCAGAAATAGTTCTGGATCAACCGTTGATCTTTTCGGTTAATTGGGGATCATGATGTACTACTAGGTGCCACTCATGATCGTTCTATAATTAATGGTTAATTATAGACGGCCAACATAAACCAAGAACCTATTTGGTCACACGCACAACGAGTGTAATCCAAAGGATTTAAAACGAGCTTGAGAATGGGATTCTCAGACCGAGAGAAACTATGTTTGGTTGGACCAAACATAAAGCGAGCATGAAATTGTTTCAGTTGCAATGGAAGCGTGGATGGGCCGTGTCTTATGAAGACATAATGGATGGACCAAAATGGTTTGGTTCTAATCCAATGGATGAGAATAAACCAAAGGGTTTGGTTTATTTTAAACGAATGAACCAAAAGTTGGTTCGGTTCATTTTAACTTAAAATAAACCATCATGGTTTGGTTTATTTTAACTTATCTTAATGGAGCGGGTTAACGGGCTTTATGGATATGATCCATTAACCATTAAGAGAATTAGTTCTCTATAAAATAGGGCTTAAACCCTAACCCTAAAGCTAATGAAGTTTTGGCCGCCCAACCCTAGCCTCCTTTTGTTGTTGCCGCCCAACATGGTGTTGCCGCCAACTTCATGGAGCTGCTGCCACCTCCTTGCCGCCGGCATCCAAGCTTCAGCCGGCGATGCTCCGGCGACCCTCCGGCATTCTCCTTTGGGTTCGGTGAAAAGGTGAGCTTCCATCTTTCCTTAGCCGACCCCTATTCCTCCACCAAAAGCTGTCCAGTTTTTCTGGACAGCTTGTTTCTTTGTTGTCGGAGCGTCGTTTGGACGACGGTTAGTGCTCCGACAGCGGCTAACTTACCGGGGATTTGATCTCCGGTAATCCTCTGAGGTGGAGGACGAAGGATTCGTCAAATGGTTGACGAATACCTCTCCGGAGAATCGAGTTTTGAGGACTCGGTTTTGGATCCGAATTTGGATTCGGATTGTGATCATCTCTTGATCACGTCGTCTTCAACACGAGGCTAGTAACCCGTACGAAGACGAAGCTCGTGGCTTAGCGAAGTCATCCCGAGGAGCTCGGCGTGGATACGGATAGAGACGATTCATACGAGGATCGTTCCGGTTGATGCCGTTCCCGCTATACATCATACGAAAGGTATAACGTAGATAAATTTCCTTTTATTGCAAATTTTAATTTATGGTTATGTATACACTTGTTGTAATATGCATGCGTGTGTTGTGTGTGTTGTAATAAATATAGATTTATTAATTTTAATTGCTTCCGCTGTGCTCATGTTTACGAAACATGATCGAACACACACACGCCGCGGTGCCGGAAACCCAACATTTTGTGGGCCTACCGAACCACACAAAAAACTGCAACAGGGGAAACTCCTTTCAGCCTAGTATACGGGACGGATGCCGTTATTCTGGTGGAAGCTCTCTTAAGTAGCACCCGAGTGGAAATTTATGAGCCGGAGAAGAACCAAATTATTCGAAGCACTAAGTTGGAACTGGTAGAAGAAAAGAGGGAGACTGCATGGAGGTGAGCAGAGTTTTACAAGCGGAGAGTACAGCAAGCCTTTAACAAAAAGGTGATGCCCCGAAGATTTCTAGAGGGGGATTTGGTTCTGTGTAAAGTTAATCCTGTTGGAGATCCTAGAAAGTTAGCTCCAAACTGGGAGGGGCCCTATGAAGTGACGCATAGCGTAGCAGGGTCAGCGTATTATCTAAAGGATGACAAGGGCAAGGAATTTCCTCGACCCTGGAATGTTATCCACTTGAAACCTTTTCACACTGTATAAGGAGTGATGGATAAAAGAAAAGGAGTTGAGGGGCTCCCGAAGGGATGTACTTGACAATTCGTTGTATTGTTTAGATGTATAGCGAATCCGAGTTTGATTGATGTGTTATTTACAGTAGTATTATAGTCCCTGTAGCGAACTTTGAAAAAAGAAAAGACGATAAAAAAGGGAGCCATGTGCCGAAGCAATACATTAAGTTATAACTTAAATCAATCGGGAGGATAACGTCGGAAGCCGGCCTCCCAATTTAAGGAGAGAGTGGGATGATTCACAGGGGGAAGTCCTTGATTAGCATACTGTCGAACCACCTCATTAAACCCGTCTTGATAGGTGGCGCGCAGTAGGATGACTAACCGCTCCTGCCGATTCGGGTGGTCAGGGCTTCGGTTCCGATGGAGCCTGTGACACTTCTCTTGTTTCTTTCGGAGGGCTCGGCACATGTCACTATAACGTCGGGATATTTCCATAATGGCATCTACCAAGACTGAGACATCATCATCTCGGGAAGCTTGGTCCTGTTGGAAGAGGTTCGTCATATCCACCATATTCTGGCGCATTGAAGCTGAAATTCCCTCTACCACCTCGGTGTAGGATCTGGTGCGGATAAGCTCATTGCCCAGCCTCTGGAGAAAAGTTTCTTGCCTGCATATACAGGCATGAGCATGCGCCCTAGAAGTTATGAGGGAGGAGTTTTCTTGTACCTCCTTGCACATGCGAGTGCGGAGGTCCTCTATTTCGTCCTCTGCTTTTTGGTGTTGAACCCGCAGGTGGGCGATGATGTCAGAGTCTCATTACTTCTTTTGAAGGAGCTCTGTTACCTGCCCTCGAAGACTTATTAACTCTTGAGAAGGGGAGGCCTCCTTGTCAAACTCTGCCGGCTAAACATCCCGCCGGATTGAGAGTGATTCTGTGTAAGCCCGATGTTGTTCTTTCAATGCCGCTATAGTCTCGGCATCGTTTCGATGTTGGTAGCGAGCTTCTATCAGTTTCTTATGACATTGCTGCAGTTGTTGAGATAAGAGGCGCTCTCGATTTTGAGCAGCCATCAGATCCTCCCGTTGTTGCTGTTCCAACTTCAGAGATTGAGCTCGATATTGTTGGAGGGAGCGATCTAATTCTTGATTGTTGGTAAGGGCCTGTAAGTCGTTTGTCGAAAAGAAGTCATTCAGTAAGGAAAATTAAAGAAGTTGATTAGAGAAACATACCAATTCTAAAGCATGGCACAGGCCTTCCATATGGGGGATCAGTTCCTCCAAATTTAAGATCCGAAGGCCCCGGGGAGAAGAAGAAAAGGAGGGGATGTATGACACCAGTGGTGGAGGGTCACTTTTAATGGGGAGGATAAGGGTAGGAGCTAGAGGTTGTGTCGGAGGTGTGAACGAAAAAGAAGAAGGAGCACTGGTAAAGAGGCTCAAAGGGATAGAGGTCAGGGGCAAAGAATCAAGAGCCTGAGGGGGATGGTGTAATGTGGTTGGTTGCGAGGTTGGCATGCAAGAAGTTGCAAAAGGGGATTGGTTTGGTGAGGAATTTGGAGAGGATGATATAGAGATCATCGGGATGGATAACTCTTCACTAGGAAGGCGAGAAGTGGAAGGACCCGGGCTAGTGCCCATAGAAGGTGAAGGGCTCTCCATGCGATGAGCCACGGGGGAAATAGGCAGTTGAGGAATATCAACTACCATGGGTTCAGGGGTGGTGGAATGTTCCGGAGAAAGAGAAGGCGGAGATGCAGAAGCATTTGTAGTTGACTGGCATGGGGGCACTACCTCCTTGGATTCATCTTCAGGTTGTGATGAAAGAGGGGGCGACTTCCGAATACCCATGGCAGAGGGGGATAAAATGGGAGAATTAGGGTTTGTAAGTAACATGGGAGATGAGGATGGGTTGGCTACTCTAGTTTCATCTAGGGTGAATGAGACTAGGATTTCAGGAGAAGGCGGAGAAGAAGGGAGAGATGAGGCAGGTGGGATGGTAGTAGACGAGGGTGAGGACGAAGATGAGGCTAGCGGCTGACCCTCACCCCGTTTGATGTGTAAGTACCGACTTACTATTTCTCGGTAGAAAGAGGAATGCATCCTGCCCGTTGGAGAAAGAAGAAAAGTGCTGGGGTGGGTGACTGGGGCACCGGAGGATGGCGGCGGAAAGAGGAACAGAAGAAGAAGAAGGAGATGAAAAGGCGAAAGGAATGATGGTAACCGAAGAAAAGAAAGACGAAGCATCCCCTATAAAAGGAGGGGGGAATGGGCTTGCAACGGCTATTGGGCTCCTAGTTTATAAAAAAAAAAAAGGAGGCCCTAAGCAGAAGGAAAATGATGCTTTATTCCTCTGATGACCCGTTATTTACTAAAACCCTTGCTTTCATAGGAGGGGATGAATGAGGGTGTTCACCTTCAAGGTGAAGGAAGAAAGAATAGCAGCGCGAAAGCAGCGCACTCTTTACACAGAAGGCTTTAGTCATTATATTATTTTATCCCCATGTGGTGGAGGATCGGAAGAGCTGAATATTTCCTCAGCTGTATATTATTTTATCCCTGTGTGGTAGAGGATCGGAAGAGCTAAATATTTCTTCAGCTGCATATTATTTTTATCCCTGTGAAACGGAAGAGTTGAGTCATTCCTCAACTATATATTATTTTATACACGTATGGTGGCGGATCAGAAGAGCTGAAAATTTCTTCAGCTGTATATTATTTTATCCCCGTGCGGAGGTGGAACGGAAGAGTTGAGTTTATTTCTCAACTGCATATTATTTTATCCCCGTGTGGTGGAGGATCGGAAGAGCTGAATATTTCTTCAGCTGCATATCATTTTTATCCCCGTGAAACGGAAGAGTTGAGTCATTCCTCAACTATATATTATTTTATCCCCGTATGGTGGCGGATGGGAAAAGATGAACATTTCTTCAGATGTATATTATTTTATCCCCGTGCGGAGGTGTAACGGAAGAGTTGAGTTTATTTCTCAACTACATATTATTTTTTCCCCATGTGGTGGAGGATCGGAAGAGCTGAATATTTCTTCCGTCGCATATTATTTTTATCCCCGTGAAACGGAAGAGTTGAGTCATTCCTCAACTATATATTATTTTATCCCCATATGGTGGCGGATCGGAAGAGCTAAACATTTCTTCAGCTGTATATTATTTTATCCTCGTGCGGAGGTGGAATGGAAGAGTTGAGTTTATTTCTCAACTGCATATTATTTTTATCCCCGTGAAACGGAAGAGTTGAGTCATTCCTCAACTATATATCCCCGTGCGATGGCGGAGCGGAAGAATCGAACTTTCGTTCGGTTATATATTTCTATTATCTTTATCCCCGTGAAATGAAAGAGTTGAGTCATTCCTCAACTATATATTATTTTATCCCCGTATGTTGGTGGATCGAAAGAGCTGAACATTTTTTCATCGATATATTATTTTATCCCCGTGCGGAGGTGGAACGGAAGAGTTAAGTTTATTTCTCAACTGCATATTATTTTTATCCCCGTGAAACGGAAGAGTTGAGTCATTCCTCAACTATATATTATTTTATCCCCGTGAGATGGCGAAACGGAAGAGATGAGTATTCCCTCAGCTATATATCATTTTATTTTTGTATAGGGGACGTATATGTGTGATCCCTGCGCAATGAAAGGGCGGAGAGGCGGTACATCTATTTGATGTCCATACGAGGAAGATAGAATTTGATATAGCTCGAGGAATATTAGAAGGAGAATATAAGCGGGAAAGGTAGAGGTGAAGGCTTACATTACAGAAAGGTTACATCTTACAACTCCCTCACAAGAAGAAAATTGCAAAACAAACCCTTATATATAGGGCATTATAGTTCTTTGTTGGGAGGAACTGACGGAGCTTCTTTGCGTGACTGAGGTTGGCCCCATAGTTGGCGAAGGTAAGATTGTTGCAAAAGGATATGCTTAGCTAGGTCCTTCTGGGACACTGCTAGCTGCTGGTGCAAAGAGGAGTTATCGGTGGAAGCTTCCCTCAATCGCCGCTGCAGGCATCTCACCTGTTCCTCCAAGTTAGCAATATAGCGTTGTTCTTTGGTCTTTTCCTCGGAAGGAAAGAACTGCTGCCCTGTTCGGAGGTTTCTTCCATGGCGAGGCGAAGGGAAAAGAGAAGAGGGATGTTGCGCGATGGTGGATGGAGGTCCTTATAACTACGAGGGAGGAAGGTGCATTTATTCACAGAGGAAATAAAAATAATAAATGCTAGTAAAGAAAGGGAAACATAAAGACAATAGGTGAAAAGTCGCTGACACAATAACTATGAGAGAGATGGTCCGAATTCCATGGAAGCGGTAAAAAGAAGTATGTTCAGATGAGATGGCAGTTTTTTCTGATGGCAGAGGCTCTACCATTACACGAAAATGACAAGAATTGGCTTCAATTTCTTTCTTCCTTTTTATTAACATACTTGAGAGCAGTTACATCAGTTAAGCTACATAGGCTTTTTAGGATTATTCTTAATAGGAGAATTGTTGGGAGGTTCCTCTGAGGGGGAAGGCGCCAAGATGACTCTGTAAAGATTGCCTTGAGCGGGAGGCATCGCTAGTGGAGCTTCATTAAAAGGGGGTGGCCGAATCCTCACCGGAGAGACTGGAACGAAAGCTAGCGCTGGTGGAAGTGGAGGAAGTTCAGCAGAGGCTCGGCGATCTCCTATTGTATATTCCCACGTCAGAGGAGGATTCCATAGCCGATTGCGAAAGGAAGGGAAGGGCACTTAGAAGGACCTCCATGCTGAAGCGGATGGAGCAGTAGTTAGAGACGGAAGAGGGAGTGGGTGAAAGGCCGAAGTAGCCGTTGAACGGGTCTCCGAATCTTCAGTGTCTTCAGTTGACCAGTCCTGTAGCTCGAAAGATTCAGAATCTGAGGAAATCTCAATAGGGTTTTCTGCCGAAGCCATGAGAGTGAGATGGAAGGATGAAGACATGGGGGGTGATAATTTATAGTTGAAGGAAGAGGAACTACAGTCGTTCTCGGGAAGGAGAAGAAGATGAAGAGACTAATATCATAATGGCAGCAGCATAGGTACTTGTCAAGATATTGTTTCCGAAGCAGCAAGGTAGACGAAGAAGATCAAAAGACCGAAGTAATTTAATCTTTAACCGAGCCAAAATTGGGTTGGACATGAATAAGATCGTCCTAGACCATCTGTGTGGGTTCCCGAGCGAAGGAAGTAATCGAGCAAGGCGAGATGGAAAAGGGAGCATAATTGTAAAGAGGAAAAAGAATAGAGTCAATCTAAAATTCCTGACCCGCACCAAGGCATACAGAAGAACAACAAAAAGCAATGCCAATATAAATATTCTTCAACAGCAGGAAAATAGTCATTACAAGGAGCAAGATATTATGAATTATAATTCAAAGAGCTTTGGGAGGCATTTAGATAATGCATTAACAGGGTTCAGATAGCTAGTGTCTGTGCCGGGGGTGGATATCCTCGTTCAGCATTTAAGGTCGAGGACCTGTCGAAGCCAAGTATGAATAGATCCACTCCCTTCTTGACGTAACATCCTTTCAAGTCATCCTCTTGCTCCTTCAGTTGAGACTGGCAATTGGCTAGTTGAGCTTGACACTCGGCCAGCTGGGCTTGACTTTCAGCTAGTTGGGCTGCCAGGGCATCTTTCTCGGTTGTTGCTTTTATGGCTCGCTGACCCAGAGCCGAACGAGCCTCGGAGTATTCTCGATGAAGTTCTGTTTGTTGCCGAGCCTCTGCCGATAGGGCTTGAGGAAGGGTAGCCACCATTGAAGAAAGCTCCTGACATTTCTCTATACAAGACTTTTAAGTAGATTCCCACGCTTGACATTCTAGCCGAAACTGTTGACGTTCTTGCCGAAGCTGCTGAATTGTAGTGGAAGAATCAGCAACTTGAATAATGGCGTCCCCAAGATGTCTTTTATATTCTGTTAATTCATGGGTGAGAAGATCCACCTACTGAAGCTCGCTGGATTGTAGGAAGAGTTATTGTTCAAGGTCTTCATTTTTTCACTGAAGTTCCTCCTTTTCACTTTGAACCAAGGCCAATTGCATCATGGAGTCCTCACATTGGCCCCTCAGATCTGATTCCATTTGCTCCTTCAAGCTCAGTTGCCGAGCGAGTTGCTTTTGGTGCGCCAAGGAAGCAAAATGGCACATCTCCACGTTGGATTGAAATTGGGCTATTTGAGATATCATTTTGTTATGCTTAGCCGAGGCCTGAAGGAAAGAAAATGCAATCGTCAGGTGTTTACATATAGTGGCATATACATGTATGTATACACTAAAGGTAAAAAGGGAAAGCAGTTACCTCAGCCAGCAATTTGCTCACTTGGTCGCAAGGGCCTTGTATGCTAGATTGGTTGAAGAATTTCACCTCTGAAAGGTGACGGATCTACAGCCGAGACCCCAATGTAGTCATTGAAGGGTTCGGGAGGGGAAGATCTCCCCCCTCAAAAGGAAGAGTGGGATCGGCATGCTGAAGAGGGGTGGGAGAGGTAAGTGTTTCTAAGGGAATAGGAGCGGAGATGGATTCGGTTCGGGAAGGTAGGGGAGAATTACGAGGAAGGGAGGATGAAGCAGAAGAATGGGAAAGGGAATCTCCTCCTTGGGAAGAAGAGGATGGGGCGCATAAAGAAGTATCCCTCATCCTCGGTTCATAGACAGTTAAAGGTAGGGATTCAGGTTGATTGGAAGAGGAGGGAGGAGGAACTGACGAACTAGGAGCTCCTTCCTTAATAAGCCGCAATCTCTTCCGAGGGGAAGAAGGGGCTGCCACAGACATACCTCTCTTTGTTGAGGTCTTCTTCTTCTTGGCGGCCTCAATCTCTTCTCCCTTTACTAGAGCGTCCTGCATTAGATTATCTGCAAAATGCATTGATAAGAAAGATGGTTGATGCAAATCAGAAGTTATATTGAAGGGTAATAAATGTCATCCTACCTATTGCGGTCGAAGTCGTTGAAGGGAAGGGGGACAACCCGAAGTGACTTAGGAGAGGAGTTTTCATTAGGTGGTCTGAACAATAGTGGGATTCTCCTAGTGCTTTATAAACCTCCGAGAAAGGACACTGGGTCCTCATTTCACGGAAAGGAGGTTGTTCAGGGAGTTCTAGCTTCCATGTGTCCGAGTGGGGTAGAGGTACAGGAAGCTGAACAAAGTAGTACAATTCTTCCCATCCTTTATGCGAAGTAAGCATATTCATTAAAAATTGGCAGTCCGTGCGGCTAGATAGGTAAAAGAGGCCTGCCTTGGAGGATTTTAACTAGAAGAAGCAGTGAAATATTTGAGGGGATAGAGGGAGATTTAGTTGTTGAAATACTATAAAGGCCCCCGATAGAATGCGAAAAAAATTGGGGGTAAATTGGTTTAGAGCCAGTCCGTAAAAATCTAAGATTTCTAGATAAGGGGAGGGAGCTGGTAGAAATAGGCCATTAAGGAACTGTTCAGAAAAGAAGCAAGTCAGACCGGGGGGAGGACGGTGTGGTCGGTGAGTCTTGGTCGTGAAACAACATTTTATGGAAGGGTCTATGAACCTATCATTAAGGTTAAAGAAGTAATGGTTGCAGTCTAGTTGGGTTATGGTGTGCTCATACCGCGGAGGTGAGGTGGTGGTCTTAGGGGCCATAGGTATAAAATAGGGTAGAACACTTTCTTGAGGGTTGGAGGAGAAACGTGTGGAAAAGGAAGGGCTGGGTCGCTGAAACGCCGCCGGAGAAAACTGCTGGAGCGAAGAAGCATAAAGGATGGGATTGTTAAGCATGTTAAGTCATGCATAAAAGGAAAGGGTGGAGATTTACATAGGATTTTTAGCAACGGTTCGATTATACAAGAGAAAAAGAGAAGCAGGGCCCATGGGCCCATTAGGACGCCTCAAGTATATAAGGTGGGGCTGTAAGAGGAAAGTGAATTTGAATTAGTGAGCAAAGGATGGAGTAGAGACTTTATATATTTGGAAAGTCAAGCTTATAACTTCGCTTGACTATTTTTGGGGTTGACTAATGATACTGCTGTTACCTCTTCTCTATGAACCGGATAAGAGGGCTCGCATGAAAAATATCATCCGAACCAAATAATTGGTTCGGCGAAGAAAGAAGGGAAGAATGGTTCGGGCATAATCGCGTCAGTTGCGTATTGCTACTCCGACTTGATCGAGCCCGAATCTCAGGGCATCAAGGCTTGATCCACACGTCCTTTTACGGGAAGGACAATGCCTCTTGCCTCCGTAGTAGAATCAACAACGGTGTCTTATTTGAAATATTTTCAACTCACCGCACCTCCATTCAAGATAAATATGTATCTAGATTGACATTTGGAATCATCCTTATCTATCTGGAAGCTAGCATCAATATACCCTCTCACTACCACATCACATTTTCCATATACCAAGAACAAATCCTTAGTCCTTCTCAAGTACTTAAGGATTATCTTGATAGCCACCCAATGGTCCATACTAGGATCAGACTAGTATCTACTCGTAATACTCAAAACATATGATACATCGAGCCTCAAACATAACATAACATACATGATCGATCCAATAGCTGATGCATATGGGATCTGACTCATGTAAATCCTCTCATCTTAAGTGCGCGGGCATATAGACTTCGAAAGGTGAATCCCATGCCTCATGGGAATGAAATCTTTCTTGGATTCTTCCATGCTAAATCATTTTAGCACTTTGTCTATGTATGTAGACTGTAAAATACCAAGCAATCGATTCGAGTTACTCCTACATGTTCCCAAGAAGATCATCTTCCTAACATATTTTCTCTGGCCAAAGACTTCTGAGTAACAATCCTGACAAGAGCCCTAGGGTAAACATCTCCTTTATTAGGAGTTGTGAATCCTCTATGGGCTATTCAAACACCTTCGATCACTTTGGCTTGTACCCAATCATCTCACAGTTACACCTCATATTACGATGCCTGCAAAGTCAAAGTATAAGACGCCATGACCACGATGACTTAAATACCTCATGTCTAAGAAAGCTCGCACTCGAACTGCAATGAGATCTTCAATGACATATAGAACCGTATGAAGTCTCATAGCAGGTCACTCCAATGAACTAGTTACCATAACTGGCATCTCTATGCTTCCATTCAGTGACTACCGAATGCTTGGATAAACCATGGAGCATAACATGTGCTAGTCTCACAAAATCGATGATGTCCAATCTCATCAATTCATCGATTAGGAACAGTTTCAATATATGTATATTTAAACATGATGATATACCCACTAATAGTGATCTAATCATAATTTCTCTCAGGCTATGCATCGTATTGTGGACTTCAATACATGAGCTTAAGATCTAATCAAATACATAGATAATGTATACTCAAATAATGAATTTTATTAATAACATCTAAGGCGATTGTCTTAGGACACCTCTCAATTACATCACAGTTGACCCCCAACTCCTTTAGTTTGATATGTAGAGTTGTCATTATTTTCCATTTTTACCACCCCCACTAAGCGTCGAAATCTTCCACTTCTTCGTCATCCCAAAAAAGAAGGAAAGTGAAGTCTTTTACTTCATAGCTAGGTCATCCACTAAGTTTTTAGGAAATTTTCCCACTTCTCATTAGTATTGAAAATCCCAATGCTTGTATATTCAACCTCTCCCCTGCTTTGACTGGCCAATAACCTAACAAATGGAGTTACCCCCAATGCCTAAGTTGGGACATTATAAAGAGCTCCCTTCTTATCAAAAATAGCAGATGTTCTAACCGATCTACATTTTGACATCAACTTATTACTTGAGGAAGGGTTTCTCTACTACTTTGGAGTGAGTCCTATAGAAGCAGAGCTCGATGATTCTCTAGGTAAGATTTTTGAATTTCTCTTTCCTAGAAATATGATCTAATAGTTTTCACTTTTGTCTATTTGCAGCCAAAGTCATGTTTAGAGCCTCTGTTAATAAGCATATGAAGTGGACCAGAGCTTGGGCCACACCTCTTTCTGAAGCTCAAGAAGAGGCTCTTGCCTCCGAAGCGGAGGAATTAGATCAACCTCCTTCTCGCCCTTCCTTGGTGCTCAAGTGTTGGGAATTGCTTCCCCCTCGGTCACTCATGCATGGTGATCCTATCTACGTCCCTGGATTAAAAAAAATTAATCCTTGATGAAGACGGATTACCTAAGCAACTAATCCATCATCGTGGTATTCGATTCGAGTGGTCTCTTGAACAAACTTGTTGTTCAAGCAATCTAACACATTTCCTCGATTAGCCGCGAAATAGATGATGTACGGATCACCGATTTTTGTGTTTATCTTCGGGGTCCAAGTAAATTAGCCATATACATAATATATAAAAGAACTAAATCAAAATAAACAAGATTATACCTCTTGTTTACCTCTTGATCTTCTATTGTATGTCCTATCCTGCTCTTGGACGTTGTGTGGGCAACGATCCTCCAAGAGTCGAAGATTCCTAGACTACGTTCTTCCCTTCCTTGCTCTCTCCGAACAAAGGGAAGAATACTCGAACCCTTCTTCTCCTATCTAGTGCCAACCACCAAGCTCCAAGCTAGGTTTTTACCGTCGGCCAAGGAGAGTAAGAAGGAGATGGTGCTGGCCCTTTCCAATGGAGAAGGAACTGCCGACCACTTGGGGAGAAAGAAGAACCAACAACCTTTCCTTCAAGGAAGGAGCGCTGGCCACCAAGGGAAGGAGAAGTTGCGCCGGCCACACCTTAGGAAGAGAGGTAGAAGAACCCTAAGACCTCCTCCACTTCTTGTTGCTGCCCAAACCAATCTCCAAACCCTAATTTTCCTAGTGCTTCTTGCCGCCCAAGCCAAGGAGAGCAAACTCTAGAATCCAATTGCTTAGCCTTGCCACCCAAGCCTTGGTTCCTCTTTATAGATTTTTCCCAAGCCTCCTTTTAATCGTGTCCGTCGGATCTACGCTTCATGAGGGTTTTAATAGGTTACAATAGGGACCATGAGGAGGAGTTAGATATTGACCACCTAATGGATCCGACCCACATAACATCCGATCCATTAATGATAATCCATTCCACTAGAGGATTATCATTGATCTACCTCACCAACCCCTATAAATAAATATGGGCTCCATATATTAATTGTAAGAATATCTTCCCGTGTTTAAGATATCGAATGTCCGTCAATTAATTAATTTACTGACAATTAATTAATCAACATCTAACTCCATGAGTAGTACCACTCAACCTTATCATCTTGTCGGACCAAGTCCACCTACAGGGTTTACATGATGATTCTTATCAGCTACTCAAGGGAACATTATCATCCTAATACATAAGACACAGTTTCCTCTTACAATCAATGGTAAACCATTTAAATAATTTCATTTTCTAGCTTACCGAGCCTATCGATTTAATTTATAAATCTCGGCCATTGGTAAATCAAAGAAATAAATACTAAGTACATGTGCTCATTATTATATCGGGATTAAGAGCATGTACACCATAATATCCGAGGTCCGATTCAATTCTATAGCCAACAATAAATTGAATCACCTCTAAGTTGGTTTTGCTTAATACACACAAAGTGTACTAGTGTAATTCTATGGTCAAGACAAACCAATACCAAATTACACTACAACCATACCAATGGTTTATCCAAAACCATCTCGGTTGTGAGCCTCTACTTATACTCTACAAGGAATTGATAACATGATCTTCCGTGTGACACCACACACCATGTTATCTACAATGTAATGTATCAGACAATATAGAGAACCATAAATATGGAAACAATGATCATGTGATTCTTATTTCAAAAATAAAGATGTTCATACAAAAGATAGACTTTTCAATATACATCCCAATAATCTCCCACTTCTACAAAAAGAATATGCTGTCCTCATACTGTCATACTTCTGATTCCCATTCCCTCCACATGCCTATAAAAAACAATTGCTGGAAGAGCCTTAGTGAAAGGATCTGCTAGGTTATTCTCTGATGCAATCTTGGCTACAACAACTTCTCCTCGCTTTACGATCTCTCATATCAGGTGGTACTTACGCTCTATGTTTTTACTTGCCTTATGGGCTCGTGGTTCCTTCGAGTTTGCAACTGCACCACTGTTATCACAATAAATTGTGATAGTTATGGGAAAACCAGGAATCACATCCAAGTCCATCAAAAAGTTCCTGAGCCATACAACTTCTTTGGCTGCCTCAGAGGCTCCACATACTCAACTTCCATGGTGGAGTCCGCCATGCATTTCTGCATGACACTTCTCCATACAATGGCTCCACCTCCCAAAGTAAACACAAAACCCGAGGTAGACATACTGTTATCCCTATTTGATTGGAAGTCGAAATTTGTGTAACTCATAGGGAGTAATTGATCTGCCGGTATACTAGCATATAATCCCTAGTCCTTCTCAGGTGCTTCAATATATGCTTTACCGTAGTCCAATGTCCCTGTCCTGGATTACTCTGATATCTGCTAACCATACCCACGACAAAGAAGATATCCGGCCTCGTACATAGCATAGCATAAATGAGGCTTCCTACTACCAAAGCATAAGGAACTGTCTTAATCTCCTCTATCTCCTTTGATGTTCTAGGATACATCTCTTTAGATAAAGGTACTCCATGCCTAAGAGGTAGAAAACCTTTCTTGGAGTTTTGCATGCTAAAACGAGCCATAATGGTGTCTATGTATGAAGCTTGAGATAAGCACAACATCCTTTTCCTGTAATCCCTTATAACCTTGATCCCAAGGATGTGTCCCACTTCTCCCAAGTCCTTCATATCAAACTGTTCGGACAACCATACCCTTACGTCTGATAACACTTTGACATTGTTGCCAATTAACAAAATGTCATCTACGTATATACAAGAAATACCACTATGTTTCCGTCACATCTCTTGTATACACAAGACTCATTCGAACTTTGAATAAATCCATAAGACTGGATTACCTCATCAAAGCGTCTGTTCCAAGACCTCGAAGCTTGCTTCAATCCATAAATGGACCGATTAAGCTTGCACTCAAGATGCTCTTCGCCCTTTACAATGAATCCCTCTGGTTGCTCCATTTAGATGTTTTCCTCAAGACTTCGATTAAGGAAAGCTATCTTGACATCCATCTTCCACACCTCATAATCCATATGAGCAGCAATACATAAGAGAATCTGGATAGACTTAAGCATGGCTACCAGCAAAAAGGTCTCCTCATAATCGATACCCTCTTTCTGAGTATACCCTTTAGCAACAAGCCTTGCTTTGAAGGGCTCAACCTTCCCGTCTATTCCTCTCTTCTTTTGTAGATCAACTTGCATCCAATGGTTTTTACACCATTGGGTGGTTCTATTAGCTTCCAAACCTGATTTGAATCCATAGATTCTATCTCAGAATTCATGCACTTTGCCAAGATACCGCATCTTTATCTTGGATTGCCTCATCATATGTCCAGGGATCATGTTTATGTTCACCAGGGACCAAATTAGAAGATTCTCCGAAGAACATAAATCTATCAAGTTGTCTAACAACCCTCCCACAACGATGAGGTATCACCTGTGTATCCTCTGTGACATACGGTGCATTCACTTGTGGTATATCCTCTTGTACCGATGGTACTGAAGTAGTGACTTCCCCTATCAATTCCTCCAGAACAATCTTGCTCATGGGCTTGTGGTTCATCACATAGTCTTTCGCTAAAAATCTGGCGTTCGTGCTAATGATCACTCTCTGATCTTTAGGACTATAGAATAAACCACCTTTCGTTCCTCAAGGATAGCCTACGAACAAGCACACATCTGTACGAGGTTCTAATTTACCAAGATCTCCTTCAAAGACATGGCCGGACTCCCCAAATCAATATGTCTCGACTCAGGCTTTCCCACCCACAATTGGGAGTAGAAGGCACTGATTTAGATGGTACCAAGTTTAGAATATACACTGTCATATCTAGAGCATACCCCGAAAACGAATCTGGCAACTCAGAATAACTCATCATTGATCTAACCATCTCCATAAGAGTCACACCATTCTCACTGGGGTGTGCCAGTGCATAATTGGAATTGAATCCCAGCCTCTGATAAGTAATTCCTAAACTCTTCCAAGAGGAGGTACTCACCACCACGATCAGATCGTAGTGTCTTGATACTTTTACCTTGACATTTCTCCACATCAGCCTTGAATTCTTTAAACCTGTTAAAGCATTCAGACTTGCGGCGCATCAAGTAAATGTATCCATATCTTGAATAATCATCTATAAAAGAGACAAAATATTCAAAACCACATCTAGCCTAGATAGACATAGGACCACACAAATCATAATGAACCAATCCAACACATCTTTAGCTATATACTCCTTGGCCTTAAAAGGCTTCTTGGTCATTTTACCTTCCAAGCAAGATTCGCAGGTTGGGAAATCTTCCACCACTAATGAACCCAAAGGTCCATCAGCTATGAACCATTGAATTATACTCAGGTTAATATGACCTAACCTTATATGCCAAAGATATGTTTAGTTCATTTTCAAAGGTTCTTTTCTCTTATAAGATTTAGAAGATGAGTTATTTACTTCTATTTGCATCATGGGAGCTTTGGTTCAGGGTATATAAACTTCCTATCAATGCACCAGAACAGATGATCTCCCTATTCATTTTTATAACAACTCTATCATTAAAAGAAATAGAATATCCATCCAAAAACAATTTAGAAATCGAAATCAAATTCTTTCTAAATAAAGGTACATAAAGGCAATTTTTTAGAACCAAAGTTTTATTCCTATCAAAAGATAAATAAACATCTCACACTGCAATAGTCGCCACCTTCGTAACATCGCCCAAGTAAACGGTAATCTCCCCCTCAGCTAGTCGTCTGGTTTTTTGGAACTCATGCAAAGTATTGCAGACATGATCAATGGCTCCCATATCTAAACACCAGGTCCCGCTAGATAACACCGTTAAACATGTTTCAATGAATAGACCAAGAGATATACCTTTATTCTGCTTCTGATTGGGGCAGCCCTTCTTCCAATGTCCAGTCTGCCTGTAAGTGAAGCACTTGCCTTTCGACATCTTCACTACTCCATAAGATCCTCCCGCCACATTTGCTCCACCTTATTTCTTCTTCTTCTTTCCTTTCGACTTAGAAGTCGAAACCTTCTAAGCAACCATGGCCTGAGCCTGAGCACTTTGATGAAAAAGCCCGTCTACCACCTAGAGTTCTGTTAGAAGCTCCGCCAACGAATACAACCTCTTATTCATGTTGTAGTTCAGGCAAAACTGCTCAAAACTTCTAGGTAGAGATTGGAGAATGATATCGACCTAGGTTTCCCCATCGATCTCAGCTCCAAGGACTTCCAACTCATTCAAATGAGCCATCATCTTGAGAACATGATCCCTCACGGGTGTTCCCTTGACCATGGTGGTCGTCATCAAGTTCTTCATGACTTCTTGGCTCGTAGCCCGATTCTAGTGTCCGAAAAGTTCCTTGAGATTGAGCATCATGTCATAAACAGTGGGAATGGCTTGATGCTGATGTTGCAATACATTTGACATATAAGCCAAAATGTAACACCATGCCATTTCATCAGCCTTTATCCACTTCTTATAACTCTCTTTCTCCTTTTCCCCAGAATCATCGGCAGGCTTAGAAGGACACTCTTCGAAGAGTACATACTTGTACTCCTCAGCAGTCAAGACAATATCTAGATTCCTTTTCCAATCAACATAATTGTGTCCAGTAAGTTATTTTCCTTTAGTATCACAGCAAGTGGGTTGAAAGTCATTTTTGAAAAACCTAAGAATCACATAGATCAAAATATTAGATTTCAAAAATTTATTGATTCCTCAAACAATAAAATTTTAAAATTAACCAACACCTCAAAACACCGAGAATATCGTATGCCACGATAGTGTGGATGTATACGAATTCTACATTTGTAAGAGGAGGTTTTCCCCATTAATTTTACTATCCTATCAACCTTACTTTTTGACAAATAAAATTAATAGTTGGTTCCTCTTCATCCCTACAAATAAAAGCAGTGACTCTGATGGGAAGGATACTCTTATTTGCATCTAATTGTTCACCATTACTCGATACTAAGGCAATTATCTCGGATTATGTGCCTTTCGATGGGGAAGTACACATGCTCCTAAATAATTTCGTATAACCATATTTGACCTTGTGATTTTCAAAACAAACTCATCCGATGGGGAGGAAGGCACTCAGAGCTGATGCGCAAGTTTGTTTTCATCACATGTCAAATCGTAATGGAGGCCATGAAAATAAATATCCCTCTCCCACTTAGTAATTTAAAATGAGAAAATTTTCTAGCACACAACATGCATATCAAACAAGAAACAATAAATATGAAAAATATTTTCCAACTATTATATCTTTTATTTTTCAATATGCCTCCCGTCAAGTCGTCTTCTCGTCCGCTCCTCCCTACGCCATGTACAAGCCATCCGGAGATCCAAGCCGAGAAAAATTATTTTAATTTGCATCCATCGATCCTATACTCCACGAAGGAGTGTACATGAAATCTAGATCGAAAGTAAACTAAAATAAAAGAGTGGCTAAACAATGTCGTACTTAATTACAAAAATTAAATACTAGCCTTGTCAACCCTGAGGATTCAAATAATATTACAATTACACACATATGCTAACATACACACACATATGACCATAATAGTTGGATCTTATGCCTGGAATCAAAAAGTTAGCCTGCGCACATCCTACTATTATCCGGCAGACATAATATATGATAAGTGCATAAAAGTAACCAAATCCTAAACACACAAAATCGGAAATCGTGGCTCTGATACCACTTGTAGGGAATTGCTTCCCCTTCGGTTGCTCGTGCATGGCAATCCTATCTATCTCCCCGGATTAAAAAAATTAATCCTTGATGAAGACATATTACCCCAGCAACCGATCCATCGTCGTGCTATTTGATTCGAGTGGTCTCTTGAATAAACTTGTTGTTCGAGCAACCTAACTCTTTTCCTCGATTAGCCGCGGAATAGATGATGTATGGATCGCCGGTTTTTTTGTTTATCTTCGGGGTCCAAGTAAATTAGCCACATACATAATATACAAAAGAACTAAATCAAAACAAACAAGATTATACCTCATGATTACCTCTTGATCTTCTATTATATGTCCTATCCTCCTCTTAGACGTTGTGTGGGCAACGATCCTCCAAGAGTCAAAGCTTCCTAAATCACGTTATTCCCTTCTGTGCTCGCTCCGAACAAAGGGAAGAATACTCAAACCCTTTTTCTCCTATCTAGTGCCGACCAACAAGCTCCAAGCTAGGTTCTTGCCACCGGCCAAGGAGAGTAAGAAGGAGATGGTGCCGGCCCTTTCCAATGGAGAAGGAACCGCCGGCCACTTGGGGAGAAAGAAGAACCACCGGCCTTTTCTTCAAGGAAGGAGCACCGGCCACCAAGGGAAGGAGATGTTGCGCCGACCACACCTTAGGAAGAGAGGTAGAAGAACCCTAAGACCTCCTCCACTTCTTGCCGCCACCCAAACCAATCTCTAAACCCTAATTCTCCTAATGCTTCTTGCCACCCAAGCCAAGGAGAGCAATCTCAAGAATCCAATTGCTTAGCCTTGCCGCCCAAGCCGTGGTTCCTTTTTATAGATTTCCCCCAAGTATCATTTTAATCGTGTCCGTCGGATCTAGGCTTCATGAGGGTTTTAATAGGCTACAATAGTGACCATGAGGTGGAGTTGAATCTTGGCCAACTAATGGATCCGGCTCACATAACATCTGATCCATTAATGATAATCCATTCCACTAGAGGATTATCATTGATCTACCTCACCAAGCCCCATAAATAAATATGGGCTTTATATATTAATTGTACAAATATCTGTTAGTAATATATGAGAGATGTCCTAAGGCAATCGCCTTATGTATGAACCATTTATATGATAAATGAAGATTCACTAATTGAGTATACATGTTTTATGTATTTGATTGGATCTTAAACTCATTTACTGAATGTCCACGATATGATTCACAGCATGAGAGAATTTGTGATTGGATCACAACTATTGAGTATCTCTACATGTGTAATTGTGATGTATCAGAATTATCCCTAGTCGATGAATTGATGGATTTGGACACCATCAATTCTGTCGAGACTAGTACCCAGGTATACCCTCGGTGTATCCGAGGCGAATCGATTCTAGTTGGACATGGTCGTCAATGATGAATCATGCGACTCTTCCCAAGTCCTTTGGGGTTATGCACTTCGCATACCGCTTACTTGTTAAAATGTAATGCCTACTAAGGTAGTCTCAACTACTCCATATGAGATATGGAATAGTAAGAAACCTCATGTATCTTACTTGAAGATATGGGGTTGTCCCGCTTATGTGAAGTGGATTGTATCGACATAATTGGATGCTAAGTCCGATAAATGTCTATTTTTCGATACCCTAAGGAAACAAGGGGTTACTAATTCTATCATCCCGTGGAACAAAAGGTGTTTGTTTCAAGGCATGTGGTTTCTAGAGAAAGAGTTTCTCTTGCAAGAAAACAAGGGAGTGTCCGAGCTTGAGGAGGCTCGAGAGACTCAAATAGACATTGATGAGATACCCGGTGAAGCACAACAACCGACAACTCATAGTGATGAGCAATCTGGACCGATATCAGTAACACCACATCTTCAGAGATCCGTAGAACACGCAATATTCCCGAGAGATATGGATTTCGTAAGTGAATCGAACGACGGTTACTCATTGATGATGAGGAGCCTACAAATTATGAAGAAGTGCCGATAAGTTCGTAGAAGGGATAAGTGGCTTGGTGCCATGAAGTCGAAATGGATTCCATGTATGAAAACCAAGTTTGGAACTTGTCGACCACCAAGGCATAAAGCCTATAGGGTGCAAGTGGTTTTCAAGAAGAAAACCGACATGGATGGTAATGTGATTACCTATAAGGTTAGATTGGTGGCGAAAGGATATCGTCAAAAGCAAGGTGTTGATTATGACGAAACCTATTCGCCTGTAGCTATGCTTAAATCCATTCGGATGCTCCTGGCCATAGCGGCTCATTATGATTATGAGATATGGCAGATGGATGTGAAAATAGCTTTCCTTAATGGAAACCCGCCGAGGACGTGTATATGATACACCGAGGGTTTCACATCGGTTGATAAAACCAAGGTATGCAAATTACGACGGTCCATTTATGGATTGAAGCAAGCATCCAGGAGCTGGAATATCCGTTTTGATGAGACAATCAAAAAGTTTGATTTCTCACAAAATCCGCATTTAACCTTGTGTGTACAAGAAGGTTAGTGGGAGGCAATGTGTTCCTAGTATTGTATGTCGATGACATATTACTTATAGGAAACGATGTTTCAATCTTACAAAAGCTGAAGGTTTGGTTATCCAAGACATTCTCCATGAAAGACTGGGAGAAGCAACCTACATCCTCGGATTAAGATCTATAGAGATAGATCAAACGGTTGCTTGGTCTTTCGCAGCCTACATATATAGACCGAAAAGCAAAGAGGTTTAGCATGTCGGAATCCAAGAAAGGTTTCCTACCCATCGTGCATGGGGTACACCTTTCAAGTCTATGTGTCCGCACACGTTTAAGACGAGAGGATTTGCATGAGTAAGATTCCCTATGCATCCGCAATAGGATCTATCATGTATGCTATGTTATGTACGAGGCCCGATGTATCGTATGCTCGAGTGTCACGAGCAGATACTCACCGATCCAAGAATGGATCATTGGGTGGTTGTCAAGACGATCCTAAGTACTTTAAGAAGAACTAAGGATGTATTCCTAATATACGGAGAAGGGTACATGGTGATACGTGGGTATACGGATGATGAACCCGCATGCACAAGGATGATTCCATGTCTTAGTCCGGGTATGTATTCACCGAATGGAGGCGCAATAAGTTGGAAAGGTTCCAAGCTTGACACTATAGCGGATTCTCGCCACTAAGGCGTAATACATTGCACTGAAGCAAAGAAAGGAAGTGGTTTGGATCAAGAAGTTCATCTCTGAACTTGATGTGGTCTCATCAATGATCCAAACATGTGCTTCGCCGCTATCATCTTATCAGAGAGATCATAAGTAGGAACGAAATACAAATCGAGAAAATTCCCACTGAAAGGAACTTAGCGGATCCCTTGACTAAGGCATTACCTCGAAGTAAGTTTGAGGGTCATGTTAGAGCTTATGGTATTGGATACCGTAGCGATTGGCATTATGCCAAGTGAGTCTGTTAGTAATATATGAGAGATGTCCTAAGGCAATTGCCTTATGTATGAACCATTTATATGATAAATGAAGATTCACTATTTGAGTATACATGTTTAATGTATTTGATTGGATCTTAAACTCATTTACTGAATGTCCACGATACGATTCACAGCATGAGAGAATTTGTGATTGGATCACAACTAGTGAGTATCTCTACATGTGTAATTGTGATGTATCGGAATTATCCTAGTCGATGAATTGATGGATTTGGACACCATCGATTACGAGATAACGCGAGTATACTCCTTGGTGTATCAAGCGGTGATTCTCTCATTTGGAGACATTGTGATGTCGGAGTTAATCGTGGATGCTAGTTATGGTAACTAGTTCATTGGAGTGACCGGTAGTAAGACTTCATATGGTTCTCTGCATATATAGATATGTCAATGAAGTTCTTCTTGTGGCTTAAGTGCGATGTTCCTTTGACTTGCGGTATTCAAGTCATCTTGATCATGAGACTTATGCTTTGACATCTTAAGCAAATCTCTAAGGAGATGTGGACGAGATGATTGGGTATAAGTCGAGTGATCGAAGGTGTTTGAATAGCCTATAAAGATTCACCACTCCTTGCGAGGAGATGTATACCCATGGCCTCTCGTCGGATTGTTACTAAAGTCTTTGGCCAAAGCATTACATGTTTAGAGTAAGGTACTCTTTGATACATGTGGAGTAACTAGAATCCGTAAGACGAGGAAATAATACTTGGGCTAGGTGTGGCGTAGTCGACCTAGTGAGGTGACACAATAGACCATGTCTGAACCAAGTGGGTATAAGATGAGTGAAGGGAATGGGGCACGATTCATTCGAATCTTGAAGGGTTTGAAATAGTTACGGATCAAGCGTTGATCTTTTTGGTTAATTGGGGATCATGATGTACTACTAGGTGCCACTCATGATGGTTCTATAATTAATGGTTAATTATAGGCGGCCAACATAAAGCGAGAACCTATTTGGTCACGCACTGAGTGTAATCCAAAGGATTTAAAGCGAGCTTGAGAATGGGATTCTCGGGCCAAGAGAAACTAGGTTTGGTTGGACCAAACATAAAGCGAGCATGAAATCGTTTGATTCAATGGAAGCGTGGATGGGCCGTGTCTTATGAAGACATAATGGATGAACCAAAATGGTTTGGTTCTAATCCAATGGAGAGAATAAACCAAAGGGTTTGGTTTATTTTAAACGAATGAACCAAAAGTTGGTTCGGTTCGTTTTAACTTAAAATAAACCATCATGGTTTGGTTTATTTTAACTTATCTTAATGGAGCGGGTTAATGGGCCTTTAATGGTTATGATCAATAACCATTAAGAGAATTAGTTCTCTATAAAGAGGGCTTAAGGGATAATTAAGCCTAATCCAAAAACCCTAGCCCTAAGGTTGCCGCCCACCCCATTGAGAGCTCTCGGCGCCAACCCTAAACCGCCCATTGCTCCTCAACCAGGCATCGCTTCCTTCCCCCTAGGTGAGCTCTATCTCCTTGGTTGGCGGGCCTATCCTCCACCAAAGCTGTCCAGTTTTCTGGACAGCTTGTTCTCCTCGTCGGCGCATCGTTTGGGCGACGGTTAGAGCTCGACAGCGGCTAACTTACGATTGATCTCCGGTAATCCTCTGAGGTGGAGGATGAAGGATTCGTCAATTGGTTGTGAATACCTCTCGGAAGCGAGTTTTGAGAACTCGTATTAGGATCGAATTTGGATTCGGATCGTGATCATCTCTCGATCACGTCGTCTTCAACACGAGGCTAGTAACCCGTCTGAAGGCGAAGCTCGTGACTTAGCGAAGTCATCGAGGAACTCGGCGTGGATCTGGATAGAGGCGATTCTAGCGAGGATCGTTCGGTTGATGCCGTTCCGCTACGTCATACGAAAGGTATAACGTAGATAAATTTCCTTTTATTGCAAATTTAAATTTACGGTTATGTCTACACTTGTTGTAATATGCATGCGTGTGTTGTGTGTGTTGTAATAAATGTAGATTTATTATTTTTATTGCTTCCATTGTGTTCATGTTTTGAAACATGATCGAACACACACCTGCCTTGTGATCTGGAAACCTTGATGGTATCAGAGCCCAGGTTGTGTTTCGACATAATCGTAAAAATGGTTTTGCGATAGTCATAATGTATTTCTGGAAATTTTCTAATTTTGGAAATTTAGAAGTATTTATGGAAATTTTTCAATTTTGGAAAGTCTAGAAGTATTTATGGAAATCTTCCACTTTTGGAAAGTTGGAAGTATTTATGGAAATTGATATTTTCCATAAATAAAATATTTGATTAGATTCTGAAATTTGTTTCCTAATTTAATCATGATTTGATTTGAAATCAAATCTTAAAATATTTTATTTCCATAAGTAGTTTTAATGATTTAGAAATTGGTTTCCTAAATAGATTTTCCTTAATCAAATAATTCCATGAATAAAATATGTGATTAGATTTGGAAATTTGTTTCCTAATTTAATTATGATTTGATTTGGAGAATCAAATCTTAAACATATTTTATTTCCATAAATAGTAATGACATATAAGGAAATTATATACATGACATAATTGTATGTCATGTAATTGCATTAGATGCATAACATTATGCCATGCGTGTCGTGACATATAGATGTATGCCATGTATCCCATGCCATGTAGATAATAGTTATTTGTATGCAAAGAGGATGAGACATAAAACCCTTAAACAATATTAAAGCCTACACCTTGCATTGATATGGTTAGAACCAGAGTTCTGTTTCTTGTTTGGGTTGTTGGACTCTCTCCAAGCCCGACTCGAACCCGAACATGTTCAAACAATGGAATAGTTTAATACTAATATGGTAAGAGTCAGAGGTCAATCGTTAGCTTTGGTTGTTGGACTCTCTCCAAGCTGGGCTAATTGGTTGAATGCGCTCTAACCATATTAAAATATTTCTCGATTAATGGGTTGGCTTTAACCTGGAGCATCGGCTTGTTGGACTCTCTCCAAGGTCGATGTAAAGGGAGGTAAAGTTGGGTGCTATGCATATGATGCATACTTGTTAATGTGTTAACAACCCGATGTATGTGTGAACATTCAATTAGTTGATAGCACATTGTGATAGTTGCATATACGTGATATGCAATCGGTATAGTTGATACCTACCATCGTAGTTATGAATGGCTTGTTGGACTCTCTCCAAGGTTGTTCATAACTATGATGGATATCAGCCCATTCGGAGATGGACTTATGATCTCCCGAAGTGATTTTGGGGTTTTTGAAATTCGAAAAATGAATGGGATTTATAAATGTATATTGATGCATTTTAAAAATCATCTTTCTCATATATGCTCGTTTTATATTTCTAAAATTGATCATGTTGTCTTTTAATTTGCGTTCCATTTTGGATTCGAATAAATTGGTAGGTGAACTTCTTGGGTGGCTTAGAAACTTGAAATTGTTCTCAAGGTGAAAAGCTTGCGTATGTCCTCGAGCGCCTCTTCCGCCCATCCTAGTAAGCGATGCAACTCTGGACCAATTGTTGGTCTATCGAAACATGTGGTGATTACGTGAGTTGCATCATGCTAGCCGCGATGGAACCCAAGCTCTGAGCGGCATGAGCATATGGATGCTCATATCGTAGTCCTTCATCTTTATGAGTTGTTTGATAAGCAAGTGAGATTGAAGGTTCGAAGTCTCAGCTCCTCTTCACCTCGAGATGCAAGAAGGTTCATGCAATAGTCTTGCTCAATCTTTGAAGGCTGGAGTCTTGAGAAGCATGGCGAGGGGCGGTGTTGTTAGTTGATTCCTCGAAGAAAGGTTCTAAGAGGAGTCAAAGGAACACGAAGGGAAAGAAGAAAAGAGGCTAAAAGGCAAAACAAGCTCAAAATGGCACTTGCCATCATTATGGCAAGTATGGCCATTGGCGAAGAAATTGCAAGATTTATCTTGAGTTCGTGAAGAAGAATAAGGCATAAGATGCTCCATCTTTTCATATATCTTCATTATTGATTGTCATTCTATTTCCTCAGACACTTGGGTATTGGATACTGGGTGTGGCTCACATATATGTAATGACATACATGGGCTAAGGAATAGAAGAAGACTCGTCATGGGAGAGTCAAATTTACGTGTTGGGAATGGAGCAAAGGTTGCTGCACTGGCCATCGGAACGTATTTGTTGAAACTCCCTGCATGACTTGTCTTAGAACTGGACAATTGCTTTTATGTTCCTTCGTTGATAAAGAACATCATTTCTATTTCTTGTTTAAATAGAAATGGGTACCATTTGACTTTTAGTAACAATTGTTGTTACATAACTTTGAATGGAGTTCTTTATGGGACTGGAACTTTAAGCAATGGTGTTTATACGTTGGACGTATCCAGTGACATTTGCAATATCGAAGCGAGCAACAAGCGTGCTCGAAAGGATAATCAATTAGACTCCTACATGTGGCATTGACGTCTTGGCCATGTAAGCAAGAAACGCATGTCCGAATTACACAGACGTGGAATTCTGGAATCGTTTGAATTGAATTCATACGATACATGCGAATCATGCTTAAAAGACAAGATGACTAAGTTACCTTTTACTGGAAAAGGTGAACGAGTGGGAGAGTTACTAGGTCTAGTACATACTAATGTATGTGGACCTATGTCAACTCAAGCTTTAGGAGGCTATAGCTACTTCATTACCTTCACCGATGATCACTCACGGTTTGGGTATGTGTTCTTGATGAAACACAAGTCTGAAGCCTTTGAAAGGTTCAAAGAATTCAGAAATGAAGTAGAGAAACAACATGACAAGAGTATTAAAATACTTCGATCGGATCGAGATGGTGAATACTTAAGTCAAGAGTTTCTTGATTATCTAAGAGACAATGGTATATTGTCTCAATGGACTCCGCCATATACACCAACATAATGGTGTATCACGAGGCATCTTAGGACCTTGTTGGACATGGTCAAGTCAATGATGAATCATGCGACTCTTCCCAAGTCCTTTTGGGGCTATGCACTTCAGACAGCTGTTTACTTGTTAAAAAGAATGCCTACCAAGGTAGTCTCAACTACTCCATATGAGATATGGAATAGTAAGAAACCTCATGTATCTTACTTGAAGATATGGGGTTGTCCTGCTTATGTGAAGATGCTAAGTCGATAAATGTCTATTTATTGGATACCCTAAGGAAACAGGGGTTACCAATTCTATCATCCTGTGGAACAAAGGTGTTTGTTTCAAGGCATCTTGTGTTTTTCTAGAAAGAGTTTCTCTTGCAAGAAAGCAGTGGGAGTGTCGTTGAGCTTGAGGAGGCTCGAGAGACTCAAATAGACATTGATAAGATACGGTGAAGCCTGATCGACAACTCATAGTGATGAGCAATCGGCTGGACCTATTGTAACACCACATCTTCGTAGATCTGGTAGAACACGCAATATTCCTGAGAGATATGGATTTCTCGTAAGTGAATCGAACGATGTGTTACTCATTGATGATGAGGAGCCTACCAGTTATGAAGAAGTGCTGACAAGTTCAGAAAGGGATAAGTGGCTTGGTGCCATGAAGTCGGGAATGGATTCCATGTATGAAAACCAAGTTTGGAACTTGGTTGACCCACCTGAAGGGATAAAGCATATAGGGTACAAGTGGGTTTTCAAGAAGAAAACCGACATGGATGGTAATGTGATTACCTATAAGGCTAGATTGGTGGCGAAAGGATATCGTCAAAAGCAAGGTGTTGATTATGACGAAACCTATTCGCCTGTAGCTATGCTTAAATCCATTCGGATGCTCCTGGCCATAGCGACTCATTATGATTATGAGATATGGCAGATGGATGTGAAAACAACTTTCCTTAATGGAAACCTGCTCGAGGACGTGTATATGATACAGCCTGAGGGTTTCACATCTGTTGATAAAACCAAGGTATGCAAATTGCGATGATCCATTTATGGATTGAAGCAAGCATCCAGGAGCTGGAATATCCGTTTAAATGAGACAATCAAAAAGTTTGATTTCTCACAAAATCTTGACGAACCTTGTGTGTACAAGAAGGTTAGTGGGAGTGCAATCGTGTTCCTAGTATTATATATCGATGACATATTACTTATAGGAAACGATGTTTCAGTCTTCTGATCGATTAAGGTTTGGTTATCCAAGACATTCTCCATGAAAGACACAGGAGAAGCAACCTACATCCTCGGGATTAAGATCTATAGAGATAGATCGAAACGGTTGCTTGGTCTTTCGCAGTCTACATATATAGACCGAGTGCTAAAGAGGTTTAGCATGTCGGAATCCAAGAAAGGTTTCCTACCCATCAAGCATGGGATACACCTTTCGAAGTCTATGTGTCTGCTCACAGAAGACGAGAGGATTTGCATGAGTAAGATTCCCTATGCATCCGCAATAGGATCTATCATGTATGCTATGTTATGTACGAGGCCCGATGTATCATATGCTCTGAGTGTCACGAGCAGATACCAGTCTGATCCAGAAATGGATTATTGGATGGATGTTAAGACGATTCTTAAGTACTTGAGAAGAACTAAGGATGTGTTCCTAATATATGGAGAAGGGTACATGGTGATACCTGGGTATATGGATGCTAGCTCCAGACAGACAAGGATGATTCCATGTCTCAGTCTGGGTATGTATTCACCTAGAATGGAGGCGCAATATGTTGGAAAGGTTCCAAGCTTGATGCTATAGCGGATTCTGCCACTAAGGCAAAATACATTGCAGCTTTGGAAGCAGCAAAGGAAGCGGTTTGGATCAAGAAGTTCATCTCTGAACTTGATGTGGTCTCATCAATGATCCAAACATGTGCTTCGCCGCTATCATCTTATCAGAGAGATCATCAGTAGGAACGAAATACAAATCGAGAAAATTTCCACTGAAAGGAACTTAGCGGATCCCTTGACTAAGGCATTACCTCAAAATAAGTTTGAGGGTCATGTTCGAGCTTATGGTATTGGATGTTGGGTTTCCGGCACCGTGGCGTGTGTGAGTTCGATCATGTTTCGCAAACATGAGCACAGCGGAAGCAATTAAAAATAATAAATCTATATTTATTACAACACACACAACACACGTATGCATATTACAACAAGTGTAGACATAACCGTAAATTAAAATTTGTAATAAAAGAAATTTATCTACGTTATACCTTTCGTATGACGTGTAGCGGGAATGGCATCAACCGGAACGATCCTCGTAAGAATCATCTCTATCCATATCCACGCCGAGCTCCTCGGGATGACTTCGCTAAGTCACGAGTTTCGTCTTCGTACGGGTTACTAGCCTCGTGTTGAAGACGACGTGATCGAGAGATAATCACGATCCGAATCCAAATTCGGATCCTAAAATGAGTTCTCAAAACTCGCTTCTCCGGAGAGGTATTCGTCAACCGTTTGACGAATCCTTCGTCCTCCACCTCAGAGGATTACCGGAGATCAAATCCCCGATAAGTTAGCCGCTGTCGGAGCACTAACCGTCATCCAAATGACGCTCCGACAACAAAGAAACAAGCTGTCCAGAAAAACTGGGCAGCTTTTGGTGGAGGAATAGAGGCCGGCCATAGGAGATGTGGAGCTCACCTTATCACCGAACCCACAAGAGATCACCGGAGGGTCGCCGGAGCATCGCCGGCTGAAGCTTGGATGCCGGCGGCAGGAGGTGGCAGCAGCTCCATGAAGTTGGCGGCAACACCATGTTGGGCGGCAACAACAAAAGGAGGCTAGGGTTGGGTGGCCAAAACTTCATTATCCTTAGGGTTAGGGTTTAAGCCCTATTTTATAGAGAATTAATTCTCTTAATGGTTAATGGATCATATCCATAAAGCCCGTTAACCCGCTCCATTAAGATAAGTTAAAATAAACCAAACCATGATGGTTTATTTTAAGTTAAAACGAACCGAACCAACTTTTGGTTCATTCGTTTAAAATAAACCAAACCCTTTGGTTTATTCTCATCCATTTGATTAGAACCAAACCATTTTGGTCCATCCATTATGTCTTCATAAGACACGGCCCATCCACGCTTCCATTGCGACTGAAACAATTTCATGCTCGCTTTATGTTTGGTTCAACCAAACATAGTTTCTCTCTGTCTGAGAATCTCATTCTCAAACTCGTTTTAAATCATTTGGATTACACTCGTTGTGCGTGTGACCAAATAGGTTCTCGGTTTATGTTGGCCGTCTATAATTAACCATTAATTATAGAACGATCATGAGTGGCACCTAGTAGTACATCATGATCCCCAATTAACCGAAAAGATCAACGGTTGATCGAACTATTTACGAAACCCTTGATGGCTCGAATGAATCGTGCCCCATTCCCTTCACTCATCTTATACCCACTTGGTTGGATATGGTCAATTGTGTCCGGTCCCCACTAGGTGACTCGTCACACCTAGCCCAAGTATCATTTCCTCATCCTACGGATTCTAGTTACTCCACATGTATCGAAGAGTACCTTACTCTAAACATGTAATGCTTTGGCCAAAGACTTTAATAACAATCCGACGAGAGGCCATGGGTATACATCTCCTCACAAGGAGTGGTGAATCCTTTATAGGCTATTCAAACACCTTCGATCACTTCGACTTATACCCAATCATCCCGGGTCCACATCTCCTCGGAGATGTTTGCTTAAGATGTCAAAGCATAAGTCTCCATGATCAAGATGACTTGAATACCGCAAGTCAAAGGAACATCGCACTTAAGCCACAGTAAGAACTTCATTGACATATCTATATATGCAGAGAACCATATGAAGTCTTACGGCTGGTCACTCCAATGAACTAGTTACCATAACTAGCATCCACGATCAACTCCGGACATCACAATGTCTCGGCCCGGTGAGAATCGGTGCTTGGATACACCAAGGAGTATACCTCGTGCTAGTCTCGGCGAATTGATGGTGTCAAATCCATCGATTCATCGACTAGGGATAATTCGATACATCACAATTACACATGTAGAGATACTCACTAGTTGTGATCCAATCACAAATTCTCTCATCTTTGTGAATCGTATCGTGGACATTGATAAATGAGTTTAAGATCCAATCAAATACATAAAACATGTATACTCAAATAGTGAATCTTCATTTATCATATAAATGGTTCATACATAAGGCGATTGCCTTAGGACATCTCTCATATATTACTAACAGACTCCCACTTGGCCTAATGCCAATCGTTACAGTATCCAATACCATAAGCTCTAACATGACCCTCAAACTTACTTTGAGGTAATGCCTTAGTCAAAGGATCCGCTAAGTTCCTTTCAGTGGGAATTTTCTCGATTTGTATTTCGTTCCTACTGATGATCTCTCTGATAAGATGATAGCGGCGAAGCACATGTTTGGATCATTGATGAGACCACATCAAGCTCATAGATGAACTACTTGATCCAAATCGCTTCCTTTGCTGCTTCCAAAGCTGCAACGTATTCTGCCTTAGTGGCAGAATCCGCTATAGTGTCAAGCTTGGAACCTTTCCAACTTGTTGCGCTTCCATTCTAGGTGAATACATACCCAGACTAAGACATGGAATCATCCTTGTCTGTCTGGATCTGGCATCCGTATACCCACGTATCACCATGTACCCTTCTCCATATATTAGGAACACATCCTTAGTTCTTCTCAAGTACTTAAGGATCATTTTAACAGCCACCCAATGATCCATTCCTAGATCGGACTGGTATCTGCTCATGACACTCAGAGCATACGATACATCGGGCCTCGTACATAACATAGCATACATGATAGATCCTATTGCGGATGCATAGGGAATCTTACTCATGCAAATCCTCTCGTCTTCTGTGCGCGGACACATAGACTTCGAAAGGTGTACCCCATGCCTGATGGGTAGGAAACCTTTCTTGGATTCCGACATGCTAAACCTCTTTAGCACTCGGTCTATATATGTAGACTGCGAAAGACCAAGCAACCATTTCGATCTATCTCTATAGATCTTAATCCCGAGGATGTAGGTTGCTTCTCCCAGGTCTTTCATGGAGAATGTCTTGGATAACCAAACCTTCACTGACTGTAAGATTGAAACATCGTTTCCTATAAGTAGTATGTCATCGACATACAATACTAGGAATACATTTGCCTCCCACTAACCTTCTTGTACACACAAGGTTAAATGCGGATTTTGTGAGAAATCAAACTTTTTGATTGTCTCATCAAAATGGATATTCCAGCTCCTGGATGCTTGCTTCAATCCATAAATGGATCATCGCAATTTGCATACCTTGGTTTTATCAACCGATGTGAAACCCTCAGGTTGTATCATATACACGCCCCGAGCAAGGTGTTTCCATTAAGGAAAGCGTTACATCCATCCGCCATATCTCATAATCATAATGAGCCGCTATGGCCAGAGCATCCGAATGGATTTAAGATAGCTACAAAGTAATAGGTTTCGTCATAATCAACACCTTGTTTTTGACGATATCCTTTCGCCACCAATCTAGCCTTATAGGTAATCACATTACCATCCATGTCGGTTTTCTTCTTGAAAACCCACTTGCACCCTATAGGCTTTATCCCTACAGGTGGGTCAACCAAGTTCCAAACTTGGTTTTCATACATGGAATCCATTTACGACTTCATGGCACCAAGCCACTTATCCCTTTCTGAACTTGTCAGCACTTCTTCATAACTGGTAGGCTCCTCATCATCAATGAGTAACACGTCGTTCGATTCGCTTACGAGAAATCCATATCTCTCGTGAATATCATGTGTTCTACCAGATCTACGAAGATGTGGTGTTACAATAGGTCCAAATTGATTGCTCATCACTATGAGTTGCTACCGTCAGGCTTCACTGTGTATCTCATCAATGTTCATTTTGAGTCTCTCGAGCCTCCTCAAGCTCGACGACACTCCCAATCGCTTTCTTGCAAGAGAAACTCTTTCTAGAAACACAAAGATGCCTTGAAACAAACACCTTTGTTCCACAGATGATAGAATTGGTAACCCTTGTTTCCTTAGGGTATCCAATAAATAGACATTTATCGACTTAGCATCCAATTTGTCCGACAGTCCGCTTCACATAAGCAGGACAACCCTATATCTTCAAGTAAGATACATGAGGTTTCTTACCATTCCATATCTCATATGGAGTAGTTGAGACTACCTTGGTAGGCATTCTGTTTAACAAGTAAACAGCTGTCTGAAGTGCATAGCCCCAAAAGGACTTGGGAAGAGTTGCATGATTCATCATTGACCTGACCATGTCCAACAAGGTCCTAAGACGCCTCTCGATACACCATTATGTCAGTGGTGTATAGGGCGGAGTCCATTGAGACAATATACCATTGTCTCTTAGATAATCAAGAAACTCTTGACTTAAGTATTCACCACCTCGATCCGATCAAGTATTTTAATACTTTGTCATGTTGTTTCTCTACTTCATTTCTGAATTCTTTGAACCTTTCAAAGGCTTCAGACTTTGTGTTTCATCAAGAACACATACCCAAACCGTGAGTGATCATCTGAAGGTAATGAAGTAGCTATAGCCTCCTAATGCTTGAGTTGACATAGGTCCACATACATCAAGATGTACTAGACCTAGTAACTCTCCCACTGCTCACCTTTCCAAAGAAAGGTAACTTAGTCATCTTGCCTTTTAAGCATGATTCGCATGTATCGTATGAATCCAATTCAACGATTCCGCAATTCCTACATCGGTGTAATTCGACATGCGCTTTCTTGCTTATATGGCCAAGACGACAATGCCACATATAGGAGTCTATTTGATTATCCTTTCGAGCACGCTTGTTGCTCGCTCGATATTGAAAATGTCACCGATACGCCCAACGATAAACACCATTGCTTAAAGTTCCACCATAAAGAACTCCATTCAAAGTTATGTAACAACAATTGTTACTAAAGTCAAATGGTACCCATTTCTATTTAAACAAGAAATAGAAATGATGTTCTTTATCAACGAAGGAACATAAAAGCAATTGTCCATAAGACAAGTCCTACAGGAGTTCCAACAAATACGCTCATGGCGAGTGCAAGAACCTTGCTCCATTCCCAACACGTAAATTTGACTCTCCTCGACGAGTCTTCTATTCCTTAGCCCATGTATGTCATTACATATATGTGAGCCACACCCAGATCAAATACCCAAGTGTCCGAGGAAATAGAATGACAATCAATAAAGAAGATTTCAAGAAGATGGGGCATCCGATGCCTTATCCTTCTTCACGGACTCAAGATAAATCTTGCACTTTCTTCAAGAATGGCTCTCCTTGCCATAATGATGGCAAGTTTCCTTTGTGCTAGTTCTACCTTCTTAGCCCTTCTCTTCTTTCCCTTCTCACTGTTCCTTTGACTTCCTCTTAGAACCTTTCTTCGAGGAATCAACTAACAAAGACCCCCTCGCTTCATGCTTCTCGTAAGACTCCACAACCTTCAAAGATATCGAGCAAGACCACGATGAACCTCCTAGCATCTCAGAGGTGAAGAGGAGCTTTGAGACTTCGAACCTTCAATCTCACTTGCTCATCAACCAACTCACAAAGATGAAGGACTACGATATGAGCATCCATATGCTCATGCCGCCAGAGCTTGGGTTCCATCGGGCTAGCATGATGCAACTCATTTGTTCGTAATCACTCACATGTTTCGATAGGCCAACAATTGGTCCAGAGTTGCATTGTCACTAGGATGGGCGGGAAGAGGCGCCGAGGACATACACAAGCTTTTCCACCTTGAGAACAATTCTCAAGTTTCTAAGCTAGTCCAAGAAGTTCGGCCCAGTCAATTTATTTGAATCCAAAATGGAACGCAAATTCAAACACATCATGATCAATCTTAGACAAACAAAATGAGCATATATGAGAAAGATGATTTTAAAAAGGCATCAATATACAGGTATAAATCCCATTCATTTTTGAATTTCAAAAACCCCAAAATCACTTGGGAGATCGTAGGTCCATCTCGAATGGGCTGATATCCATCATAGTTATGAACAACCTTGGAGAGTCCAACAAGCCATTCATAACTACTGACGGTAGTATCATCTATACCGATTGCATATCACGTATATGCAACTATCACAATGTGCTATCAACTAATTGAATGTTCACACATACATCGGGTTGTTAACACATTAACAAGTATGCATCATATGCATAGCACCCAACTTCACCTCCCTTTACATCAACCTTGGAGAGAGTCCAACAAGCCGATGCTCCAGGTTAAAGCCAACCCATTAATCGGGAAATAGTTTTAATATGGTTAGAGCGCATTCAACCAATTAGCCCAGCTTGGAGAGAGTCCAACAACCAAAGCTAACGATTGACCTCTGACTCTTACCATATTAGTATTAAACTATTCCATGGTTTGAACATGTTGAGGTTGGGGGCTTGGAGAGAGTCCAACAACCCAAACAAGAAACGGAACTCTGGTTCTAACCATATTAATGGAAGGTGTAGGCTTTAATATTGTTTAAGGGTTTTATGTCTCATCCTCTTTGCATGCAAATAACTATTATCTACATGGCATGGCATACATGGCATACATCTACATGTCACGACACGCATGGCATTATGTTATGCATCTAATGCAATTACATGGCATACAATTATGTCATGTATATGTTTCCTTATATGTCATAACTATTTATGGAAATAAAATATATTTAAGATTTGATTCTCCAAATCAAATCATAATTAAATTAGGAAACAAATTTCCAAATCTAATCACATATTTTATTCATGGAATTATTTGATTAATGAAAATCTATTTAGGAAACCAATTTCCTAAATCATTAAAACTAATTATGGAAATAAAATATTTTAAGATTTGATTTCCCAAATCAAATCATGATTAAATTAGGAAACAAATTTCCAGAATCTAATCAAATATTTTATTTATGGAAAATATCAATTTCCATAAATACTTCCAACTTTCCAAAAGTGGAAGATTTCCATAAATACTTCTAGACTTTCCAAAATTGAAAAATTTCCATAAATACTTCTAAATTTACAAAATTAGAAAATTTCCAGAAATACATTATGACTATCGCAAAACCATTTTACGATTATGTCGAAACACAACCTGGGCTCTGATACCACTGTTGGGTTTCCGGCACTACGGCGTGTGTGTGTTCGATCATGTTTCGTAAACATGAGCACTGCTGAAGCAATTAAAAATAATAAATCTATATTTATTACAACACACACAACACACGCATGCATATTACAACAAGTGTAGACATAACCGTAAATTAAAATTTGCAATAAAGAAATTTATCTACGTTATACCTTTTATATGGCGTGTAGCGGGAAACGACATCAGCGGAGCGATCCTCGTAGAATCGTCTCTATCCGTATCACGCCGAGCTCCTCGGGATGACGCTAAGTCACGAGCCGTCTTCGTGCGGGTTACTAGCCTCGTGTTGAAGGCGTGATCGAGATGATCACGATCCGAATCCAAATTCGGATCCTAAAATGAGTTCTCAAAACTTCGCTTCTCCGGAGAGGTATTCGTCAACGTTTGGCGAATCGCCGTCCTCCACCTCAGAGGATTACGGAGATCAAATCCCCGATAAGTTAGCGCTGTCGGAGCACTAACCGTCGTCAAGCGGCACGCTCCGGCAAAGAAACAAGCTGTCCAGAAAAACTGGACAGCTTTTGGTGGAGGAATAGAGGCCGGCCAATGGAGATGTGGAGCTCACCATATCACTGAACCCACAAGAGATCACCGGAGGGTCGCCGGAGCATCGCCGGCTGAAGCTTGGATGCCGGCGGCAAGGAGGTGGCAGCAGCTCCATGAAGTTGGCGGCAACACCATGTTGGGCCGCAACAACAAAAGGAGGCTAGGGTTGGGCGGCCAAAACTTCATTATCCTTAGGGTTAGGGTTTAAGCCCTATTTTATAGAGAACTAATTCTCTTAATGGTTAATGGATCATATCCATAAAGCCCGTTAACCCGCACCATTAAGATAAGTTAAAATAAACCAAACCATGATGGTTTATTTTAAGTTAAAATGAACCGAACCAACTTTTGGTTCATTCGTTTAAAATAAACCAAACCCTTTGGTTTATTCTCATCCATTGGATTAGAACCAAACCATTTTGGTCCATCCATTATGTCTTCATAAGACACGGCCCATCCACACTTCCATTGCGACTGAAACAATTTCATGCTCGCTTTATGTTTGGTCCAACCAAACATAGTTTCTCTCGGTCTGAGAATCCCATTCTGAAGCTCGTTTTAAATCCTTTGGATTACACTCGTTGTGCGTGTGACCAAATAGGTTCTCGGTTTATGTTGGCCGTCTATAATTAACCATTAATTATAGAACGATCATGAGTGGCACCTAGTAGTACATCATGATCCCCAATTAACCGAAAAGATCAACGGTTGATCAAGAACTATTTCTGAAACCCTTCAGTAGCTCGAATGAATAGTGCCCCATTGCCTTCACTCATCTTATACCCACTTGGTTCAAGACATGATCTATTGTGTCAGTCCCCACTAGGCTGACTACGTCACGCCTAGCCCAAGTATCATTTCCTCGTCCTACGGATTCTAGTTACTCCACATGTATCGAAGAGTACCTTACTCTAAATATGTAATGCTTTGGCCAAAGACTTTAGTAACAATCCGACGAGAGGCCATGGGTATACATCTCCTCGCAAGGAGTGGTGAATCCTTTATAGGCTATTCAAACACCTTCGATCACTTCGACTTATACCCAATCATCCGGGTCCACATCTCCTCGAGAGATGTTTGCTTAAGATGTCAAAGCATAAGTCTCCATGATCAAGATGACTTGAATACGAAGTCAAAGGAACATCGCACTTAAGCTACAGTAAGAACTTCATTGACATATCTATATATGCAGAGAACCATATGAAGTCTTACGGCTGGTCACTCCAATGAACTAGTTACCATAACTAGCATCCACGATTAACTCCGGATATCACAATGTCTCCAGCCAGTGAGAATCAGCTGCTTGGATACACCAAGGAGTATACCTCGTGCTAGTCTCGATAGAATTGATGGTATCCAAATCCATCAATTCATCGACTAGGGATAATTCCAATACATCACAATTACACATGTAGAGATACTCACTAGTTGTGATCCAATCACAAATTCTCTCATGCTGTGAAACATTATTGTAGACATTCAGTAAATGAGTTTAAGATCTAATCAAATATATGAAAACATGCATACTCAAATAGTGAATCTTCATTTATTATATAAATGGTTCAAACATAAGGCGATTGCCTTAGGACATCTCTCATATATTACTAACATTGGATACCGTAGCGATTGGCATTAGGCCAAGTGGGAGTTTGTTAGTAATATATGAGAGATGTTCTAAGGCAATCGCCTTATATTTAAACAATTTATATGATAAATGAAGATTCACTATTTTAGTATACATGTTTTATTGTATTTGATTAGATCTTAAACTCATTTACTGAATGTCCACGATACGATTCATTGCATGAGAGAATTTGTGATAGGATCACAACTAGTGAGTATCTCTACATGTGTAATTGTGATGTATCGGAATTATCCCTAGTCGATGAATTGATGGATTTGGACACCATCAATTCTGTCGAGACTAGCACGAGGTGTACTCCTTGGTGTATCCAAGAAGCTGATTCTCACCGGGCCGAGACATAGTGATGTCCGAGTTAATCGTGGATGCTAGTTATGATAACTAGTTCATTGGAGTGACCAGTAAGACTTCATATGGTTCTCTCGTGATATATAGATATGTCAATGAAGTTCTTATCAGGCTTAAGTGCGATGTTCCTTCGACTTACTGGTATTCAAGTCATCTTGATCATAGAGACTTATGCTTTGACATCTTAAGCAAGCATCTCTAAGGAGATGTGGACCCGGGATGATTGGGTATAAGTCGAAGCGATCGAAGGTGTTTGAATAGCCTATAAAGGATTCACCACTCCTTGCGAGGAGATGTATACCCATGGCCTCTCGTCGGATTGTTACTAAAGTCTTTGGCCAAAGCATTACATGTTTAGAGTAAGGTACTCTTCGATACATGTAGAGTAACTAGAATCCGTAGGATGAGGAAATGATACTTGGGCTAGGTGTGACGTAGTCAGCCTAGTGGGGACTGACACAATAGACCATGTCCTGAACCAAGTGGGTATAAGATGAGTGAAGGGAATGGGGCACGAATCATTCGAGAAGGGTTTCGTAAAATAGTTCCGATCAACCGCTGATCTTTCTGCTAATTGGGGATCATGATGTACTACTAGGTGCCACTCATGATCGTTCTATAATTAATGGTTAATTATAGACGACCAACATAAACCGAGAACCTATTTGGTCACACGCACAACGAGCGTAATCCAAAGGATTTAAAACGAGCTTGAGAATGGGATTCTCAGACTGAGAGAAACTAGGTTAGGTTGGACCAAACATAAAGCGAGCATGAAATCATTTCAGTCGCAATGGAAGCGTGGATGGGCCGAGTCTTATGAAGACATAATGGATGAACCAAAATGGTTTGGTTCTAATCCAATGGAGGGGAATAAACCAAAGGGTTTGGTTTATTTTAAACGAATGAACCAAAAGTTTGTTCGGTTCGTTTTAAATTAAAATAAACCATTATGGTTTGGTTTATTTTAACTTATCTTAATGGAGCGGGTTAACGGGCCTAATGGTTATGATCCAATAACCATTAAGAGAATTAGTTCTCTATAAAAGAGGGCTTAAGGGATAATTAAGCCCTAATCCAAAAACCCTTGCCCTAAGGTTGCCGCCCACTCCATTGAGGGAGCTCTCGGCGCCCACCCTAAACCGCCGCCCATTGCTCCTCCAACCGCGCCCGTAAGCTTCCTTCCCCCTCGCCGGCGTCGAGCTGCTGCCGGTTAGTGCTCCGGTGATCTCTATCAAGTTTGGCATCCAGGTGAGCTCTATCTCCCTTGGTTGGCCGGCGCCTATCACCTCCACCAAAGCTGTCCAGTTTTCTGGACAGCTTGTTCTCCTCTCGTCGGAGCGTCGTTTGGACGACGGTTAGAGCTCCGACAGCGGCTAACTTACCGGGGATTCGATCTCCGGTAATCCTCTGAGGTGGAGGACGAAGGATTCATCAATTGGTTGACGAATACCTCTCCGGAGAAGCGAGTTTTGAGAACTCGTATTAGGATCCGAATTTTGATTCGGATCGTGATCATCTCTCGATCACGTCGTCTTCAACACGAGGCTAGTAACTTGTACGAAGACGAAGCTCGTGGCTTAGCGAAGTCATCCCGAGGAACTCGGCGTGGATACGGATAGAGACGATTCTAGCGAGGATCGTTCCGGTTGATGCCGTTCCCGCTACACGTCATACGAAAGGTATAACGTAGATAAATTTCCTTTTATTGCAAATTTAAATTTACGGTTATGTCTACACTTGTTGTAATATGCATGTGTGTATTGTGTGTGTTGTAATAAATGTAGATTTATTATTTTTATTGCTTCTGCTGTGTTCATGTTTACGAAACGTGATCGAACACACACACGCCGCGGTGCCGGAAACCCCAACAATATCTCCCCGTGTTTAAGATATCGAATGTCTGTCAATTAATTAATTTACTGACAATTAATTAATCAACATCTAACTCCATGAGTAGTACCACAAAACCTTATCATCATGCCGGACCAAGTCCACCTGTAGGGTTTACATGATGATCCTTATGAGTTCTTTAAGGGGACATCATCATCCTAATAAATAGGACATAGTTTCTTCTTATAATCAACGGCACACCGTGTAAATAATATCATTTTCTAACTTACCGAGCCTATCGATTTAATCTATAAATCTCGCCCATGGGTAAATCAAAGAAATAAATACTAAGTACATGTGCCCGTTATTATATTGGGATTAAGAGCATGTACACCATAATATCCGAGGACCGATTCAATTATGTAGTCAGCAATAAATTGAATCGCCCCTAAGTAAGTCATGCTCAATACACACAAAGTGTAATAGTGTAATTCTATGGTCAAGACAAACCAATACCAAATTACACTACAACCATACCAATGGTTTGTCCAAAACCATCTCAGTTGTGAGCCTCTACTTATACTCTACAAGGAACTGATAACATGATCTTTCATGTGATACCACACACCATGTTATCTACAATGTAATGTATCAAACAATATGCATAACCATAAATATGGAAACAATGATCATGTGATTCTTATTTCAAAAATAAAGATGTTAATACAAAATATAGACTTTTCAGTATACATCCCAACATTAAGGTCATGAGCTTGGGTGAATCAGAAGGATAACACTAACCTCCCCAACGAGGTTGGTATGAGCCACCATCAATGGGACCAAGCTCCTCATAACATTCTCTCAACCCCACTTTAGAGATTCCCCCTTTAGCAACAACAGGCTCAGTTGCCCTACCTCTAGAGAGACCTCTGTCTCTTTCCCAAGAACTAAGTTCCAATTCTTCCTCCCTTCTAGGGATTGCTTTTGGCCATGATATACCTTGGGTGCCACGAGCAACTCCTCCCAGAGGCTTCTTTTGCCGGATTATGGAGACAGAGGAAAATGATCTGAAGGATAAGACTATAACTGGCTTATGTGATTCGATGAACATTATCACAACAACGGTAGCTGAAATATTTCTTCCTTTATAACCACCTTGAAATATTGATTTTTTGTTATGTTCAAAGCTCTAGGCCCACCAAAGAGAATTAACAACTCACCTTCCAACTCTGTTTGAAATGTACTGAGCAATACGAGCTCAGACTATTGAATGTTTGGCGTAACTTTGACATAAAGAAAAGGAGCTAGAGATAGTCCAAGCAGAATTAGCTGTCCACCAGGCAAAGGCTACAAGATATGAGGTCCAAATTGTTGAACTCTAAGCTAATCTTCAAGAGTTAGATGAGCTTCGAACGAAACTTTATAGGATCGAATTGCTCCGAGAGAGGGGGGTGAATTTTGGAGGTTACAAATTTTCTTTAGATTTTAAAACAAGAATATGCAGAGAAATAAATAAAATAATGAGACAAGCATTTTTACTTGGATGACAACCCTAGTCGGGTTGCTACTCTAAGGCCCATAGTTCTCCGAGAGCTACCTTAATGGGCAATCACTATAATACCCGATGACTCGAGATCTCTCGACTTCGGAGGGGTTTTCTTTTTACAAAGAATAAAAGATAGGTAACAATCTACCTTCTCTTTTATATTAAGTACATAAAAAGAGAAAATGAATACAAACAAGTATAACTGAAATATACCTACACTTTTTAGGTCTATCGAATTAGGTACGGAGTGTCGGAATTGTGTCTTTGTAAAGGGATGAAGCTTCTGTGGACGACGAACAATAGTAGCAACACTTGGACATAGTAGATTAGTTGTTCTTAGAGCTGGTCGTGCATTTCTTTTATAGACCTTTTCCAGTGGACTTGAATGCCTTCCAATTGACTCCCCATCATCCCGTCGATATGGTACTTCGGGTCTTTCAGTCGATTGGACACTCCCAGTAGACTCCAAGTCACTCGACTTCGCATCGGAAAGTTTACCTTTCCAATCAACTGGACCTCCTCAGTCGAGTGAAACTCTTTCCATCTATGCTACTAGAACTTTGATCGATCACAAACTAATCCTGCCAACTGGGTATCCAATCGAATGACCCATACCTAGTCGACTAGACTTCAGCTGATTGGAATCCATTCAGTCGACTGATCCCTATAAAACGAGATTATCACAAGCAAATAATATAAAACATGATAGCAGTAGTAATACTGCTCGATCTCGACTTCTATGTCCCACACAGACTATCTGTCGGATCAATACCTAGCTTTGTTCCCCTATAGAGGACTCAGCCTCACCTCTCCACTCGAGGCTTACTTGTCGGCTGCCGTATCGAACTTACCATTCTTGACATCTGATTTCAACCACTAGGGCTTCCACTAGTTGTCCGGTCTACCTGAACCAGCTGGACTTTTTATCGATTGTCTGTTCTTCTCACCCAACCGATCTTCATGCCAAATGTTCAGTCCACTTGAACCATCTGGACTTCTTGCCTGGTGTTCGATCCTCCTGATCTATCAAGACGTCTGCCTAGTATCCGGTCAACATGACCTACTAGGACTTCCTATTAAGCCTACACACTTAGCACTAATATCATAACACAAGTAAATCCTAACTTTAACTTTGGTTCATACATTAAAACTAAGGATTGATACTCTCTGCATCAACAATCTCCCCCTTTTTGATGTATAACAACACATCAGTTAAAGTTAGGAGAATCAATTTGCAATATTAAAATTTATCATATTTCAGGAATGCATTTGAGCTATAAATGTATATGCATGAGATGCTCATATGCAAGAAAAGCTTTACTTTAAAATTTTCTAACTTTAACCCTTTTCTCTCTCAAATTTCTCTATCTTTAACTCTTTTCTCTGTCTCTCCCTCCTCCTTTGGCAAACATCAAAAGAATTTTTAAACAACAAATGCCACAATTTAAAGATGAGGAATAAAGCTTTTCAATCATTTTACACAAGCTTTATCAAAAATACCTAAGCTTTACAAAACTTTGAAAATAATTTATCAATGCTCCCCCTAAATTCTTGCAATAAAATTTGTAAAAAGGATCTCCCCCTTTTCTTGAATCCCAATAATCAAGATATTCAAATGTACTTAAACCTTTACAAAAGATTACAATTTTAAATAAAATTTTCAAAATTCCAAAAGTCAAAACTCTTAATTTTTCAAAAACTCCCCCTCAATAAAAATATTTTTAAAATTTTAAAAACTTTTTAAACTCCCCATTAAATAAAATGTTTTTGAAATTTTCAAATTTTTTACTTTTCAGAACTTTACAAAACTCCCCTTCAATAAAAGCTAAAAAACTTAAGGTTTTTAAAAAATTTCAATAAAGATTAAGTTAAGATGATGCAAATGAGATAGAAAAATGTTCAAGCATGAATTCCTGAATATTACTTTTATACTTAAAAAAATACACATCTAAAAATCATCCTTAAAGCAAATATCCAACTCTTTACTTGCTCAAGCGATATCAAGCTATGAACTATAATCAGTCAACAAAGTGATTGATTTGCTTTTGTAAATCCTATGTTGATTCATGTCGATGCACTGAATCTACATCTGGAACCTGGGGTGCAGTCCTAACATCTCACACCCATCTTCGTGGCTAAATACACAAATAGGTAATCCTAGGTGTTTGTGAGATGCGAAGGCTTACCTAGATCTATAGGATCATGAAAACTAAATTGACCTAGGCTAGATTGATTTTTAAATTTCCTTTAAGAAAATAATATAACTTAACAAAATAGAATTTGAGTAATGAACATGAAAGCATCCTAGTCTACTAAGCATAATCCAAATCACAACCAAGATTTAAAAGTTATCAAATCCATTATTTAAGTTCAAATAGTAACAACTAGCATAACTAAAACTGACCTAGTCAGAAGAGGAAGGTGGAGGAGGAGCAGGTGGATGACCCATGCTCCAAGATCTAAAAAACTCCATCATCTCTCAATGATCCTCTCTCTGCACCTGGAACATCTACATCATCTCAAGATGATGAGCCTGATATTGCTGCTCCTGACACTGCATCGTATCCTCTAATCTGGATAATCTCTCTGCTATAGTAAAAGGTGCTGGAATCCTAAGGAAAGGTGATAGACTATCGAATCCTGGTACTTCTTGATGCTCAGACTCGGAGTGGTGCTCTGGGTCAACCTCAAGCTTAGGCTCTTGCTCAGGCTCAGATTGGTGTTGGGGTTGAGGACCATCTCTCTTCCATGTTAGGACATTATTTTCATCTAAATCTATTTTAGCTAAACCAAATTGCCTAGAACCTAACATGTCATACTCAAAAAGTTGTTTGATGTTACTTGTGATAACATTAAACCCTAATGTGGCTGTAAAGATGTGATGACATGGCAGTAAGGCAAATATGTCTTCCTACTAGTAACTTTCCTAGAATGATGAATGATGGAATGAAACATCTGTTAATTAATGTCTAAATATAATCTTTGACTAAGTACAAAAAGTAGAAATGAATGATAGGGATACATCATAGCGATGTCCCTAGTGGTGAGTGGCAAAATGCAATTCACTATGACTCGATACAGGGCATAATTCTATACTTTGAGTCTAGTGGAACTAAAGATACTCACAAATGGAGTCCTCTCCTCACTAAATAAATGCAAGTGTATCCTATCTAGTGTGATGTGCGAGTAGGGGTCATCGTATGGTAACTCCATAGATGGAAAGCATACAACCGGACATGATTAATGCATGAGTCCTAGATGCTCTCTCAACATAGAGGGGGTAAAAATAAAATCCTTACCCACCACTCTAGTAGAGTATGCAAGATCATCAATTCTAGTAAAATTATTGAAAAACTTTGCACATAAATCTATGTTGATAGAGTTTTTACAATAAACTAATTTTTCTAACTCATAATGTGCTATGACCTCCATACAAGGTATGCATGATCTACTAAAAAAATGATCTACTAATTTATCTAGTAGGCAAGGGAGTATAAAGAGTGTTCTCAAACCTTATCCTATGCCCCTCAGTAGGGAACCTAATATCCATACATGGAGTAGAAGATAACTCAGCCTCAATGGCTCTTCTTTTACTCCTAATTAATTTACAACTATTTAATATTTATTGAAGAAATAATTGAAATTAGAGTTTAGAATTATTACCTCGCATTATAGATGATGTTATAAAAGAGATATGATGACCTAGATGCATTGAAGGGTTGAAAAAGTGGTTTTCGCGGTTGGTTGGGGTGGTTGTGAGTTGATTTGCTGTTGCTCTAGCGCTGGTCTTATAGACGGAATTCAATCGACTGGAAAGAGTTCAGTCAACTGAATTAGAGTCGACTGTAAAAAATACCATTTACTGCGACCACCTAACCCTTATCTACCATTGTATTCCAATCAATTGAATTAGTTCCAGTCGACTGGAGCCGTGTTTTTGTTAGGAATTACTTCGGAGGCTCATTGGCTCCCATGTCCCCAGATTAAAATTTTCACTAATGAAAAAAACTAATCAGGATGGGATGAGTTTCCTAAGAACAACCAATTCGTCGTCGTGCTAACAACTTGAGCGATCGCTTGAACAAACTAGTTGTTCAAGCAACACAACTCTTCTAGTTGGATAACCACAGAAGAGACGACGGACGGATCACCAGTTTTTGTGTTTATCTTCGGGGTCCATGATTATACAAATGCAAACTAGTATAATCAACACATACTAACATAAAGATAAGAACATGCAAAGATCAATAATAAAAGTTGTAAAACTTTTATACCTCTCGATATTCTACCGTATGTCCTATCCTCCTCGTGGACATCGTGTGGGCGAAGATCCTCCACGAGTTGAAGCCTCCTAGATCACGTTCTTCCCTTCCTTGTTCGCTCCGAACAAAGAGAAGAACCAAAACAAAAACTCCTTCTCCTATCTAGAACCGACCACCAAGCCAAGGAGCTTGATATAACCACCAGCCAAGGAGTAGTTTCTTGAGCGCCGGCCAACCTTGAAAAAAGGTTGCCGCCGGCCACCAAGGAGAAAAGGAGAAGGAAGAGCACTGGCCAACCTTGAACAAAGGTTGCCGCTGGCCACCAAGGAGAAAGGGAGGAGGAAGAGCGCCGGTCTAGGAATAGAGGAGGAAGAGATATAGGTGCCGGCCAACCTTAGGAAGAAGAAGGGTTCTTCTTCTCTTGATGCCGCCCACCCTCCTTCCAAAACCTAGCCGCCCAAGCCCTTGTTCTCCTAGGGTTTCTTGCCGCCCAAGATTGGAGAGGTAAAACCCTAATTTCTCCTAAAACCAACAACCCTTGCCGCCACTTAAGTCTTCCTTTTATAGAGTTAGGCTTAAGCCTTGATTTAATCTCAACCGTGGGTTCTAGGGTTTCATCCCAACCGTCGGATCTAGGGTTTCATCCCAACCATTGGATCTAGGGTTTCATCCCAACCGTCAGATCTAAGGTTTCATCCCACAATCGGATCTAGGGTTTAATCCCAACCGTCGGTTCTAGGGTTTCATCCCAACCGTCAGATCTAGGGATTTATCCCAACCATTGGTTTTAGAGATTTAATCTTAACCATCGGTTCTAGGGATTTAATCTCAACCGTCGGTTCTAGAGATTTAATCTCCACCGTCGAATCTAGAGATTTAATCTCAACTGTCGGTTCTAGAGTTTTGTTTTTCATCCTTTGATCTAGGCTTCATGAGGATTATATTAGGCTACGATAGGGACCATGAGGAGGAGTTGGATCTTGGCCACCCGATAGATCGGAACCACACAAACTTGATCCATCAATGATGTTCCATTCCACTAGAGGATCATCATTGAATTACCTCACCAACCCCTATAAATTAATATGGGCTCCATATATTATTTGTACATCCATCTCCCCATGTTTAAGATATCGAATGTTCATTAATTAATTGATTTACTGACCATCAATCAATTAACATCTAACTCCTCAAGTAGTACCACTCAACCTTATCATCATATTGACTAAGTCAACCAGCTGGGTTTACATGATGAACCTTATGAGCTCCTCAAGGGGACATCATCAACCTAATATATAGGACACGGTTTCCTCCTATAATCAACGACACACCATGTAAATAATATCATTTCTCAACTTACCGGGCATATTGATTTAATCCATCTAAATCTCACCCTTTGGTAAATCAAAGAAATAAATACTAAGTATATGTGCCCGTTATTATATCAGGATTAAGAGCATGTACAACATAATATCTGAGGTCCGATTCAATTACGTAGTCAGCAATAAATTGAATCACCTCTATGTTGGGAATTCGACGCCGCTAGAGGGGGGTGAATAGCGGGTGACCCGTACGTAGATGGAAATCGTTCGCGTTTGTCTACAAGATTCGTTATGCGCAGCGGAATAGAAATAATAGCAGTAACAAAATACAACAATCACACGAACACAAAGATATAACGTGGTTCGGAACCGTAACGGTTCCTACTCCACAGATCGGGCTCAAACGAGCCCTAGCGATGCCAAACACACACCACTATCAAATAACTCCTTCTCGACACAAGTCGGAGGTGGAGAAACCTCGTACAATAGTTTACAACAATAAACTAAGTACAACAAGCAATTACAATGAAATACAATGCAATACAAGTAAAGAGATCACTTTACAAATGCCTTTAGATCGCTTGCTTTTGGTTGCCTTGGACTAGCCTTGAAGGACTGGAAGAGCACCAACTATTCCCCTTCAAATCGCCCAAGAGAACACTTGCTTCAATCCTCCCACGAATAGCTCCTTTAACTGCGTCTTTGGATTTCCGCCTATCGATCGCCATAAGTCCCCGATCGATGCCACTGTTGTCGTGAGACAACGGATCGATCTACGCTGGAAGAACTCCAACGGATCTCTTGGCATTCGACTGCCAACATTGGCGTCGATCGCTAACGCTCGTAATCGGCCGATCGGCTCGGGCGTTAATGCTCGACACTCGGCGCCGATCGATTGCCATCCTGCGATCGCGAGCTATCACCGATCGCTGCTCCATGAGCGCCGATCGACTGCCAGAGCAATCCCAGCTCTAACCTGGCAGTCGAACTCAAGTCGACTCACGGCAGTCGAACCGGCCATAATGCCAGTCGACTGCCAACCTCAAGAATGAGGTTTTAACCCAAGTATGGTGCCCCCATACTTGCTAGACCACCCTTAGCCTAGACCTAAGCCTTCTAGCCACCTCCATCACCCTCACGCCTCTCGGATCCCTCCAAGTCATCCATGACTTGTTCATCCATCGCGCTAGCTTCCAGGTGCTTCCATCGGCTATGTCATGCTAACGGTGTCTACACCGCCAAGGCACATTGGACTTACGCCGCCAAGACTCCGCTTGGACTTTACGCCGCCAACCATTGGACTTATGCTGCCAAGACTCCCGCTTGGATTTTACGCTGCCAATATCAAACCCTTGGACTTCTCAAATGCCAAGACTCAAGCTTGGACTTTCCCTTGCCAACCCATGTTGGACTTTCCATGCCAAGACCATTCTTGGACTTTCCATTTGCCAAGACCCATGCTTGGACTTCTCATTTGCCAAGACCCATGCTTGGACTTCCCATGCCAAGTACTCAAGACTTGGACTTTCCCAAATGCCAAGTGTCCCACTTGGACTTTCCATGCCAAGTACCCATGACTTGGACTTTCCCATAAACACATGGTCAACCCTAGTCAACCATCAAAGTCTCCCTCGAGTCAAACTTGAGTCTGGTCAATTATAACCTGGGTCGATTGTATAAACAATCTCTCCAAAACATATTAACCGACATCAATGTCAAACATCAATGTCAACACAAAATCAAACTACTTTGTCAAACATCAAAACATCACTCGAGTCAAACTCGAGTCCTGGTCAATCATGACCTGGACCGATTGCACCAACACTCTATGTCGGTCCTGCTCAATACACCTAAGTGTACTAGTGTAACACTATGTTCAAGATAAAACAATACCAAGCTACACTACAACCATGCCAATGGTTTGTCCAAAACAATCTTGGTCGTGAGTCTCTACTTATATTCTATAGGGGACTGATAACATGATCTTCTGTGCCACATCAAGCACCATGTTATCTACAATGTAAAATATTAGACAATATGCACACATATAATAAATATAAAGTGCAAACAATGATCATGTGATTCTTATTTCAAAATAAAAAAGTTCATACAAAAAGAGCTAGGCTTTCAGTATACATTCCAACAGTTTTACCTTTCCGTGGTGTTGAGACAACTAAATATGATTCAGTCAACTCTTATTGAGTTGACTAGAAATATTCCAGTGGATTGGAATCGATTAATTTTAATTTTGATTAATTTTTATGCTTAATTTTGTTTAATTGATTTTATTATGTTAATTTAATAGATTAATTTCACTAAGATGGTTGTGTTCAATTAATTTTAGTTGTGATAATTTGTTAAGTTGAGTTTAAGTTGTTAAGTTTAGTTAAGTTGTTAAGTATAGTTAAGTTGTTGTCACATAGTTAAGTTAAGTTGTTTTAGCTAACTTGATTAAGTTCTAAGTCATCTCACCCAAGCTAAGTTTTCAATACATGTTAATCCTATGGGTTTTATGAGATAAAATTTTCTTTTTATGTTAATTAATTTCAATTAATAATTTCAAAGTTTTTAAACTTATGTTAGATTCAAGGTTAGCTTGAGCTAATCAAGTAGGTTTTTTCAGCATTGACTTCCAGGTCATACTGAGGCATATAGCCTTCTTGGATATCGGATGGACCATTTCCTAGACAAAGTCAATGAAGAAATCAAGTACTTGACTCACTTTGGACTAAGCTTTGCTCTAACTAGTCAAAGACTTAGTGAGTTAGCTTCAATTAGTTCCACTCGACTTAGTGCACTAGGTCATGGCAAGGCATACGACCTTCTTGGATATCGGATGGACCACTTCCTAGACATGCACTTCGAAGAGCTTCCCTAACTTACAATCAATTCACTTCATCTTAGTACTAAGCTATTTAACTTTAAACTACTTTGTTTCCTATCTAATCTATTCTAAATTAAGCAAGTAAAGTAAACTAAGACATGCAAGAGTTTAACTAAACAAGGAAACAAGCAAAGTGTTAGCTCCCCCTAAGTGATAACTTAGTTGAGTTTTGTTCACTAAGTGAACTTGACTCTTGGGAACCCAAAATTGATTCGGTCCAACTTGGTTTACTAAGCTAGACTTAAGAACCCATGCTTGGACTTGATTCTTAGCGTTTCGGCTAAGTAGTGACATGTATGATTTGCATGAGGATTTAGCTTTATGTCCGAGTTCGGACTTGTTGTACACGGCTTGCTGAGACCCAAGCATCATGTTGAGATACTTGGAGCCTGAAGTGAAGCTTTTCAACGATTCCATGAGATCTTCTACTTGCCTTTTTAGGACCAAGTTCTCTTCCTCAAGCTTTGCAACTTGAGTTGAGTCCCTATCCTTAATTTGGGAAGTTGAAGTCTTCGAGTTTACTTGCTCCTTACGTACTTGGACATCCTTAAGAAGTAAGTCGACTCGATTCTCGAACTTAGCTAATTTCCATCCTATGCATGCAATTATATTGTAAAGTCTATCTTCTAAAGGAGAAGTTACCTCGTCTAGTCCTTCGAAAATGGATGCGGATCCATGGATTCTCTTAGACTCGACTGACTGTACTCGAACTTGACTCTCCAAAGGCTTTATTCGACCATGAATGCCACGAAGCTTCTCTTGTCTCTTCTGTGTTAGACTCTTCCAAGAACGATTCATCCCAAGTTGCCTTAAGTGCTTTCTTCGTCTTTTTTTTTTTTGGGTTTTTCTTCCTTTTTTAGATTCACGCATTCTGACTTGTAGTCTCCTTTTCCGTTGCACTCGTAGCAAGTTATTTCCGATCTGGGTCTTGCCTTATTGTTGATGACCTTCTTAGCATCCTTCTTTGTAAACCTCTTTCTCTGGTTGAACATTTTTCAGACCATATTTACGATTTCCTCTTCTCCGTATAGGTCCGATTCCGACTCGTCTTCGGACTCACTTTTCATTTTTCTTTCCTTTTTCGTCAAACCTGCCACTAAAGCAATACCATTCTTGGTTTGCCTCGAGTTAGCTTGTTCATGTAGTTCGAGTTTGCAAAATAATTCGTCTAGTCTAATGGTGGAAAGATCCCTGGAGACCTTATAAGCATCGACGATGGATGCTCATAATGCATTCCTCGGGAATGCCTTAAGTGTATACCTAATTACGTCCCTATTTTCTATTTGATTTTCTATTAAATGTAATCCATTTAATATATCTTTTATTCTTGTGTGGAGTTGACTAGCATTTTCATTTTCGTTCATTTTACAATCAAAATTTTTATTAAGTAACATGTCCCATTTAGCTATTCTAGTATCATTAGTGCCTTCATGTAGTTCAATTAATTTGTTCCATAATTCCTTAGAGTTTTCGAAGGGATCGACTCTATTGAGCTCTTCTTTCGTAAGTCTGCATTGCAAAGTATTAAGGGCCTTGTAATCAACTTGAGCTCATTTCCTAATGTTCGCGGTCCATTTCTCTTATTCTAACAACTTACCAGAGTCATCTACCGGAGAGACAAAACCTTTCCTAATTGAAAACCATACCTCGAGGTCGGTTTTCAAGAAGCACTCCACTCGCCTCTTTGAGTAGGAAAAATCCTCTCCGCTAAGAAAGAGGAGGGCAAACGGTGTTATACCCTTCTAAGTGTGAAATTACTAAATTTTGATTATTAAATTTTTATTTAAATTAATTCAATTAATTTTCATAATTATTCATAGATTTATTTAATTTAAGCAAAAATGAATTGTGCAAGAATAAATTTAAACTAAAGTAAGACAAATATTAAAAATCTATTCTAATGAAGAAAAATAAATATTAATGAAAAAATTATTAAAATAAAATAATGCTAAAAACTAAAGAAAATTCTAATGCTCTTGTTGGTGGTTGCACCAAATTCAGAGTGCCCCCGCTCTGATACCAATTGTAGGATCGAATTACTCCGAGAGAGGGGGTGAATCTCAAAGGTTACAAATTTTCTTTAGATTTTAAAACAATAATATAAAGCGGAATAAATAAAATAGTGAGACAAGCATTTTTACTTGGTTCACAACCCTAGTCAGGTTGCTACTCCAAGGCTCGTAGCTCTTCAAGAAATACCTCGATGGGCAATCACTATAATACCCTCCGACTCGAGATCTCTTGAAATTAAGTATATAAAAAAGTGAAAATGAATACAAACAAGTATAACTAAAATATACCAACACTTTTAAGGGCTATCGAATTAGGCTCGGAGTGTCAGAATTGTGTCTTCGTGAGGGGATGAAGCTTCTGTGGACGACGAACAATAGTAGCAGCACTTGGACGTAGTAGATTAGTTGTTCTCAAAGCTCGTCATGCATTTCTTTTATAGACCTTTTCCAATCGACTGGAATGCCCTCCAGTCGACTCCACATCAACCCGTTGATATGGTACTTCGAGTCTTCCAGTAGATTGGACATTCCTAGTCGACTCCAGGTCACTCGGCTTTGCATTGGAAAGTTTGCCTTTTCAGTCGACTAGACCTCCTCATTCGACTGAAACTCTTTCCATCTATGCTGCCATATATTCGATCGATCACCAACTAATTTTGCCAACTAGGTATCCAGTCGATTGATCCATACTCAGTCGACTGGAATCCATTTAGTCGATTGATCCCTACAAAATGAGATTAGCACAAGAAAATAATATAAAATATGATAGCAGTGGTAATACTACATGATCATGACTTCTATGTCCCACACGGACTATCCATCGGATCGACGCCTAGCTTTGTCTCCCTACAGAGGACTTGGTCTCACCTCTCCATGTTGGAACGTCGGTGGCCGGCTAGAGGGGGTGAATAGCCTTTCTTTCATGTACAGTGGAGATCGTTCGATGATTGCCTACGAATATGATTAGCGTAGTGAAATAATAAAAGACAATACAAGAGGCAATGGAAACAAACCGATGTAACGTGGTTCACGGTCCTTGCCACTAGTCCACGACCCGATTCGTCCAAGGTGAATCACGCCTATAACACTTCCACTAATCTCTCCTTTGCACAAAGCTAGGTAGAGGTAACCTTTCTTACAAGAATTCTCTCCTATTACAATAAGATGAAATTAAACACAAGGAAGAGAAGGAAAATCATTTTGGGCACTTGGGAGATGTTTAGCAATGAACCATTAGGCTCCCAAAGTGTTCAAAGGCCTCTTCTTAGAGGGAAGAGGTCATTCTTCCCGTTGAGCCAGCAGCAGTCAACTGATGCCCCGATCAGCCGATTGTCGCTGTAGCCGTTGCCCTCTAACGACTTCTTCCACGTTGGATTCCATCCAACGGCTCCCACCTCAATCGATTGATCATCCCATTAGTCGACTAATGGAGCTAAACGTCGAGTTTCGAAAGCGATTAGTCAACTCTCCAACGTTATGTGCCTGAAACCACGACATCACCAAGCGATGGAGCTAGCGATCGGCGCCAGCGGCGGAATCATTCGCCAAAACATGGACTTGAACACCAATCGAGTCTCTAGTCGACTTAGATCACTCGACTGCTACCTATAGCAGTCGACTGGTGTCGGAAAAACCCATCCGACACTTAGCCAATTGGCCAAGTTCACCTAAGACCGCCCCGGGTTACAATCACTCATTCTCATCTTTCCTTGGAGTCCCTCTCCTTTGAAGTTCTCTTCGTCCGACCATGTCCCTCAGATATGCCAAGCGCATGGCTTCGTAGCGCCATTCTTTCGCATCTTGCTCTGAAGTCTACTTTCTTCGGCTTCACTCTAATGCTCCTTGTCCGGCGGTCCCTCGGATGAACCAAGTGCACGGCTTCCGCAATGCATCTTTCACCGACTCAAGGACCGAGTCATGAGAGGTGAATCTTGCCAATGCTATCGTCATCCATGAGTGAATTACTATGTTTTGCATGACTTCAACGCACATATCAAATCCATAACAATCCTAACTTAAACCCTTTGCCACGCATATCAAAATCACATCACATGGGTTGATTGCCCTAACAATCTCCCCCTTTTTGATGTGTGACAATCCATTTAAGTTAGGTAAAATAAATAACATAAAACGTAAGGCAAGAAAACATGTAAATAACTTGAGTATAAAAACTCCCCCTTAAACATGCAACTCCCCCTTAAGACATGCTAACTCTCCCCTTAGCATGATTAACTTAAACTCATCATTTATCCCCCTTTAACACCATCAAAAACATTATACAAATGTTATACACACATGGCATCAAGTCTAATGGAAGAAAATACCTAAAACCAACTTAAAAACCTGATAAAATAGATTACTGTGCTCATGCATAGTACATCAGTCGACTGACACCCAATTTTCAGGATTTTTTATTTTCTAAGTCCAATTTCAGAAATGCATTAAAAATTCTAGGAAATTTGAAAAATCATAAAATTTGGAGTACATATTTCTCATGAGTTCTTTTATCAATAAAAAAAATTGTTTTTCAAGGAAATTCATTTTATTTTTGATATTAGGCAAAAAGTCAAAAGTTGCAAAATGTTTAAAGTCTGTATCAACTTTAAATCCTAGTTTTGCCTTGAAACTTTTCAAAACATGAACTCACTATTTATGAAAAATGAAATGTTTTTAAATCATTTAAAATATCCAACAATGATCTATGGACAATATGTTCATTGATTAAACATTTGCTTTCCCCAAAGTTGATCTATAATTAATCTATTGATACACTTAATGACCCATCTAAATGCCATAAGAATTAGTGGAACATTGTTATCATCCTATCATCTCACCCATTGTTATGTTCTCAATCAAGTTAGCCTATAGTGAGTGTGAGATGTTCCTAATGGTATTTATACTTAACCAAAATTGCAGGCAATTCTATCAAGGTTAAATATCTATATCCTAAAACACCCAATGTGATCATAAAAACACATATTATCAATCATGATCAAATATTTTCAATTATTGCATATCACGATCAAATATGATTAAGATTCCATATTATTATCACATTATCATCACCCAACACTATAAATCAAAAATTTATAGCTCACATCATCCTAAGTCAACCATATAATATGATATGAATAAAGTCTAAGTATGGTTGACTATCATAGGGTCTTCCTAACCCTTAAGGATGGATTTGGGAACCCAATATAAATTCTTTCCTATAGGGTTCACTAAAAATTCCTTAGGAATCCATTTTCTAGCTACCATTTTATTCTTAGCTTGACCCCTAGCAATTAGGCAATGGTAGGCCTTTTTATTTTTATTTCCCTTATAACCTAAGCCTTTCCTATTGAAGCTAGACCTTTGGCTCCCAATTATCATGCTCAAAGTATTGGAGCCTATGGTAAATTTTTCTAGGGCCTTAATTAAATGATCTACCTTTTCTCTTAAAGCCCTATTTTCCTCAATACATGCATCATTAACATTAAAAGGCATGTAATCATCATGTGAGCATATATTATCAAAACTAGAAGAGACATTATCATTAATATTTAAACATGCTTTTTATAGCTTTTCTTCTAGGGCCTTAATTTCATTTTGCATGCTTTTGTTTTTCTTTTTAGCCCGAAATAATTCCTTAGTTAAGCTAGAAATCATAGACATAATTTTATTGGGAGGGAGATTTGTTACGTCACTTACCAAATCCTCTTCCGATGATGAGGATGAAGATGAGGTCACTCTCCCTTCACTCAAGCTCTCCTCGTCACTAGTGCTTGTTTCTTCTTCGTCGGAGAAGGTGGAGTCCAAGTCTTCTATTGCCATTAGGGAAAGGCTTGTTAATGCTTCTTCTTCTTCCAATGAGGATGATGGATCATCCCATGTGGCCTTGTGTGCCTTTGCCTTCCATTTCTCCATGGTTTTCTTTTCATCCTCCTTCTTCTTGCTCCCCTTCTTCTTTTCTTCTTTCTTCCTCCTTTCTTCTTTGCTCTTGTTCAAGAGGAGACAATCATCCCTTATATGTCCCTCTCCATGGCAATTGTAGCAAATAATTTTTTGCCTCGACCTTCTCCTCCTATCATTAGATTTGTTAAATTTAAAACTTTTCAAAGCACGTCTTACCTTCCTTACCATGTAGGCTTCTTCCGTGCTATACATGGAGGAGGAGGAGGAGTCTTCATCCGATGATGAAGGTGGTGTCTCCTTCTTCTTCTTCCCCTTGTTGGCCATTAATGCAACTCCCCTTGTCGGCTTGATTTGATCTTCTACTATTCCATCAAGCCTAAACTCATGTAATTCCATAGTGGAGAAAAATTCATCTATAGTACTTACCTCTAGATTCTTTGAGATATAAAATGAGTCCACCATGGAACATCACTTTGATGATCGGGGAAAGACATCAATTGCCTTCATGATCATGTCCCTATTGGAGAGCTTCTCCCCTACACTAGATAAACCATTAAGAATTTCTTTAAACCGAGATTGTAAAGATGTTACCTTCTCCCCTTTATCGAGTTTGATATTATTGAGTTGGGAGCGGAGGACATCTCTTCTTGCTAGGTTGGCCTCGAATGTGCCTTCATGAAGTTCTATAAGCTTCACCCACATCTCTTTGGCGCTAGCACATTCTTCTATTCGATTGACTTCTTGTTGAGGGAGTACGTTGAATAGATGATGCTTGGCTTTCGAATTCGCCAAGTACTCCTCTCTTTGTTTCTTTGTCCATCTCAATTTTTCCAATGGCTCCCCTTCTTCATCCCTAGGAATTTTGAAACCATTTTCCATGATTAACATTATTTCAAAATCCGTTTCGAAGAATACCTCCATACGCTTCTTTCACCATACAAATTCCCCATCGAACTTTGGCAGATGGATGTTGGAGCCGACCATCATTGTTGTCGTGCTTGTTGTGGCAGTGAGTCCAGTGACAAGCAACCTTGCTCTGATACCACTTGTTGGAACGTCGGTGGTCGACTAGAGAAGGGTGAATAGCCTTTCTTTTGTCCACGGTGGAGATCATTCATTGATTGCCTACGAATATGATTAGCGCAGCGGAATAATAAAAGACAATACAAGAGGCAATGCTAACAAACCTATGTAACGTGGTTCACGGCCCTTGCCGCTAGTCCACGACCTGATTCTTCCAAGGTGAATCACGCCTATAACACTTCCACTAATCTCTCCTTTGCACAAAGCTAGGTGGAGGTAACCTTTCTTACAAGAATTCTCTCCTCTTACAATAAGATGAAATTAAACACAAGGAAGAGAAAAAAAATCATTTTGGGCACTTGGGAGATGTTTAGCAATGAACCATTAGGCTCCCCAAGTGTCCAAAGGCCTCTTCTTATAGGGAAGAGGCTATTCTTCCCGTTGAGCCAGCAGCAATCGACAGATGCCCCGATCAGCCGATTGCCACTGTATCTGTTGCCCTCTAACGGCTTCTTCCACGTTGGATTTCATCCAATGGCTTCCACCTCAGTCGACTGATCGTCCCATTAGTCGACTAATGGAGCTAACCGTCGAGTGCCGAAAGCGAGCAGTCAACTCTCCAACATTCTATGGTCGAAACCCTCGACATCCGTATCGCTCCTTGTCGATCGATAGAGGTAGAATGCGCCATGAGCCGCAATGATCTGGGCTGAACTGGACTCGAACACCAGTCGAGTCTCAAATCGACTTTGATCAGTCGACTACTACCTATAGCAGTCGACTGGTGTCGGGAAAACTCATCCGACACTTAGCCAATTGGCCAAGTTCACCTAAGAGCTACCCACCCCGGGTTACAATCGCTCACTCTCATCTTTCCTTGGAGTCCCTCGCCTTTGAAGTTCTTTTCGTCCGACAACGTCCCTCGGATGCGCCAAGTGCAAGGCTTCGCAGTGCCATCCTTCACATCACGCCCTGAAGTCTACTTCCTTCATCTTCACTCCAATGCTCCTCGTCCGACGGTCCCTCGGATTCACCAAGCATACGACTTTTACAATGCATCTTTCACCGACTGAAGGACCGAGTCATGAGAGGTGAATCTTGCCAACGCTATCGTCATCCATGTGCAAATTACTAAGTTCTGCATGACTTCATCGCACATATCAAATCCATAACAATCCTAACTTAAACCCTTTGCCATACACATCAAAATCACATCACATGGATTGATTGCCCTAACACTCCACTCGAGGCTTACCTGTTGGCTGCCCTGCCAGACTTACCATTCTTGACATCCAATCTGACCCACCAAGGCTTCCACCAGTTGTTCGGTCTACCTGACCCAGTTTGACTTTTTGCCGATTGTCTGGTCTCTTGACCCAACATGTCTTCATGCCAGATGTCCGGTCCACTTGACTCATCTAGACTTCATGTCTGGTATCCGACCCTCCTGATCTATCAAGACATATACTTTGTATCCGGTCAACACGACCTACTAGGATTTTCTGTTAAGCCTACACACTTAACACTCATATTAGAATACAAGTAAATCCTTACTTTAACTTTTGTTCATACATCAAAACTAAGGAGTGAAGCTCTCTGCATCAACAAATTTCAGGAGTCAGAGTAGACACAACATATGTTGGAGGCTCGGGCAATTGAAGAGATAAAACATTGAAAACTTCTAGTGACCGAGGTGGAAGATGTGAAGGAATAACTGGCCACCAATAATGTTGGAGAAGAAGGTCGATGGGACAATGAAAAGGAGTTTTTCTCATCCAAGGAGTTTTTCACATAATTAGAGAACGCACAACGAAGATTTGGAGATCGTCTACAATTGAACCATACACCAATTTCAGGGAGCTGGATATCCTTCAAAAGGGGTTTCGTTAGAGTTTTTTTATTTTCAAAAGGTCGCCGACGAGATCCTCAATGAGGTACTCGGGGACTAATTCTTGTATTTAGTCAAATTTGTAATGAACTTTTGGAGAATTAATGTAGTGGTACTTTTTTTTTAAAAAGGCTAAATTGTATGTGTTTTGGAATATGTTCAAAGGTCACCAACGAGATCCTTGATGAGATACTTGGGCACTAATTCTTGTATTTAGTGGAATTTGTAATGAACTTTTGAAGAATGAATGCAGTGGTACCTTTTTTTAGAAATAGTCTAAATTGTCTATGTTTTGGAATATATTCTGCGAAGTACTTATGTCACGGTCACCTTAGATTGAGACTAAAGGAAAATTATAAGGACATAGTATGAAATCTAAGGGAAATGTCGAAGGAACTATTGAGCTGAAGAATGCCTTGATGCAAGATTAAATGAATAATTATAATAACAATTCGGTGTGAGACTAGAGGGAAATAATTCAATGATGGATGCCTTATTCCAAGACTAAGGGAAAGAATGTCAAACTGTCGATGGGCATCATGGTCTGAGACCAGAGGGAATAAATCTTGTCGATGGACGCTTTAGTTCGAGACCAAAGGGAATAAATATTGTCGAACTGTCGATAGATCTCTCGGTCTGAGACCATAGGAAAATAATTTAATGATGGACACCTTAGTATGTGACTAAGGTAAAGAATGTCAAACTGTCGATGGATGTCTCGGTCCAAGACTAGAGAGAAAAAACCTTGTCGATGGATGGCTCGGTCGGATGAGAGGGAATAAACATTGTCAAATTGTCAATGGATGCCTCGGTCCGAGACCGAAGGGAATAAAAATTATCAAACTGTCAATGAATGACTTGGTTTGAGACCAGAGGGAATAAAAATTATCGAACTGTCAATTGAAACCTCCATCTGAGACTAGAGGGAATAAACATTGTCGATGGATGCCTCGGTTCGAGACCAGAGGGAATACACATTGTCAATGGCCGCCTCGGTCCGACACCAGAGGGAATAAACATTCATAAAGGAAAAAGTAATTTTATTGATTTAAATGAAAAAGATATAATCACATACCTGTGAATGGATTCATACACGATAAGGTTGTAGATGAAAAGCATTCCACGGTCGAACAAGTTCTTTTCCATCTTTGTCTTGCAAGTAGTAAGCACCATAACTTAGCTTCTTAATGATTCTATAAGGTCCATCCTACTTTGGTTCAAGTTTTCCAATGTCCCCTGCAGGTTGTGTTTTTTCCCATACAAAGTCACCTACTTGAAATGAGCAAGAGATGACCTTCTTGTTATAAGCTTGAGACATTCGTTGATGATATGCCACGAGTTGAGCTACTGCCTTATCCCTCATTTGACATATCAAGTCTAGCTCAATCAACCGCTTCTTAGAATTTTCTTCATTGTAGGAGGCAATCCGAGGTGATTCCAAGCTAATCTCCATCTGGATTACTTCTTATTAACCATATATTAAATGAAAAGGTGTCAACCCCATACTTTCTTTAGAAGTCATTCAGTGAGCCCAAAGGATACTCGATAATTCATCGACTCAACTTCCTCAAACATGATCGAGCTTAATCTTGAGTTCTCGGACCAACTCTCTATTAATAACTTTGACTTACCCATTATGTTGAGGATAAGTGACTGAGGTAAAGGCTTGATGAATTTCCATCTTTTGGCACCATTCTCGAATTCTTCGACCGTGTAATTGTCATCCATTATTAAAAATGATGGTGTTTACATCTTTGGCCTGCCAAAATCTCCCTCCCCCTTCTTGTGAATTGTTGGATCTGTCACTAAAGAACATTAAAGACAAGATAAAGAGATATCTTCCCCTTGAATAACCTCGGATCCTTGGAATAGCGCTACATCTGCCACTTTGTGAGGAGTGTTAGAGATAAGTTGGCTTCTCGACATGGCCACTCCGATGCTCAAGTCAGTAAGAGTATGAAGAAATTAACAATATAGATGGAATGAAGAAGAAGAAATGAGAAGATCTTTGAGTTATCGAATAGAGAAAAAATATTCATCTGCTTCTTTTATAGATGATTCATCCCACCTTCTCCTTGGAGTGAATTTACTTTAATACCCTTTGCCAAGCTGTCGATTGTAACTGCTTTTCCTACTTCAATTCAAAATATCTCCTTCAAATGCTTCATACACCTTATGTTTCCCTGCCACATAATAATTAAATAAAATACAAAAATAAATGATCAAATATATTAGATTAATCACATTTATCATCTTCAAACTCCTCCAACTACTCCCCATACCTCAAAATATCCATTCCTGATTTCACCATGTTCAGAAATAAACCCTGAACCCCATAGGTGGCTCGAGAAATGATCATGCTACTCGGGAAATGAACATACCACTCGGGAAATACACTAATCGCTCGGGAAACATATAGACTACTCGGGAAAAGCATACACTACCCTATCAATACTTTGTACTTGAGTAATACTGCACTACTCACCCTACTGAGCCTGGAAATTATACATACTGCTCGGGAAACATATAAACTGTTCGGGAAATACATATACTACTCTGTCAATACTCATAATTCTCTTCTGAACCATACTGCATTATTCTTCTCTACTAGTTTCAGAAAACACAAGAACTGCTTGGGAACGACATAAACTACTCAGGAAGTACTCTTACTGCTCTGCCAACTTGACTTCTGAATGTCATTGTACTACTTAGCCCTACTAGTCTTGGAAACAACATACACTACTCGGGACAAACATTAACTTCTCGGGAAGTACTCTTGCTGCTCTGCGAACATTATACTTCACTTCTGAACCACACTACATTATTCTTCTCTACTAGTTTCGGAAAACACATGCACTGCTCGGGACAAACATAAATTGCTTGGAAAGTACTCTTACTGCTCTGCCAACTTCACTTCTGAATATAATTGTACTACTTATCTCTACTGGGCTCGGAAACCACATACACTACTTGGGACAAACATAAACTGCTCGGGAAATACTCTTGCTGCTCTGCCAACATTATATTTCACTTTTGAACCACACTACTATAGGATCAAAAGAGTGCACTATAGGAGGGGGTGAATAGCAAGCTTAAAATATTTTTTCATTTCATTCAATTAAGACAAAAACAAAGTAGTGCAACGGAAAAATAAATGACACAATTTATTTTTACTTGGTTCACAACCAAACGGTTGCTAATCCAAGGCCGATGCGATCCTAGACTGCGTACAGAGGGTAAAGCACTAGAAAGTCTCCTCCTTGTTGGAGGTAGGAGATGATGATTACAAAACCAAAAGATCGAGGTAGAGTGACAATCCCACCTCTCCTCGTTGCGATCAAAAGCTTGACTAAGAACACTTGAATACACTGAATTGAAATGACAACAACAAAAACTATACAGATGACGACTGAAGCTTGAAGTAGAGAGCGCGTCGTCGATGTTGTAGGGGATCGGTATGGCCGGCTAGAGGGGGGTGAATAGCCCTCGTACGTTGGACATCGTAAATTGCTCGTCTACAAAAGATTAGCGCAAGTGGAATATACAAATACAAAGCAAAAGACAAACAATAAAAGAAACGCTAACACGATGGTATAACGTGGTTCACGGCTACGCCGCTAATCCACGGTCCCTGATTCGTCCTCGGTGAATCACTCCGTTAAACCAATCCACTAAATGGTCTCTCCTTTGCACCAAGCTAGGTGGAGGTAACCTTTACAAATCAAGCACACTCTTCTTACAAATAGAATGGAGTAAGAACAGGTAAGAAGAGTTTAGAGCTTGTGGGGCACTAGGAAGATTGTTTGGAGTATGAGCATTAGCCTCTCAAAGGCTCACACCCTCTCTTTTTATAGAGAGGGCTAACTTCTTCCCGTTTGCCATCACGATCGCCGCCCTTGGCATCACCATAACGGCCTCCGAACACGCGGATCCGACCGCTTGTAGTCCAACGGAACTCTTGGCCCGATCGATGGACCTCATCACGCTGCGCCTCCGTAGTCGATCGCCCGGCCGGCTACAACGGCTCTCGTGGTCGAACCCTTATTGACAAGTCGATCAGCCGCCTTGCAATGATCGATGATCTTGGCGCCGATCGCCCACGTGATGGGCATGATCGCTAGCCACAATCCGATCGTGATACCACCGAACTCACTCGACTTAGAAGTCGACCGCCATGACATGGCGAATGACTGGTGTCGGGAAAACCCATCCGACACTTGGCCAAATGGCCAAGTTTCACCTAAGAGCTACCCTTCCCTGGGTTACAATCGCTCACTCTCATTTCTCGGAGTCCCTCGCCTTCGAAGTTCTCTTCGTTCTCGGCCACGTCCCTCGGCAGCATCAGGCGCACGGCTCTGCAATGCTCCTTCGCATCTCTTGCCTCGAAGTCTACTTCCTCTGGCTTCACTCCAAGCTTCTCGTCCGGCGGTCCCTCGGATGCTCCAAGCGCACGGCTTCCGCAAAGCTATCCTTCATCGACTCAAGGCACGAGTCATGAGATGTGAAACTCGCCACGGCTCCATGTGCGAATTACTAAGTCCTGCACGACTTCAACGCACATATCACATCAACATATCAAACTAACTTAAACCCTTTGCCACACCATCAAAACCATATTACGGCAAGAGATTGCCCTAACAATCTCCCCCTTTTTGATGTGTGGCAATCCGTTTAAGTTAGGTAAAAACATTTGATATAAATTCTAAGGTAAGAAAGCATGTAAAGATAAACATGATATAACAACATGCAATTCCCCTTTAATCCATGAAACTCTCTATGCAAATTTTCTCCCCCTATCATATATTTCTCCCCCTAAAATATATTTCTCCCCCTAAAATATATTTCTCCCCCTAAAGTGATTAACTTAAACATACTTATTTCTCCCCCTTTGACACTATCAAAAAGATTAACACTAAGTTATAAGCTTATGGCATCAAGTATAATGGAGGGAAAATATGACAAGTTGATTTAAAATTGGGTACCACTTGTTGATGGCATCAAGTATATTTCTACCACTTGTTGTAGGTTTACAAACTGAATTCGGCCTTCAATGTTCTGATTAACCAATGATCACAATGGTCATGGCTATAATATGATCAAGCACAAGGAATCCAAATTTTTGATTTTCTGGACGAATTTCAGAAATGCATTATAAATTCCAGAAAATTCGAAAAATCATGAAATTTGGGGAACATATTTCTATTAAGTATATATATCAAGGAAAAATAGATTTTCATGAAAACTCATTATATTTTCTTGTTTTTTCCAAAAATCCAAGAGCTCTAAAAACCACTAGGTTTTTGATCATTCTAGTATCAAGTTAGCTACCTAGTTTTGCATCCAATTGTTTCAAAACATGAATACATGTATTTTAAGGTAAGAAATTGTTTTGAAAACATATGAAATATCCAACCATGATCTTTGGGCAATATGTCTATGAATTAAACATAAGCCTTCCCCATGATTGGTCTATTATTGCTATTTTGATACTTTAAATGACCATCTAAATGCCATAGGCATTAGTGGACATTTGTATCATCCTAATATCTCACCCATGCTAAGTTTGCAATCAAGTTAGCCTATAGTGAGTGTGAGATGTATCCTAGGGGGTATTTGTATATACTTAACCCATATATTCATGCAATTCTATCATGGTTAAGTATCAACCTAACATTCTACATGATCATAATGACATATATCAATCAATTCTACATTATGATCATGAAACTCATGTTTTCATCAAATTATAATCATGCATTAGGTATTATATGATGATAATAACCAAATTATCACCTAAAGCATGATTTAAACCTATTTCTCATGATAACGTGCCAAATTTCAAAAACATAAATCATGATTGCAAATATACATAGGAATTACATCAATCATCATGATTTAAGCATTATTACCTATTTATGGGTACGTTATCATCACCCAACACTATCTAAAAAAAAAAATGTTGTCCCGTCATCCTAAGTCAACCAAAATATGATATAGGTTAGGACCATGTGGTTGACTACCCTAGGGTTATTCTAACCCTTAAGGATGGATTTTGGAACCCAAAATAAACTCTTTCCTACTGGGTTCACTAAATACTCCTTGGGGATCCATTTCCTAGCGATTACCTTCTTCTTATCTTGTCCCCTAGCTATAAGGCATTTGTAGGCTTTTTCATTTTTCTTTTCTTTGTATCCTAGGCCTTTCTTGTTGAAACTAGCTCTTTGGCTCCCTAAGATCATGTTCAATGTGTTGGAGCCAATAGTGAATTTCTCTAGGGCTTTGGTTAAATAATCTACCTTTTCCCTTAATGCCCTATTTTCCTCTATGCATGCATCATTAACATCCAAAGGCATATAATCATGTGAGCATGCTTCATTTAAGCTAGAAGAAATATTATCATTTAAGCATGCCTTTTCTAATTTTTGTTCTAATTCCTTAATTTGTTCAAGCATGCATTTATTTTTCTTCTTAGCTCTAAATAAATCTCTAGTTAAGCTAGAAACCATGGAAACTATTTTCTTAGGGGTTAGATTTGTTACCATAGTTTCCATGTCCTCTTCTTCGGATGAGGAGGATGTGGAAGCTCCCCCTTCATTTGAGCTCTCCCCATTTGATCTTGATCCTTCATTTTCGGATGAAGAGCAATCCAAGTCATCAAAGGCCATCAAGGCCAAATTGGTGACAAAGGCATTCTCCTCATCCGATGATGAGGAGGAGGATGAGGATGGATCATCCCAAGTCCTTGCCTTGAGAGCCTTAGCCTTTCCCTTCTCCTTTGTCTTCTTCTCCTCTTCCTTCTTTTTCTTGCTCCCCTTCTTCTTCTTCTTTTCTTCTTTCTTTTTCCTTTCTTCTTTGCTTTTGTTTAGGAGGGGACAATTGTCCCTTATGTGTCCCTCTCCTTGGCAATTGTAGCATATGACCTTCCCCCTTGGTCTTCTATTCCTATCATTAGATTTATCAAATCTAAAATTCTTAAATGCTCGTCTTACCCTCCTTACCATATAGGCTTCTTCGGTGCTATCCATGGAGGAGGAGGAAGATGTTTCGTCATCGGAGGAGGAGGGTATTTCCATCTTCTTCTTCCCCTTATTCGCCAACAATGCTACTCCTCTTGAAGGTTGAATTCTAGGCTTCTCTTGTATTCCTTCAAGCCTAGTTTCGTGGAGTTCCATTGTTGAGAAGAACTCCTCCAAGGTGCTCACTTCTAAATTCTTTGAGATATAGAATGAGTCCACCATGGAGCTCCACTTTGAGGACCGGGGAAAGGCATCTATAGCCTTCATGAGCATGTCCCGGTTTGATAGCTTCTCACCTACACTTGTTAGCCCAATTAAAATTTCTTTAAACCTAGAGTGTAGTGAGGTTACCTTTTCTCCCTTTTCTAGTTTTATATTGGATAGTTGGGAGTGGAGGAGGTCTCTCCTTGCTAGCTTGGCCTCAGATGTGCCTTCATGGAGTTCTATAAGCTTCTCCCACATCTCTTTGGCGCTAGCACATTCTCCGATCCGGTTGATCTCTTGTTGAGGGAGCACATTGTAGAGATGGTGCTTGGCTTTGGAGTTTGCAAGGTGCTCCTCTCTTTGCCTCTTGGTCCACCTAGATTTCTCTATTGGCTTCCCCTCTTCATCCCTAGGCAAAACGAAACCGGATTCCATTGTAATCATTATATCAAAATCCGTATCGAAAAATACCTCCATTCGCTTCTTCCACCAAGCGAATTCTCCTTCAAACTTCGGAGGATGGATGTTGGAGCCGGCCATTTTGAAAGTTGCTTGTTGTGGCGGTTAGTCCTCGACAAGCTTTCCTCGGCTCTGATACCACTTGTAGGGGATTATGGCCGGGCTAGAGGGGGGTGAATAGCCCTCGTACGTTGGACGTCGTAAATTGCTCGTCTACAAAAGATTAGCGCAAGCGGAATATACAAATACAAAGCAAAAGACAAACAATAAAAGAAACGCTAACACGATGGTATAACGTGGTTCACGGCTACGCCGCTAATCCATGGTCCCTGATTCGTCCTCGGTGAATCACTCCGTTAAACCAATCCACTAAATGGTCTCTCCTTTGCACCAAGCTAGGTGGAGGTAACCTTTACAAATCAAGCACACTCTTCTTACAAATAGAATGGAGTAAGAACAGGCGATCGCTGTTACTACAACGGCCTCCGAACACGCCGGATCCCGACCGCTGTAGTCCAACGAACTTTGGCAATGATCGATGGACCTCATCACGATCGGCCGCCTCCGTAGTCGACGCCTGGCCACGGCTACGAACGGTTGCGGGTCAACCTCCTTATCGACTACGATCCGATCCGCTTTTCAGAATGATCGATGGTCTTGGCATGACGCCACGATGGCGGGCCGATCACGCTACAATCCGGGCCACCGATACCACCGAACTCACTGATTGGAGCGGGCCGATCGCCATGACATGGCAATGATCGTGTCGAAAACTCATCCGACACTCGGCCAAATGGCCAAGTTTCACCTAAGAGCTACCTTCCTCGGGTTACAATCGCCACTCTCATTTCTGAGTCCTCGCCTCGGTTCTTCGCTCGCCACGCCCCTCGGCAAAGATCAGCGCACGACTCTGCAATGCTCCTTCGCGTCTCTTGCCTCGAAGTCTACTTCCTCTGGCTTCACTCCAAGATTCTTGTCCGGCGGTCCCTTGGATGCTCCAAGCGCACGGCTTCCGCAAAGCTATCCTTCACCGACTCAAGGCACGAGTCATGAGATGTGAAACTCGCCACGGCTCCATGTGCGAATTACTAAGTCCTGCACGACTTCAACGCACATATCACATCAACATATCAAACTAACTTATACCCTTTGCCACACCATCAAAACCATATTACGGCAAGAGATTGCCCTAACAGATGTTGCGGCAATGTTTCGGTGTTGTAGCATTGTCGTAGACCTTCGGTTTTGTGGGATCACTTTGTAAGCACTTGAGATAACCTAAACGGGTGAAACCCCCTTCTTTTATAGCCCTCCAAGCCCCCTAGTCGTTGAGATCAAGATCCTACAAAAAAGGTCACATCAGTCCAAGATATGGGGATGAAGTTTGACCTTCATCGAAGCCGACAGTTTGAATAGCAGTCGATTGATGGCCCTTATCAGTCGATTAATGCCACCAACAATGATCCGCTAACAATCAACAAATACCGCCAATTATTTACTCAACTGCAATAAAAAGTTAATCTGAAACATACAGGTAAAGGTAAAATTGATGGCCACTTATCATCCGATCTCGACCTAGACCTTCCACTGGAAGTCTTAGTCGGATCGCCGCCTAAAGATTTCCCTGTATTGAGAACTCAACCTCACCTTTACTCACACTCGAGCTTACCTTTGGTCCTTTGTGACTTGTCGCTTAGCTTCCAATCTTCCACCCAGGTTCTTCGATTCCCTCCGATGTTCTCCCATTGTCGCCCGACCACCACGGTTTCTCGACTTGAGATTCTCCGAGTGTCGCCGACCTTCAGCTCAGCTTAATCATTTTTGCACACTTAGTTCAGCTCATTAGATACCAATATAATCTTAACTTTGGACCTTTTCCATAATCAAAACCTAGGTTCAATTATCTTGTGCCTACTTCACCAACAATCTCTCCCTTTTTGATCTATGTCAAATTGACATAAAGTTAAGGAAAAATTAAAGAATAACAACATGAAGTAGATGATATGATTAAGTTTTAAAAACTCCCCCTTAAGGCTACCTCCCTCTTAACCTTAGGTGAGTTTTGAAAAAGGTACTTTAATTTGAAAATTTTGTGTTACTCTCCCTTAACTTTTCCCTCTTCTCCCCCTTTTGCCATAAATCAAAAACAAGGGTTGGGGGTGTTTATAAAAAATATGGATTAAAAAAAAAACACAACATTATAGCATGTGTTAAGAAATGAAATCGAGTATGAGCCCATGCATGCATCTCTACTTGATTAAATAGATTGGTTCGAGGTATATCTCTTTATACCAACAATTTAATAAGTTTTTTGAAACATATTTTAATTTCCAAAATACTTATAATTTTATTTTCAAAAATAACTTTAAAGGTTTGTAATATAACCCTTAGGGTAAGTTTGCTCTCCCCATTAGTCAAATATATAAGGTATAAGAGATTTAGGAGGCGCTAAACTTTAGCCTAGAGAGTTACATATAGTACTATGCAAAAAAAGTTATGATTATTCATTAAGTGCAATAATTGAGAAAATAAATAGCATTTTAAAAAAAAATTATGTTTTGTGTATATCAATTATCCTTAACATCTCACCCATTCTATGTGTCTCAAGATGTGTTCACCTTATATGTTTTGTGAGATGATTTTAACTTGATTAAAGATAGTTAACTTTGGGTTAGATTCGAATTTAACCCTTAGCTCGTCAAGTAAACCTTTCGAGAAATTGGCTTCAGGTTGTGGCGAGGCACAGAGGCCTTCTTTGATCGGAACAATGACCACTTCCTTAAACAAAGACAAATTCAAGAAATTGATTACTTGAGTCACATAAGATTACTTCCTGGTCTAACTAGTTTAGGATACAGCGAGGTAGCTTCAGCTAGTTCAACTCAGCCATGTGCACCAAGCTAGATATGCCTTATCTAGCTCAAATACACAAGACTTTATTTCCCTAATGTACTATCATCTCGACGTGTCTTGATACTATGTTGTCAAAGTTGACTAACTATTTTTCCTATCTAGTCGTTCTAAAAAATAAAACAAAATAACTAAGCATGCAAAAGTTTCATTGAGATAGTGGGTATACTATTTTAGTACTAGCTCCCCTTGGACCATTGAACCAATATGGTCTATCCAGAAAGTGGACTTGATCCAGGGGAATCCAATACATATTGGTCCTTATATGTGAGTTTAACAAAATCATAGGGACCCATGCTTAGACTCATTGATGACTACGATTTACGATAGACATGTAAGATCTATTTGTAGTCTTTGAACTAAACCCAAGTCCGGCTCTATTGTACATGACTCTCTAAGTTCCAAGAAGTCAGTTAAGATTCTTGGATCCCAACGAGAACTTGTCCAACCTAGCCTCGAGCTCTTGGACTTGTCCTTTCAAGAGAGAATTCTCTTACTCAAGTTGTTTGACTTGAGTTGAGTTCCCCTCTTGAACTTGACTAGTCGAAGAGGTTAGAGTGGCCTCTTGCTTGAGTTTTTCAACCTCCTTAAGCAACGACTCGACCTGAGACTCAAACTTAGTTAGTTTCCTACTTAACAATTTAATTGCATGATAAAGATTTCCAATTAATGAATGACTTACCTTAATTTTTTCTTTTGACCTGGCTTTGAGTCTCTTCTCGAAGTCGTCCTCGGAGTTGAATTCATATTCGGCTTCAGACATTGACTTGGACTTTACTGATCTTGCCATGAATGTTATGTCGATGCCTTGGCTTTCTTCTTCGTCATCCCAAGTTGCTTGAAAGGCCTTCTTTTATCCCTTTCATTTTGTCTTCATTTTTCGATCGTCTGATTTGAAGTGTCCCTTCTTCTTGTTCTTCGACTGCTCCCTTTCTTTTCAGATTTTCCTTCGAACTATATTGACTATTTTGACCTCTTCTTCCGATTCAGACTCAGCTTCACCCTTGGGTTCAGATCCTTCTTCTTGCTCGGGAGGTGGTTTGCTCTTCTCCTTTCTTCTCTTACTTGCAAGCAAAGCAACACCTCTCTCGGCCCGGACTGCGTTAGTTTGTTCGTGTAGTTCAAATTTTGAAAAGAGGGCATCTAACCTAATCTTTGATATATCTCTAGAAACCTTGTGGCATCAACCATGGATGCCCACAAGGTGGTCCCAGGGAAGGCATTGAGCGCATACCTTATTAAGTCTCGATTGTCAACGACTTGCTCGATCGAGTGGAGACCGTTGACGATGTCTTGGATTCGTGCATGTCTTTGGGTGGCGGTCTCATGATCCTGCATCTTTATATTATACAATTTATTTAAAAATAAGTCTCTTTTACATACCTTAGCGTCGGACATCTCTTTGTGTAGCTCGATTAATTTATTCCAGAGGCCCTTTGCACAAATAAAGGGTCTGATTCGATTGAGCTCTTCCTTAGACAAGCCACATTGCAACATTTGAGTCACTTTTGCATCAGCTTCAATTTGTCTTTTGGTTGCATTGGTCCATTTGTCAAAGTCCAGGGGTCACCTTGATCATTGGTGGGTAGAGCAAAGCCGGTTTGGATAATTATCCAAGTTTTGACTTGTGTTTTTAGAAAACACTCCATCCGACCATTCCAATAACGAATTGTTGGGATGTATACTGAAAGCCTAGCCTTTGTATGAACATCTTCATTTTGAAATAAGAATCACATGATCATTGTTTCCATTTTATATTTATGCATATTATCTGATACGTTACAAAGTAGATAACATGGTGTGTGGTGACGTACAGAAGATCATGTTATCAGTTCCTTGTAGAGTATAAATAGAGGCTCACAACCAAGATGGTTTTGGACAAACCATTGGCATGGTTGTAGTGTAATTTGGTATTGGTTTATCTTGACAATAGAATTATACTAGTACACTTTGTGTGTATTGAGCAAAACCGATTTAGAGGTGATTCAATTTATACTGACTATATAATTGAATTGGACTTCAGATATTATGTTGTACATGCTCTTAATCTTGATATAATAATGGCACATGTAATTAGTATTTATTTCTTTGATTTACCAATGAGTGAGATTTATGTATTAAATTGATAGGCTTGGTAAGTTGGGAAATAATATTATTTACATGGTGTGTCATTGATTATAGGAGGAAACCGTGTTATATATACTAGGATGATGATGTCCCCTTGAGAAGCTCATAAGGTTCATCATGTAAATCCTGCATGTGGACTTTGTCCAACATGATGATAAGGATTAGTGGTACTACTCGTGGAGTTAGATATTAATTAATTATATTGTCAGTAATTTAATTAATTAATGAACATTCGATATCTTAAACACGAGGAGATATTTTGTACAAATAATATGTGGAGCCCATATTTATTTATGGGGGTTGGTGAGGTAGATCAATGATGATCCTCTAGTGGAATGGATCATCATTAATGGATCGGGTTTTGTGTGGTTCGGATCCATTGGGTGGCCAAGATCCAACTCCTCCTCATAGTCCCTATTGTAGCCTATTATAAAAACCTCATGAAGCCTAGATCTATATAAGAAAGGGTTGGAGTGGCTTGGGCGGCAACATAAGTTGTGCTAGGGTTTTGGAGTTGGCGTGGGGCAGCAGGTGGCAAGAAGTGGTGGCTAGGGTTTTGCTTCTCCTTGTGGGCGGCAGCAACCTAGGGCTTTTGTTCTCCGTTGCCCGGTGCTACCCTCTTCCTTCTCCATTGCCGGCGCTTCCCTTTTCCTCTCCTAGGGTTGGCAGAAACAAAGGATAGGGTGCCTCCTTCCTTTGTCTTTGCCGGCACACCCTCTCCCTCTCCTTAGGGTCGGCGGACACCAAGCTTGGTGGTTGGTGGTCGGCACAAGTAAGGAGAAAAAGGGAGCTTTTGTTCTTCCCTTGTTCGGAGCGAGCAAGGAAGGGAAGACACGATCTAGGAGTCTTCGACTCTTGGAAGATCGTCGCCCACACGACATCAAAGAGGAGGATAGGAATACAATAGATGATCAAGAGGTAAAACAAGAGGTATAATCTTGTTTAGTTTTGATTCTAGTTATTTTGTATTTTGTATGTTATTGATTAACATGGACCCCGATGATAAACACAAAAACTGATGATCCATTCATCATCTATTTGGTAGCTAATCGAGGAAAAAAATTATGTTGCTTGAACTACAAGTTTGTTCAAGCGACTACTCAAATCGAATAGCACGATGATGTATCGGTTGCTTGGGTAATCCATCTTTGTCTGGATTAGTTTTAGTTGATAAAATTTTAATCCGGGGATGTGTGATAGGATTGCTATGCACATGCGACTGAAGCGGGGAATCAAATTCCCATCAAGTGGTTTCAGAGCCACAGTTTTCGATTTTGTGTGTTTTGGATTCGGTTACTTTCATGCATTTATCATATATATATATATATATATATATATATATATATATATATTATGTCGGATGATAGTAGGATGTTTGTAGGTAAACTGTTTGCTTGCAGGCATAAGATCCAACTATTATTGCTATGTGATTGTATGTGATTGTGTGTGTGTGATTGTAATTATTTATTTGAATCCTCGGGGTTGATGAGGCTAATTAGTATTTAATTTTTGTAATTAAATACGACATTGTTTAGCCGCTCATTTTAATTTACTTTTGATCTAGATATGTTGTACACTCCTTCCTAAAGTATAGGATCGATGGATGTAAATTAAAATAGTTTATCTCAGCTCGGATCCCCTTATGGCTAGAGCATGGTAAAGGGAGGAGCGGACGAGGTGGCGACACGACGGGAAGCATATTGGAAAACAAAAGCCATAATAGTTGGAAAATATTTTCATATTTATTGCTTATTGTTTGATATGCATGTTGTGTTTGAGAAAATTCCTCAATTTTAAATTACTAAGTGAGTGAGGGATATTTTTTAAATTCCCGCGGCCTCTATTACAATTTGACATGTGATGCGAACAAACTTGCGCATTGGCTCTAAGTGTCTTCCTCCATATCGGATGAGTTTGTTTTGCAGATCACTAGGCAAATATGGTTATAGGAAATTATTTAGGAGTGTGTGTACTTCTCCATCGGAAGGCACGTAATCCGAGATAATTGTCATAGTTTCGGGTAATGGTAAACACTTAGATGCAAATAAAAGTATCCCCCCCCCATCGGAGTCACTGCTTTTATTTGTAGGGTCGATGAGGAACCAACTATTAATTTTATTTGTCAAAAAGTAAGGTTGACAGGATAATAAAATTAATGGGTAAAACCTCCTCTTACAAATGTAGAATTCATATATGTCCACACTATCGTGGCATACGATATTCTCGGTGTTTTGAGGAGTTGGTTGATTTTAAAATTTTATTATTTGAGGAATCAATAAATTTTTGAAATCTAATGTTTTGATTTATGTGATTCTTAGGTTTCTCAAAATGACTTTCAACCCACTTGATGTGATTCTGAAAGAAAACAAACTTACTGGACCTAATTATGTTGATTGGAAAAGGAATCTTGACATTATCTTAACTTCTGAGGAGTACAAATATGTACTCTTTGAAGAGTGTCCTCCTAAGGCTACGAATGATTATGGTGAAAAGAAGAAAGAGAGTTATAGGAAGTGGATCAAGCCTGATGATATGGCGCAGTGTTACATTTTGGCTTCTATGTCAAATGTATTGCAACATCAGCATCAAGCCATGAATACTGCCTATGACATGATGCTCAATCTCAAGGAACTTTTCGGACACCATAATCAGGCTACTAGGCAGGAAGCTATGAGGAACTTGATGACGAACACCATGGTTGAGGGAACACCCATGAGGGATCATTTTCTCAAGATGGCTCATTTAAATGAGTTGGAAGTCATTGGAGCAGAGATCGATGGGAAAACCTAGGTCCATATAATTCTCCAATCTCTACCTAGGAGTTTTGAGCAGTTTTGCCTCAACTACAACATGAATAAGAGGTTGTATTCGTTGGCGGAGCTTCTGATAGAACTCCAAGCTGCAGAGGGAATTTTTCGTCAGAGTTCTCAGGCCATGGTTGCTCAAAAGGTTTCTACTTCTAAGTCGAAAGGCAAGAAGAAGAAGAAACAAGGTGTAGAAAAGGTGGTAGGAGAATCTCAGGGAGGAGTGAAGAAGCCGAAAGGCAAGTGCTTTACTTGCAATCAGACTGGACATTGGAAGGCAGTCTGCGCTAACCGAAAGTAGAACAAAGGTATATCTTTTGGTTTAGTCGTTGAAACATGTTTAGAGGTGTTATCTACTGGTACATGGTGTGTAGATACGGGAGCCGATGATCATGTCTGCAGCTCTTTATAGGGGTTCCAAGAAAACAAACAACTAGCTGAAGGAGAGATTACGGTCTACATGGGCAATGCTACAATGGTGGCAGCTATTGCAGTGGGAGATGTTTATTTATCTTTTGATAGGAATAAAACTTTGGTTCTTAGGAATTTTCTTTATGTACCTTCATTTAGAAAGAATTTGATTTCAGTTTCTAAATTGTTTTTGGATGGATATTCTATTTCTTTTAATGACAGAGTTGTTATAAAAAAGAATAGGGAGATTATCTATTATGGTGCGTTGGTAGGAAATTTATATACTCTTGAACCAAAAGCTCCCACGATGTGAATAGAAATAAATAACTCTTCTTCTAAATCTAATAAGAGAAAACAACCTTCAAAAATGAACCAAACAAATCTTTGGCATCTAAGGTTAGGTCATATTAACCTAAGTAGAATTCAAAGGTTGATAGCTGATGGACCTTTGGGTTCATTAGTGGTAGAAGATTTCCCAACCTGCGAATCTTGCTTGGAGGGTAAAATGACCAAGAGGCCTTTTAAGGCCAAGGGGTATAGAGCCAAAGATGTGTTGGAATTAATTCATTCTGATTTGTGTAGTCCTTTGTCTATCCAGGCTAGAGGTGGCTTTGAATATTTCGTCTCTTTTATAGATGATTATTCAAGATATGGATACATTTACTTGATGCGCCGCAAGTCTGAATGCTTTGACAGGTTCAAAGAATTCAAGGCTGATGTGGAGAAACATCAAGATAAAAGTATCAAGACACTACGATCTGATCGTGGTGGTGAGTACCTCTTGGGAGAGTTTAGGAGTTAATTATCAGAAGCTGGGATTCAATCCCAACTGTTCGTACCTGGTACACTCCAACAGAATGGTGTGACAGAGTGAATTAATAGGACTCCTATGGTGATGGTTAGATTGATGATGAGTTATTCTGAGTTACCAGATTCGTTCTGCAGGTATGCTCTGGATATGGTAGTGTATATTCTGAACTTAGTATCATTTAAATCAGTACCTTCTACTCTCACAGAATTGTGGACTGGGCGAAAACCTAGTCTGAGACATATTCGGATTTGGAGAAGTCTAGCACACGTGCTGAAGGGAGATGCTGGTAAGTTGGAACCTCGTACAGATGTGCACCTGTTCGTAGGCTATCCTAGAGGAACAAAAGGTGGTTTGTTCTATAGTCCTAGAGATCAAAGAATGATCGTTAGCACGAATGCTTGATTTTTGGAGGAAGACTATGTGATGATCCACAAGCCCATGAGAAAGATTGTTCTGGAGGAATTAAGAGGGGGAGTCACTACTTCAGTACCAACGGTACAAGAGGATATACCATAAGTGACTGCACCGCATGTCACAAAGGATACACAGGTGATACCTCATCGTAGTGGGAGGGTTATTAGACAACCTGACAGATTTATGTTCTTGGGAGAATCTTTTGATTTTGTCCCTGGCGAACATGAACCTGATCCCTGGACATATGATGAGGCAATCCAAGATAAAGATGCAGTATCTTGGCAAAGGGTGATGAATTCTGAGATAGATTCTATGGATTCAAATCAAGTCTGGGAGCTAGTAGAACCACCCAATGGTGTAAAAGTCATTGGATGCAAGTGGGTCTACAAAAGGATGAGAGGATCAGACGGGAAGGTAGAGACCTTCAAAGCAACACTTGTTGCGAAAGGGTATACTCAGAAAGAGGGTATCGATTATGAGGAGACCTTTTCGCCGGTAGCTATGCTTAAGTCTATCCGAATTCTCTTATCTATTGCTGCTCATATGGATTATGAGGTTTGGAAAATGGATGTCAAGATAGCTTTCCTTAATTGAAGTCTTGAAGAAAACATCTATATGGAGCAACTAGAGAGATTCATTGCAAAGGGAAAAGAGCATCTTGTGTGAAAGCTTAATCAGTCCATTTATGGATTGAAGTAAGCTTCGAGATCTTGGAACATCTGCTTTGATGAGGTAATCTAGTCATATGAATTTATTTAAAGTTCGGATGAGTCTTGTGTATACAAGAGATGTGACAGAAACGTAGTAGTATTTCTTATACTATACTTAGATGATATTTTGCTCATTGGCAACAATGTCAAAGTGTTATCAGACGTAATGGTATCGTTGTCCAAACATTTTGATATGAAGGACTTGGGAGAAGTGGGACAAATCCTCGGGATCAAGGTTATAAGGGATTGCAAGAAAAGGATGTTGTGCTTATCTCAAGCCTCATACATAGACATTATTTTGGCTCATTTTAGCATGCAAAACTCCAAGAAAGGTTTTCTACCTTTTCGTCATGGAGTACCTTTATCTGAAGATATGTGTCCTAAAACATCAAAGGAGATAGAGGAGATGAAGGTGGTTCCTTATGCTTCCGTGGTAGGAAGCCTCATGTATGCTATGTTATGTACAAGATCAGATATCTGCTTTATCGCGGGCATGGTTAGCAGATATCAGAGTAATCCAGAAAAGGGACATTGAACTGCAGTAAAGCAAATATTGAAGTACCTAAGAAGGACTAGGGATTATATGCTGGTATACCAAGCAGATCAATTACTCCCTGTGGGTTACATAGATTCTGACTTCCAATCAGATAAGGATAACATTAAGTCTACCTCGAGTTTTTGTTAGTGTCAGCCCTTAGTGTCAATCATGATATGTAGTGTCAATCATTTGATGATTGATTAGGGATCATGTGTATCGTATTTCATTAATAAAAGGCAAAGATTGTTTATTATATTTACTTTATGCATGTATCAGCTAAAATAAATATAATAATGTCCTTGAATAGTAGGTTCTAATCTACAGTATATCAATTGGTAGAATTGATTATGAGAAGCTGTCGAGAACATTATTCTTAATATTCCTAGTCAAGTATTAATATACAAGGGCAATATTAATACATTGAGACTAGCATGTAGGTCAATGGATGACTTGATCTCACAAGTCATGGATATGTGATATCACATTGACACATGGGTAGATATATTGGAGAATATATATACTGAATTGTCCCGCCATGAGAAAGTATCATGGATCGTTAAATGAGTGTCATATACTTTCTTATGTGGCTATTTGTATGAATAATCCTTAGACTTGAAGTCACTACGGTTTCCTACATAAAAAGTTATGTACTTTGGTATCGTCTAACATCACATCGTAACTGGGTGCGTTATAACGACAATCACTGGGTATGTAACGAATTATGCGGAGGGATGTGAGTGATGTAGACGGGATCTATCCCTCCCATATGACGGGAGTGATATCTTTGGCCTCTTGATAGAGTAGGACCACGAAATGCATAGCCATGCTCAAATGAGTCAATATGAGATATTGAGCTCATTTGTTTGAGTGAGTCTACTTGGGGATCAAGAAACATAAAGATTGATAAGGGGATGACACGGTCAATGCCTCATTGATTGATCTAAGATATCATAGATAGAAGGACACTGTCATACATGATAATAGTCACAGAAAGGTTGTCGGATCTCGACGATCTTGTAACTTGGGTAGCAATGATGTATTGCTAGATGCCGCTCATTGCTTATGTATCTAAAAAGGGTTTTAGATACATTGCCAACGTTACAAGAGCCTATAGGGTCACAAACAAATGACATTATGTTTTGGAGATGGTTTCTTTTAGTTGGACTAAAAGGACAATTGATCATATGGACAAGATTTGATTTAGACTCAAACTGGTTAAACTTGAGTTAGACTCAAGTTGAACCATGGAAGATGATTCATCATCATGCATGATTAATTTGATTAATCATGCATAGGAATACCAAAGGGCTTGGTATTCATGATGAGAATTAAAAGAAGGGAATACCAAGGGTCTTGGTATTAAGAGAACTCTTAATGGGGAGATAATGGCATTGATGGCTTGAGCATAAAATGGGTTTTGTGCACAACGTGGAAGTAAATTTTGTGTTATTCTTGTGTTTTGGGCAAGCAAACCAAAAGGGCCAAAAGGGCCAAGAGAGAAAGTGTTCTCTCATCTCCTCCTTCCTCTCCTTCTTCTTCCAAAAGAGTTCTTGGTGTTTTGCTAGGGGTTGCTAGCACAATGTGACTCCAAAGCTAGTGTGGGTGTCAGTGTGGATACCATAGATATACAATTACCCTTACCGTATTGAGATCTGACAGTGTTTGGAAAAGCAGGATTGCGAAGGGAACGCACCGAAGGTATATTCCTCCTCTAGATAAGATCTAGACTAGATTAAAGAAAATGATTTATATAGTTTTGCATGGATCTTTGGTGGGATCCGGTATAATTATTATTTTGGTATTCGCTCGCGATGTTGTGAAATCATATCCGGAGTTTTTCCCAATAGTTTTGTGTTTACTTTTGGAGGTGGAACCATTATATGGAGGAGTGTCAAGCAGAAATGCGTGGCGGACTCTACCATGTAAGCTGAGTATGTAGCACCCTTTGAGGCATCCAAATAAGTTGTATGGCATAAGAACTTCTTGATGGACTTGGATGTGATTCCTGGTTTTCCCAGAACTTTCACAATTTATTGTGATAACAGTGGTGCAGTTGCAAACTCGAATGAACCACAAGCCCTTAAGGCAAGTAAACACATAGAGCTTAAATACCACCTGATACGAGAAATCGTAAAGCGAGGAGAAGTTGCTATCGCCAAGATTACATTAGAGGATAACCTGACAGATCCTTTCACTAAGGCCCTTCTAGCGAGAGCTTTTGATAGGCATGTGGATGGATGGGAATCAGATGTATGGCGGTTTGATGGCAGCACAGTGTTTTAGTATAAGTGGGAGATTGTTGGGATGTATACTGAAAGCCTATCCTGAACATCTCATTTTGAAATAAGAATCACATAATCATTGTTTGCATTTTATATTTATGCATATTGTCTGATACGTTACATTATAGATAACATGTTGTGTGGTGTCGCACAGAAGATCATGTTATCAGTTCCTTGTAGAGTATAAGTAGAGACTCACAACCAAGATGGTTTTGGACAAACCATTGGCATGGTTGTAGTGTAATTTGTTATTGGTTTATCTTACCATAGAATTACACTAGTACACTTTGTGTGTATTGAGTAGGAACGATTTAGAGGTGATTCAATTTACACTGACTATATAATTGAATCAAACCTCAGATATTATGGTGTACATGCTCTTAATCCCAATATAATAATGGGCACATGTAATTATTATTTATTTTTTTGATTTACCAATGGGCGAGATTTATGTATTAAATCGATAAGCCTGGTAAGTTGGGAAATAATATTATTTACATGGTGTGCCATTGATTATAGGAGGAAATCGTGTCTTATATACTAGGATGATGATGTTCCCTTGAGGAGCTCATAAGGTTCATCATGTAAATCTTTCAGGTGGACTTGGTCCAATATGATGATGAGGATGAGTGGTACTGCTCATAGAGTTAGATATTAATTAATTAAATTGTCAATAATTTAATTAATTAATGGACATTCGATATCTAAACATGGGGAGATATTTTGTACAAATAATATGTGGAGACCATATTTATTTATGGGGGTTGGTGAGGTAGTTCAATTATGATCCTGTAGTGGAATGGATAATCATTAATGGATCGGGTTTTGTGTGGTTTAGATCCATTGGGTAGCCAAGATCCAACTTCTCCTCCTGGTCCCTATTGTAGACTATTATAAATACCTCATGAAGCCTAAATCTATATAAGAAAGGGTTGGAGAGGCTTGTGCGGCAACATAAGTTGTGATAGGGTTTTGTAGTTGGCGTGGGAGGCTTGGGCGGCAAGAAGTGGTGGCTAGGGTTTTGCTTCTCCTTGTGGGCAGCGGCAACCTTGGGCTTTTCTTCTCCTTTGGCCAGAGCCACCCTCATCCTTCTCCATTGCCGGCACTTCCCTTTCCCTCGCCTAGGGCCGACAGCAACAAAAGATAGGGTGCCTCCTTCCTTTGCCTTGGCCAGCACACCCTCTCCCTCTCCTTAGGGCCGGTGGACACCAAGCTTGGTGGTTGGTGGTCAGGCAAAATAAGAAGAAGGAGCTTTTGTTCTTCCTTTGTTCGGAGCGAGCAAGGAAGGGAAGACACGATCTAGGAGGCTTCGACTCTTGGAAGATCATCGCCCACACGACGTCCAAGAGGAGGATTGGAATACAATAGAAGATCAAGAGGAAAAACAAGAGATATAATCTTGTTTTGTTTTGATTCTACTTCTTTTTTATTTTGTATGTTATTGATTAACATGGACCCCGATGATAAACACAAAAACCGGCGATCCGTTCATCATCTATTCTACGGCTAATCGAGGAAAAGAGTTAGGTTGCTTGAACAACAAGTTTATTCAAGCAACTACTAAAATCGAATAGCACGATGATCGATCGGTTACTTGGGCAATCCATCTGAGTCTGGATTAGTTTTAGTTGATAAAATTTTTATCCGAAAATGTGTGATAGGATTGCCATGCACAAGCGACCGAAGCGGGGAAGCAAATTCCCATCACGAAAATCATCTTCGTTAAAGAACGGAGGTCAGATGGTGTTGTACCCCACAATGTGGGCCATTTAAAAACAACCTTGCACAAAAAAAAACAAAGACGACAAGAAAGCAAATTGGCAAGACTTTCGTCTTGGATTAGTAGTGCGGGAGAAATTGTAACGAAAGGCTTAAAACGTACGAATAGAAAAACAATATGTAAAAATAATTAAAATATGAAAAAAAACAAAAATGATGCTAGATTGGTGGTTTAACCAAATCGTAGCGCCCCCGCTCTAATACCAATTGTAGGATCGATAGAGCGCACTAGAGGAGGGGTGAATAGTGAGCTTAAAATTTCTTTTCATTTCATTTGATTAAGACAAAAACAAAGTAGTGCAGCGGAAAAATAAATGACACAATTTATTTTTACTTGGTTTACAACCAAATGGTTGCTAATCCAAGGCCCTTGCGATCCTAGACCACGCGGAAAGCAAAGGATCAGAAAGTCTCCTTCTCGTTGGAGGTAGGAGACGATGATTACAAAACCAAAAGATCGAGGTAGAGGGACAATCCCACCTCTCTCCTCATGCATCAAAAGCTCGATTAAGAACACTTGAATACACTGAATTGAAATGACAACAACTAAAAACTAACGACGATTGATGCTTGAAGTAGAGAGCGCGTCGTCGGTGTTGTGGCAACGTTTCGGCTTTGTATCATTGTCGTAGACCATCGACGTTGTGGGATCATTTTGTAAGAACTTGAGATAACCTAAAGGGGTGAACCCTCCCTCTTCTTTTATAGCCCTCCAATCCCCCTAGTCGTTGAGATCAAGATCATACAAAGAAAGGCACATCACCCCAAGATAAGGGGATGAAGTTTGACCTTCATCGAAGCTAGCAGTTTGAATAGCAGTCGACTAATGGTCCTTATCAGTCGACTGATGCCACCATCAGTCGACTGCAAATAGTCAGCAGTCAACTACCATCTTGTTTACTCAACTACAACAAAGAGTTAGTCTAAAACATACAAGAAAATGCAAAATCAATGGCAACTTATCATCTGATCTCGACCTAGACCTTCCAATGGAAGTCTTAGTCGGATCGCCACCTAAAGATGTCCCCGTATGAAGGACTCAACCTCAACTTTACTCACACTCCAGCTTACCTCTTGTCCTTTGTGACTTGTCTCTTAGCTTCCGGTCTCCACCCAGGTTCTTCGATTCCATCCGAAGTTCTTCTTGTGTCGCCCGACCACCACGATTTCTCGACTCGAGATTCTCCGGGTGTCGCCGACCTTCAGCTCAACTTAATCATTTCTACACACTTAGTTCATCTCATTAGATAATAATAAGTCCTTAACTTTAATCCTTTGTCATAATCAAAACCTAGGTTCGATTATCTGGTGTCTACTGCACCAACAACTGTTAGTGAAAGCCCTAGAGTCAATCATGTGATTATTGTTGTATGGACTGTGTTGTATAATATTCCTATTTATAAAGGCATAGTTATATTTACTAGTATTTGTGCCAAATAACTAAGTATAATAACGTCCTTGAGTAGAAGGTTCTTATCTATATCAATCGATTGGTTGAATCGATAATGAGATGATATAGAGAACACTACTCTTAATCATTCCTAGTCAAGTATTAACATTCAGGGACAATGTTAATGCAAAGAGACTAGCATGTAGGTCAACTCGATGACTTGATCTCACAAGTCATGGATATGTGATATCAAGTTGACACATGGGTATGCATTGGAGAATGCATACTGAATGACCCACTATGAGAAAGTATCATGGATCGTTATATGAGTGTCATATACTTTCTCATGTGACTATTAGTCCTTGGACCTGAAGTCACCATGGCTTCCTACATAAGGAGTTGCATACTTTGGCTTCGTCAAACGTCACCCATAAATGGGATGGACTATAAAGGCGATTACTGCATATGTAACAAATTATGCGGAGGGATGTGAGTGATGTAGATGAGATCTATCCCTCTTATATGATGAGAGTGACATCGTTATTCTTGATAGAGTGAGACCACGAAGTCCATGATCATGCCCAAATGAGTCAATATGAGATATTGAGCTCATTTGATTAGATTGAGTCTACTTCGAGTTCAAGATATAGATTGTACTAAGGATGACACAGTCTATGGCTCAGTTGGTCAATCTAGATGTCAAGGATAGAGGGACATTGTCACATATTATGAGAGTCACAATTAGTAGTCACAAAGGTGATGTTGGATTTAAACATTCTTGTAACTTGGGTAGCAATGATGTGTTGCTAGATACCACTCATTGCTTATGTTCCTAAATCAGTTTAGGAGCATTGCCAACGTTACAAGAATCTATAGGGTAACACAAAGGGAAATTAGATGAAGATTAGGTTCATATGATGAACCATGAGGATTAGGTGTAGGTGATTGATAGGCCGGCTAGAGGGGGGTGAATAGCCCTCAATCGTTTGGTGGTGGATTTTGCTCATCTACAAAGAGATTATCGCAAGCAGAAAAACAAAACAAGACAAACAAATAGAAATAAGAATACAAACAATGCTAACACCGAAATGTAACGTGGTTCACGACTACGCCGCAAATCCACGGTCCCTGATTCGTCCTTGGTGAATCACTCCGCAACAAATTCACTATCGGTCTCTCCTTTGCACAAAGCTAGGTGGAGGTAACCCTTACAACTAAAGAACACTCCTTCTTTTACAATAGATGTGAAAGAAAACTAAGAGAAGGAGTTTGAATCTTGTGGAGCACTTGGATCATCACTTAGAGCATAAACATTAGCCATCCAAAAGTCCACACCCTCTCTTTTTATAGAGAGGGTTGATTTCTTCCGTTGCGCTCGACACCGCCGACTCATCGCCTCGGCAAATGATCCGCCACTTCAACGACCTCCAAACACGTTGGATCCCGACCATTGTAGTCCAATGGATCCCTTGGCACTCGACTGATGGATCCATCAGTCGACTGCTGCCTCCGTAGTCGACTGCCCAGTCGGCTACGAGCGGTTCTGTGGCCCAAACCCTATTAACTACCGATCACGCCTTCAATGACTAATGTCTTCGATCGCCAACATATAGCGATCGATCACGGCCCAAAAGCCACTCGCCGGATACCGCCGAATCGTTCGATCGAGAGCAATGATCGATGTCTGGAAAACTCATCCGACACATAGCCATTCGGCCAAGTGCACCTAATGAGTAACTTACACTTCACTCATTCTATCATCTCACTCGAAGTCCCTCATCGAAGCTCTCTTCCTTCGCGACCACGTCCCTCGGCAGCATCAGGCGCATGACTCTGCAATGCTCCTTCGCGTCTCTTGCCTTCGAAGTCTACTTCCTTGGCTTTGCTTCAAGTCATCTCGTCCGGCGGTCCCTCGGCAGCATCAAGCGCATGACTCTGCAATTCTCCTTCTCTGACTCAAGCATGAGGTTGTGAGTGGTGAACCCGCCAAGGCTCCAAGTGCGAATTACTAAGTCCTGTAAAACTCCAACGCACATATCAAATCACAATAACAACCTAACTTAAACCCTTTGCCACACACATCAAAACCATATCACGGCAAGAGATTGCCCTAACAATCTCCCCCTTTTTGATGTGTGGCAATTGTTGGACTTTTCGAGCTGTAAAAACTGCTTTTTGCATTGCGAAAATCCCGGAAGTCTGGCCACGGATCTGTGCGAAGATATATTAAAAAAAAAAATGTATGTGCTAAGTAAACCTAGATCTACCTTAGATCTAGAAGTTGAGAGTGTTACCCTCGATGCGACGCCCTTCGCAAATCCCGCTCGTCCAAATAGCTTGTCGGAACTCAAGAGTGTCAAGTGAACACTCCTCTATTGGTATCCACACGGACAAATGGTGGAGAAAAATACCTTAGAGTGTGCTAGCACCCTTTAGGAATTTAGGCAAGATGAGGGGATGGGAGAGCTTGAGAAGGTGATCCAAGGAAGAAGATGAAGTTGGAGTTACACAAAATCAATTACATCTCATCAAGAAGTGGTCGGCCACTTTTACCTTGGGGGTTACATGCATGCATTTAACTCCAAGAGCCAATGGCTCTTGGTCTCCCTCATGATGTGGCACCATATGATAAGTCAATGATGATGTGGAACATCATCATTGGCCAGCCATGCCAAGTCATCATCATGACATGGCATTTGGTCAAGTCAAACTTGACCTTTCATCTTCCCTCTCAAGTCAAGTCAAACTTAACCTCTTATCTCCCATGGTTTATCAAATCAAACCATTTGATTCAAGTCAATTTAATTTAATGAATCTCTATTCATTAATTTAAATTGATTTGATGAATCAAATCTAAATTAGACTCATTCAACACTTGAATCAACTTGAGTCTAACTCAATTAGTCTAATTTGGATTACTCTTAATCTAATTTGGTTCATCCCATGAACCTAATCCTCATGGTTCATCATATGAACCTAATCTCCATCTAATTGCCCTTTGTGTGTGACCATATAGCTTCTTGTAACATTGGCAATGTTCCTAAACCGATTTAGGAACATAATCAATGAGCGGTATCTAGCAACACATCATTGCTACCCAAGTTAGAAGAATGTTGAGCTCCAACATCACCTTTGTGACTACTAATTGTGACTCTCACAATATGTGACAATGTCCCCCTATCCTTGACATCTAGATTGACCAATTGAGGCATAGACCATGTCATCCTCGGTAAAATCTATATCTTGAACTCCAATTAGACTCACTCTAATCAAATGAGCTCAATATCTCATATTGACTCATTTGGGCATGGTCATACACTTCGTGGTCTCACTCTATCAAGAATATTGATGTCACCCCCATCATATAAGAGGGATAGATCCCATCTACATCACTTACATCTCTCCGCATAATTTGTCACAAACCCAGTAATCGCCTTTATAGTCCACCCAATTATGGGTGACGTTTGACAAAGCCAAAGTATGCAACTCCTTATGTAGGGAACCATGGTGACTTCAGGTCTAAGGACTAATAGTCATACTAATAGCCACATGAGAAAGTATATGACACTCATATAATGATCCATGATACTTTCTCATGGCGGGTCATTCAGTATACATTCTCCAATGCATACCCATGAGTCAACTTGATATCTCATATCCATGACTTGTGAGATCAAGTCATCGTGTTGACCCACATGCTAGTCTCCATGCATTAACATTGTCCCTGAATGTTAATACTTGACTAGGAATGATTAAGAGTAGTGTTCTCTATATCATCTCATTATCGATTCAACCAATCAATTGATATAGATAAGGACCTACTACTCAAGAACGTTATTATATTTAGTTATTTTGCACCAATACAAGTAAATATAATAACCATGCCTTTATAAATATGAATATGATATAATAAAGTTCATACAGCAATCATCACATGATTGACTCTAGGGCTTTCACTAACAATCTCCCACTAGCACTAGTGTCAATCACCGTAGTATCTAATACCCAATGACCTAGTGTGACCATCATGCTTTTTCTGTGCTAAAGCCTTGGTCAAGGGATCTGCGATGTTAGCCTCTTTGGGTACTCTGCAAATCTTCACATCTCTTCTATCGATAATCTCTCGAATGAGATAGAAGCACCATAGTATGTGTTTGGTCCACTGGTATGAGTGAGGTTCTTTATCCTGTGTAATCACTCTATTTTTGTCACAATAGAGCTCTTTGGGATCTGCTATGCTAGGAACCACCCCAAGCTCAGTAATGAAATTGCGGATCCAAACTGCCTCCTTTGCTGCCTCAGATATAGCAATATACTCGGCTTCTGTTGTAGAATAAGCAAATGTGTCCTGCTTCGAACTCTTCCAGCTCACAGCGCCACCATTCAAGCACAACACAAACCCTGACTACGATCTATAATCATCCTGCTCAGTTTGGAAGCTGGCATCGATGTAACCCTTTACAGCTAGCTCCTCATCGCCTCCAAATATCAAAAAATATTCTTTAGTCTTTCTCAAGTACTTAAGAATATTCTTGACTGCTATCCAGTGACGCTCACCTGGATCTGACTGGTATCTACTCATCATGCTCAAAGCATACGAGACATCAGGACGAGTACACAACAAGATATACATGATAGATCCTATAGCAGTTGCGTAAGGGAACTTATCCATGCGGTCTCTCTCCTCTCTAGAAGAGGGACTTTGAGTCATCGAAAGACTCACACCATGTGACATCGGCAGAAGTCACTTCTTGGAATTATGCTTGGCAAACCGTAGTAATACCATGTCAATGTTTGTACTCTGACTTAGGCCAAGCAATCTCTTAGATCTATCTTGTTAGGACCCTTGGAATGGCTAGAGGGGGGTGATTAGCCTTTCTTCTTTTCTACAAAAAATGTTAGCGGAAGCAATACAAAATATAAACACAAATCAAAGCAAGAACAAGGCTAACACCCGATGTACGTGGTTCAGAGATGACGCTCCTACTCCACGGCAATCCGTAAGGTGGATTAGCCCTAATCAACCTTCACTAGAACCTCCTTTGGATGAACCAAGGTGGAGAAACCTTTCTTACAATGCTCTCCTCTTCTTTACAATGATGGATTACCAAGAACAAGAGAAGAGGAGGATTTAAATCACTAAAAACACTTGGAAGGCTTGGTGAGCACGAGAGTATAGATAGGAGCAAGAGCACTGGCTTCACCAAGCTCCCCATGGCCCCTTTTTATAGAAGAGGGGCTATTTTTCCGTTAGCGTCGATCGATGCATGCCATCGCCGATCGGCCAAACGGCCAAACGCGATCTCCGCGGAGATTCGTAGCCGCAATTTCCAACGGCCAGGTGATCAGTCGACTGATCCCTCCATCAGTCGACTGATGGGGTGATCAGTCGAGTGATCAAGGCAGTGAGGCGCATTCGTGGCGATATTTCCCATTATCGATCGATGCCCTTTTCCGACCGATCACGATGATTGTGATCGCTCTGATCAAGGCGATCGATGTTCGAGTTTCATCGACTCTCGAAAGCGACCGATCGATACATCGTATCGATCCGATCGATACTCATCAAGTATGAGTAATTCATACTTGATTTTATACCCTAAACCTAGACTCAACCTTCTAGCTCCTCAATAAGCCTTGCGCCTTCAGGATCCCTCCGAGTCCGCGACTTGTTCATCCTTTGCGCTTTGCTTCCAAGAGCTTCCATCATGTCATGGGTTGCCAAATGGCCAAGACTACAAGCTTGGACTTATGCTGCCAAGACTTTACTTTGGACTTCCTTTGCCAAGGTTCACTTTGGACTTTATGCTGCCAAGACTACAAGCTTGGTCTTATGCCGCCAAGTCCATCCCTTGGACTTCCTTTGCCAATATTCACTTTGACTTTTCCTTTGCGAATCGTACTTGGACTTCCTTTTACCAAGTCTTCATCCTTGGATTTCCTGTCACTTAAACACATTCGTAATTAGATCACAAGATATTGCCTAACTTAGATGATTAGCCAAACATCAAAACATATAAATGCTTGGAGCATTGTTGCACCAACAATCTCCCCCTTTTTGATGTTTGACAATCATTTAAGTTAGGTCTTTAAAGATACACACATAATCATCTAACTTTAGCATTCCTTCTCCCCCTTTGACATACATCAAAAAGAGAAGGATGAAAGAATTAAGAATGTTGGATCTTGGACTAAGGTATTAGATTGATACTAAGCTCCCCCTTAATCCAAGATAGGATGTAAATTACATTTGAAGCAAAGCATAATCTAAAATTCAAAAGTTAAATCCTAACTTTGCACCAATAATGGTTTTGGGGATAAAAGGATAGAATTTATTGAAACTCCTAAACCCTTTGTATTAAGCGATCCTAAAACTTCGTTTATACGCAATATTATCATACTAGAGTGGTAGGACATCAAAAATATACCAAATATCAGAAAATGGAGCTTATTATCAGAAAAGCGTGTATCGGTCAGTAGTATCGAACGATCTTCATACGCTGAAATCGAAATTTCAGCCTTTTCAGCCCATTTTCAGAAATGCGGTAGAAATTCCAGAAATCTCGAAAAATCACGAAATTTTGCGTACACATTTCTGAAATCATACTTTATTAAGGAAAAATAATTTAAAAAATATATGTTTTCTAGATTTCAAGATTGATACAAATTTGGAAACTTACAAAAGTTCTAAAGAATTTTCAAACTTTGTATCACTTTTGTGATTTACTTAAATCTGTTTTCCAAAATATAATGAACATAGTTTAAAATATATATGATTTGGAATTTCCAACCATGTTCTTAGAGCTATGTACTCATTACTTGAATACAAGCCTTCCCAATGGTTGGTCCATAAGGTATTTATGTCTCTAGGTGTGTCATTGGCTCATAGTAATGCATCATAACAAGCATAATGAGCCAAGTGCACCTTCCCTATCATCTAACATGGTTCTAAGTGTCTCAATAAAAAAATCAAGGTTTCTTAAGGCTTTTTGTGAGATGTACCAAGGTATAAAGATAACATATAAACATGGGATCATGCAAACCTAGAATTTACTCTACAAAGCACATACCAAGCTCTCTCCTTAAAGATGAAAATTCATTTTCGGGAAGGGCTTTGGTGAAGATATCGGCAAGGTTGGACTTAGATTCTACATAATTAAGTTCAATGTCCCTCTTGCCACATGATCTCTTATGAAGTGATGTTTCACCTCAATGTGCTTGGTCTAGAGTGATGTACCGATTTTTCAAGTTGATGGTACTCACATTATCACAATAAACTTTAATGTTAGAGTAGTGTAGCTCATAGTCCACAAGAGTATGTCTCATCCAAAGTAATTGAGCTACACAACCACCCATAGCCACATATTCGGCTTCGGTGGTTGATAAAGCAACACAATGTTGCTTCCTACTACTCCAACTAACTAAGGAGGACCCAAGAAATTGACATCCACCACTAGTACTTTTCCTATCCAATTTGCACCCGGCATAATCGGAATCGGTATAACCAAGTAATTCAAATGACTTAGTCCTAGGATACCAAAGTCCTACATTTAGGGTGCCTTTAATATATCTTAATATTCTTTTGACGGCTACCAAATGTGATTCTTTGGCACAAGATTGGTATCTTGCACACATACCTACCGCAAATAAAATGCTCGGGTCTACTAGCGGTTAGGTATAGTAAGCTACCAATCATACTCTATACAATTTAAGATCAATTGATTTACCTTCATGATCACTATCTATTCTAGTGCTAGTGGCCATAGGAGTGGTTACAATTTTGGCATTTTCCAAACCAAATTTCTTGATCATTTCATTTGCATATTTGGTTTGATAAATATTAATACCCTCATTGGTTTGTTTGACTTGTAAACCTAGGAAAAAGGTAAGCTCTCCAACCAAACTCATTTCAAATTCATTTTCCATATTTTTTATAAAGTCTTGAAGAAGATCATCATTTGTTGACCCAAAAATGATATCATCAACATATACTTGGGCTATGAATATATCTTTTAACGTTGACTTTATAAACAAAGTTTGATCTACTTGGCCTCTTCTAAAATCCTTAGAAATTAAGAAGGATGACAATCTTTCATACCATGCCCGGGGAGCTTGTTTTAACCCATATAATGCTTTCCTAAGCTTACATACATGATTTGGATAATCTATGTTCTCAAATCCGGGTGGTTGCTCTACATATACTTCCTCCTTAATAAAACCATTTAAGAATGCCGATTTAACATCCATTTGGTAAAGTTTAAATCCCATGTAGGAAGCATACCCTAAGAGAATCCTAATAGATTCTAACCTTGCAACCGGGGCATAAGTCTCATCATAGTCAAGCCCCTCAAGATTGAATCCCTAGCAACCAACCTAGCTTTATTTCTAGTGATATTTCCTTGATCATCTAGCTTATTCCTAAAAACCCATCTTGTAGTAATTATGGTGCTATCATTGGGTCTAGGTACTAATTCCCACACTTGACTTCTCTCAAATTGAGCCAATTCCTCTTGCATTGCCAAAATCCAATCCGGATCATGTAATGCATCATTGATTGATTTGGGCTCAATTTGTGAGATAAGAGCAACTTGACTAGTAGGAGGTCTATGAAATGACCTAGTTCTTACTCCTTGAGATAGATCTCCTACTACTTGGTCAAGTGGATGATCATGGTGAATTCTTAGGTTTCTAGAAGGGATTTCAATTTGATCATTGTTATCTTCCACCCTTCTTTCATCATCGGAGTCTCCTCTTCCTCCCCCTTGATCATTACCCCTAATGGTCAAATTTTGAAGTTTTTGGGTAATGTCTTGATTATTGTCATTAATATCCTTATCAATGGAGGACTTTCTAGGGTAGGTACTAGTAGTTTCATCAAATTGAACATTGGAAGACTCCTCAATCCCTTTGGTTCTCTTATTGTAGACCCTATACCCTCTACTTGTGGATGAGTATCTAACTAGGATTCCCTCATCCGCTTTTGATTCAAATTTTCCTAAGTAATCTTTGGTGTTTAGAATATAAACTTTACATCCAAAGACTTTGAAATAATGAATTGTGGGTATAGTCCCATTCCATAATTCAAATGGTGTTTTTCCTAAAAACCTATGGATTTGAACCCTATTTTGGATATAGCAAGCGGTATTAACCACTTCCGCCCACAAGTAGCTAGGTAGAGAATATGCATTAAGCATAGTCCTAGCCGCCTCTTGTAGGGCACGATTTCTCCTTTCCACCACCCCATTTTGTTGGGGTGTTCTAGGACAAGAGAACTCATGCTTGTACCCTTGCTCTAAACAAAATTGTGAAAATTTTAGGTTTTCAAATTCACCACCATGATCACTACGGATCCAGTTGATTTTGAGACTCTTTTCATTTTCAACCCTTTTACTAAATCCTATGATTATTTCTAAGGTATCATCCTTATGTTTCATAAAATAGACTCAAGTATACCTAGAAAAATCATCTACTATAACCAAATAATATTTATTACCATTTAAAGATGGAGTACTATGGCAATCAAATAAGTCAAGATGCAATAATTCTAATGGTAAAGAGGTATTGGTTAGGGTTTTACCTTTGTGTGATGCCTTTGTTTGTTTTCCTTCTTGGCATGCATCACACAATTTGTTCTTGACATACTTGATCTTTGGTAGCCCTTTGACCAACTCCATCTTTGCTACTTTGGCTATGTTTTTCATATTGATATGTCCCAATCTTCTATGCCATAGCTAACTTTCCTCTTCTTTTGCAACCAAACACTTAGTAGAAATGTTAGAAGCATATGAAAGATCAACATAATAGATGTTTGATTTCCTATATCCAACTAACATACAATCATTTAATTCCTTGTGTCTAATCATGCATTTAGAGGATTCAAAAGAAACATGATAGTTTGCATTACAAAGTTGACTAACACTTAATAAATTAAATTTCATATTTTCAACTAGCAATACTTTGTGAATAACAATTTTAGGGGATACCTCAATTGTACCTCTACCTAATATCTTGAGTTTTCCACTATTCCCAAAAGACACCGCTCCCTTCTTCACATATTTAATTGTCGAGAACTTGCTCACATCCCCGGTCATATGTGTTGAGCAACCGCTATCCACAATCCACATACCTCGCTCTCCTACCTAAATCACATGAAAAACACAAGCTTTTGGTACCCAAACATTTGGACCGGTAACATTAAGTAAAAACTTCTTAGGTACTCAAGCTTTCTTAACCTTACCCTTAATGGTTGCTCTCCTATTAATTAATGAAATATAAGCAACTTCTTTTTCTTTTGGCTTATATCCTAACCCGACATTGTTATAAACCGCTCTTTGTCTACTAAGAATCATATCAAGACACTTTGAGCCATTTGAAATTTTTTCTAAACATGCTTTCAATTCACTAACCTCATCCTTAAGTTTTTCATTTTCTTCCCTAAGCATGCAAGAGTCAATATGTGAAGGATTTTCATTCCTAATGGCCTTTAGTTCTACCTTCATGCTCTTAACCTTAGATTTTGACTTATCTAGAGCTACTTTAAGATAAGCAATTGATTTATAGAGAAGCATAACCTTGGGAGAATTCATTACCTCATTGTCACTAGATGACGATTCATCACTTAAAGAATCTTCTTGACTTGATGTGCCGGAATCATCTTCTAATGCCATGAGTGCCACATGGAATGTGATGTGGCAAAGCTCCTCATCGGATGAAGAGTCTTCAACACTTGGTGTGTCCCATGTGGTTTGAGCCACCATGGCCTCCTTCTTCTTCTTTTCCTTCTTGTCATTCTTTTTCTTTTCCTTTTCCTCCTTCTTCTTTAGCTCCGGGCAATTTGGCTTTATATGCCCCTTCTTATTGCAAGCATGGAACATCACATTTTTACTAAAACTTGAATTACCATTAAATTTACCTTTTGAGGAATGAGACCCCTTCCTTGCTTCTCTATTCTTGAACTCTCTTGACTTTCTATAAACCTTCTTGTGGAAATTTTCCATTTCACTAGATGAGTCCCCATCGCTACTTGACTCACCCTCCGACTCGGATGATGATGATGCTTCTTTTCTTTCCTTCTTCTTCTTTTCTTTCTTGTCCTTCTTTTCAACGAATAGAGCTAAACCCTTTTCCTTAGAGGACATGTTAGTTTGCTCATGTAATTCAAATTCACAAAATAATTCATCGATTTTAATTTGAGATAAATCCCTAGTTACCTTAATGGCATCAACTATTGAAGTCCATAAAGAGTTTCTAGGAAATGCTTGTAAAATATACCTTACCAAATCCCGGTTGTCAACCCGCTCACCTATGATATGGAGTCCGTTTACAATTTCCTTGAACCTTCCATGCATTTGACTTACGGTTTCATGCATCTTCATTTGGAAGGCTTGAGGTTGTCCAATTAATAGGTCCTTCTTGGCCCTCTTTGATTCCTTGGAACCTTCATTTAGCTCAATGAGCTTTTCCCATAGCTCCTTGGCGGATTCAAAAGGCCCCACCATGTTGAGTTGCTCCATTGTGACGCCGCATTGGATGGTTAAGACGGCCTTTGCATTTAATTCAAATTTCTTGTTTATTTCTCTTGTCCAATCCTTGCTTGGAATAGGATGTCCATGTTCATCCACCGGTTCCTCGAAGCCATCTACAACACTATGACAAATTTCAATATTACTCATAAGATAGTACTTCATCCTACCTTTCCAATACGCAAAATGACTCCCATCGAAGAGCGGTGGCTTGGCGATGCTATATCCCTCTTGAAGAGCCATTGATGTCTTGGTTGATGGTGAGATCTTCCAAGCTAACCGGGCTCTGATACCACTTGTTAGGACCCTTGGAATGGCTAGAGGGGGTGATTAGCCTTTCTTCTTTTCTACAAAAAATGTTAGCGGAAGCAATACAAAATATAAACACAAATCAAAGCAAGAACAAGGCTAACACCCGATGTACGTGGTTCGGAGATGACGCTCCTACTCCACGGCAATCTGTAAGGTGGATTAGCCCTAATCAACCTTCACTAGAACCTCCTTTGGATGAACCAAGGTGGAGAAACCTTTCATACAATGCTCTCCTCTTCTTTACAATGATGGATTACCAAGAACAAGAGAAGAGGAGTATTTAAATTACTAAAAACACTTGGAAGGCTTGGTGAGCACGAGAGTATAGTTAGGAGCAAGAGCACTGGCTTCACCAAGCTCCCCATGGCCCCTTTTTATAGAAGAGGGGCTATTTTTCTCGTTGGGCGTCGATCAGTCGACTGATGCATGCCATCAGTCGACTGCCGCCGAAGCCAACGGCTTCTGAAACGCGATCTCTGTGGAGATTCGTAGCCGCAATTTCCAATGGCCAGGTGATCAGTCGACTGATCCCTCCATCACCGATCGGTGATGGGGTGATCGATCAGTGATCAAGCGCGTCGAGTGAGGCATTCGTAGTGATATTTCCTTCGTCGATCGATGCCCGTCCCGAATGATCGCAGTGATCGCGATGCTCGATCAAGGCAATGATCGATGTTCGTGGTTTCATCCCGACTCGGTCGAAGCGAACGGTCGATTGATACATCGTATCAGTCGACTGATACTCATCAAGTATGAGTAATTCATACTTGATTTTATACCCTAGACCTAGACTCAACCTTCTAGCTCCTCAATAAGCCTTGCGCCTTCAGGATCCCTCCGAGTCCGCGACTTATTCATCCTTTGCGCTTTGCTTCCAAGAGCTTCCTTCGGTTTCGTCATGTCTTGGGTTGCCAAATGCTTGGACTTTACGCCGCCAAGACTACAAGCTTGGACTTATGCTGCCAAGACTTTACTTTGGACTTCCTTTGCCAAGGTTCACTTTGGACTTTATGCTGCCAAGACTACAAGCTTGGTCTTATGCCGCCAAGTCCATCCCTTGGACTTCCTTTGCCAAGATTCACTTTGACTTCCTTTTCCAAGATCATACTTGGACTTCCTTTTACTAAGTACTTCATCCTTGGATTTCCCTGTCACTTAAACACATTCGTAATTAGATCACAAGATATTGCCTAACTTAGATTATTAGCCAAACATCAAAACATATAAATGCTTGGAGCATTGTTGCACCAACATATCTCTATATCTTGATGCCTAGAATACAGGCTGCTTCACCTAAGTCCTTCATTGAGAAGCACGTCCCCAGCCAAGTCTTCACAGACTGTAGCGAAGGGATGTCATTTCCAATGAGTAGTATGTCATCCACATACAATACAAGGAAGACAATTGTGTTCCCATTAACCCTATTGTAGACACAGGGTTCATCTTCATTCTTGATGAAACCAAACTATTTGATCGCATCATCGAATCGAAGATTCCAGCTGTGAGAGGCTTGTTTAGCCCATAAATGGACCTTTGCAGCTTGCATACTTTCCAGTATGCTGTGGATCTTCAAAACTGTCAAGTTGTGTCATGTACACATCCTCGAGTAAGTTTCCATTCAAAAATGCAATTTTAACATCCATCTGCCAGATCTCATAATCGTGGTATGCTGCAATAGCAAGCAAGATCCAAATGGACTTAAACATTGCCACTGGAGAAAAGGTTTCATCATAGTCAATACCATGAATTTGCTTGAAACCTTTAGCCACCAATCGACCCTTATAGGTATGCGTAAGTCAATCCATGTCAATCTTTCTCCTAAAGACCCACTTACACCCAATGGGTCTGACCCCTTCAGGTGGATCAACCAAAGTCCATACTTGGTTGGTGTACATGGATTCCATCTCGGATCTCATGGCCTCTAGCCATTTCTCAGAATCTGGGCTCATCACAGCTTTCTGATAGGAGGTAGGCTCATTCTCAATGAGCATAATGTCATCATGGTTAGACAAGAGAAATGAGTATCTCTCAGGCTGACGACATACCCTATCAGACCTGCGAAGAGGTAGGTCTACATGAACAGGTGGTTGTTCCACAACTCTTTGTGCCACAATCTCATCACCCTCAACACTTTGTGGTTCCTGTTCAACCTCCATCAAGGCCTCAATGCTATGGTCCTTATCTTGAATTTCTTCAAGATCGAACGTACTCCCACTAGTTTTTCTAGAAACAAAATCCATTTCTAGAAAAACCTCAGTCTTTGCTACAAACACTTTGTGCTGACTGGGAATATAGAAGTAATATCCCTTTGTATCCTTGGGATGTCCAACAAAATAGCACCTAGCGGATTTGGGTCCCAGTTTGCCTGAGACTTGACGTCGAACGTAAGCCTCACAACCCCAAATCTGTTGGATCGAAAGTGTCGCTAGAGGGGGGGGGTGAATAGCGATACGGTGTCGTTAAAAACTTTTGCAATAAGTAAAAAGCAAGTAGAGAATGCACAGCGGAAATATAAAGTAGACAAGATATTTTTACGTGGTTCACAATCTTTCGATTGCTAATCCACGGCCCTAGTGATCCTTGATCACGTACGGAGGGCAATTCACTAAAACCACTCCTCCTCGTTGGAGGTAGGAGCAACGATTACAAAAAGAAATCAAGGCAAAGGGACACTCCCCCTTTCCTTGTTACGATTAAAGCACAAAGACAATTTAAAGAAGTAGAACTTAAATAAATATACCGACAACTCTTATAAGTAGAAGATGTAGCTTTCGTTGTCGGCGGCACTTCGTCGTAGCAAATGTGAGTAGTAGTAGCGGCGTTACGACGGCGTGTTGAGAGCTCTTGAATTCTTGTATTTTTTGCTTGGCTTGAACATGTCTATTTATGGATATTGATCTATGAATTTAGACATAGTGCCACCTCTGACCTTCTTGTGCTGACTCAAGGATGAGGTGTTTCATCCATCCACCATGTGCCACCTCCAACCAACATTTGCGCCAACTCCAGGATGAGGTGTTTCATCCAACCACCTTGTGCCACCTCCAACCTCCTTGGGCGCCAACTTCAGGATGAGGTGTTTCATCCAACCACCTTGTGCCACCTCCAACCTCCTTGGGCGCCAACTTGTTGGAGCCATTCAACAATGCCACATCATGGGAGCCAACCATCTTGTGCCAACTCACCTTATTTTTGGCGTCCACCACAAGGAAGCTTGGTGATGGTTTGGATGTCCACCTTGATGCCACATCACCCTTTGTACCAAAACACGAGTCAAGTCCAAATTCACCCCCTTGAAATTCGAGCTCTTCTCATTTGGAACTTGACTAGCGGTTGGTATTTGTAGTCAAAGGGTTTTGGGTGATACAAGTTAGCTTAAAATATAAAATGCGATGGTTCTAACCATCGATCACAAACCTAGACCTTCCATTGGAGGTATTGGGTCGGATCTCGCTGCGCGACCTTGCCCGCTTTCACGAGCTTACCTTGTAGCCTCGCTTAGGTCTTCACCCAGTACCTCGGCTTCCTCGAAGTCCCTCTGGCGTTGCCCGACCACCTCGGTTCCCAGGGTGTCATGAACCTTCGCTCGACTTTAGCATTTACGCACATAATTGAGCTCGTAAGATAACAAATATACCCTTAACTATTGAGCCTTTTGCCATAATCAAAATCAGGTTCGACTTTGGTGCCTTTGCACCAACAATCTCCCCCTTTTGATTCATGGCAAACCGACTAAAAGTTAAGGAAAAATTAAACATAACGATGGCTAGCATAATGATTAAGCATGAATGAGCTAGCATAAAGATTAAATATGAATGAGCTAGCATAATGATTAAGCATGAATGAGCTAGCATAAAGATTAAATATGAATGAGCTAGCATAAAGATTAAATATGAATGAGCTAGCATAATGATTAAATATGAATGAGCTAGCATAATGATTAAGTATGAATGAGCTAGCATAAAGATTAAGCATGAGTGAGAAATATTATTGTTTCAAGTTCTCCCCTTTGAGGTAACCTCCTTGAGAAGGTGAGTTCTTGAAAAATAATTTTACTCCCCTTAATAGTTGCTTAAGTAAACGGAATTACTTAATATAAAAGGTAATAATTTTGTTTACTTTCTTCCTTACTTTTGTGACTTTCTCCCCCTTTTGCCTTAACTCAAAAAGTTTGTAAATATATTTTAGGGTTTGTAAGTCCAAGCAAGTTCCCAATATAAATATATATATATATATATATTTTTTTAAATAATAATAAGCTTGGAAAATATGTCTATCTAAAATGTACAACTCCTGCTGACTTGATTGATATAGAATGATCAATAAGTCTTGAAGGAGTTGATTAATTTTAAATAATTATACTCCATGGTTCATGTCGATGCAATCGAATCTACATCTGAACTGTGAGTAAGGTCCTAACATCTCACGCCCGCTCACTTGGCTAAGTACACAAACACATTAGTCCTATGTGTTGTGAGATGTGTTGGCTCCTTAAATCTATAGGTATATGATTTCTAAGGTAAGACTTAGGCTAATTTCATAAAAAGAAGCAAAAGTAGAGTACATATATAGAAAAATTTAAATCCTACTCTATTACGCACATACCTAACTTTCGTCTTAATAAACTAAATTCGCTGTAGTGGTTTGGTGAAGATGTCCGCTAGGTTTGATTTGGACTCAACATACTCTAGTTGTATAGTTCCATTAGTTACATGTTCCCTAATGAAGTGGTGTTTAACTTCTATATGTTTTGTCCTAGAATGACATATTGGATTTTTAGTTAAGTTAATTGAACTAATGTTATCTATGTAGGTTTTAATGTTGTTAAAGATTAAGCTAAAGTCTTGGAGAGTGTGCTTCATCCACGTGAGCCGAGAGACACACTCACCCATCGCAACGATTCGGCTTGGTGGTAGATAAGGCAACGCAATGTCGCTCCATCGCACTAACTTACTAGACTCAAGCCGAGGATTTGACAACAACCACTCGTGCTCTTTCTATCGAGTTTACTACCGCATAGTCGGAGTCGGAGTAGCCGATTAGATTAAACTCTGTAGATCTAGGTACCAAATACCTACGCTTAGCGTGCCCTTTAGATATCTAAGGATACGCTGACTAGGGTTAGGTGAGACTCCTTGGCACAGGTTTGTAACTCTGCACATACTTACCGCAATAAAATGTCGGGTCGGCTCATGTTAAGTATAGGAGACTCTATCATGCGCTCCTATAGTATTTTAGGTCAACGGGTTTTCCTTCTACATCTTCGCTTATATTAACATTAGTTGCCATAGGTGTATTGATTATTTTAGCATCTTGCATTCCAAATCGATTTATTAAGTCCTTAGTATATTTTTGTTGATGTAAATATATTCCATCTTTAGTTTGTTTAATTTGTAAACCTAAGAAAAACTTAACTCTCCCACTAAATTCATTTCAAATTCACTTTCCATAAGTGAGATGAATTGCTTAGCAGGATCGAGTTGGTAGTTCCAAAAATTATATCATCTACATAGATTTGGGCTATAAAGATTTCTTTTCCTACGGTTTTAACGAATAAGGTTGGGTCGACTAAACCTTGGTTGAATCCTTTGGACTTAAGATAGATCGAAGCCTTCGCATCAAGCTCTTGGGCTTGTTTGAGTCCATATAGGGCTTTCTTAAGTCTAAGGACATGGTCGTTTATCTAGATTTTCGAATCCGGAGGTTGACTGACGTAAACTTCTTCTTTAATGTATCCATTCAAAAATGCTGACTTGACATCCATTTGAAACAATTTAAAACCTCGATGTGCAAGATATGCTAACAACATTCGGATGGACTCTAGTCCAAGCTACGGGCGAGGTCTCATCGTAATCTAAACCTTCGACTTGACTAAACCCTTTGCGACTAACCTAGCTTTATTTCTAACTACTTCACCTTTATCATCAAGTTTATTTCAAATACCCACCTTGTTCCAATAATTGATTTTTCTTTAGGTGGTGGTACTAATTCCGACTTCATTTCTAGTGAATTGAGCTAGCTCTTCTTGCATAGCAATAATCCATGGGATCAAGAAGTGCTTGTTCAATAGTTTTGGGTTCGATTTTGGAAATTAACGAGATTTGACTAAGGTTTCGATATGAAGCTCTAGTTCGAACCTAAATTTGGATCACCTATAACTTGATTGATAGGATGATTTGTTTGAGTCTTAGTGTGACTCGGGTTAGGGTCATCTATCACTTGGTCGATAGGATGACTTGGGTGAGTTCTAGTTTGACTTGGGTTAGAGTCATCTATCACTTGGTCGATATGATGAATTGGGTTAGGACGAGATTCAAGTTCAAGATCGAGTCGGGTTCGCTATAAGTTGATTTGCTAGTTGGTTTTGTTAAGGATTGAACGGGTTCGTGTCCTTCGTAAAACTATATTAATGGTTTCTTCGACTCTAAGAGTGTCGTGATTGTATACCCTATAAGCTCTCTTGGTGGTTGAGTATCCTAGAAAGGTTCGAGAGGTTTTGTATTTGAATTTCCCTAGGTAATCCTTAGTGTTTAAGATATGTACCTTGCATCCAAATACCCTAAAGTACTTGATGTTCGGTATTTTATCGTGATAAATCTCGTACGAGGACTTTTGGTGCCTCTTTACCATAAGGATCCTACACATAAGGTAGTTGGATCGGATATTGGAATTACTAAAGGGTTGTTTGTAAGTTTTTAAACCTAAATCATCTCACCAATATCTACATGATCAAAACATGTTATTCCTATGTGTTAATGTGAGATGACTTTCAATTTTACTTGATTAATTTTAATGAATTTAAATTAACCAACATTAGGTTAGATTCGATTTAGTCTAAGCTCATCAAGTAATCTTTTCAAGAGATTAGCTTCCGTGTCGTGGCGAGGCACAGAGGCCTTCTTTGATCGGATCAACGACCAATTACTTATACAAAGCTTATTTCAAGAAATTGATATCTCGTCTTACTTGAGACTACGTCTTGGTCTAACTAGTTATTTTTGAAAAGATGATCCCGTAGGCTCAATCTTTTCGTAGGATTTTAGTTGGTTTATTTTTGAAAAGAGGCTGAGGCTCAATCTTTCGCAGGATTTTAGTTGGTTATGAGTCCTATCTAACCATTCTAAAAATAAAGGAAAACTAAGCATGCAATTTCTAAGACTTAACAAAATACATTTTGTATTGGCTCCTCGACCATTGAATCGAGTGGGTCTATTCACATAGTGAATTTGGTCCTGGGAACCCAATACATGTTAGATCCTAAAGTTGAAATCAAAGTGGTCTTAGGGACCCATGCTTGGACATTTTTCTTATGTTGGTTTACTATAGACATATATGACTTATTGGTTGTATTTGAGTTAAACCCGAGTCCGCCTTGTTGTACACGGCCCTTTGTGATCCAAGTAAGAGGTCAAGTCCCTTGATCCCAAAGTGAACCTTTCCAACGTGTTCCTAAGGTCTTCGACTTGTGTTTTCAAAAGCGAGTTCTCAACTTCAAGCTTTTCAACTTGAGTTGAGTCCTCCTCTTGAATACGAGTAGTCGAAGAGGTTAGGAGACCTCATGTTTGAGAAGGTTAACCTCCTCAATTAGGGTCTCGACCTTGGACTCGGACTTAGCTAGTTTCTTATTTAAAAATTTAATTGCACCATACAAAGTATTAAGTAACGACCGACTTACCCTTAATGATTCTTTTGAACCGGATACGGATCCGTGGCTTGTCTTGAATGGAAGCTCATCATCGGATTCGGACTCGGACTCTTCTTGCTTTCGAGTCGTGCTCGGTCGGCTTGGCCATTAGAGCTTGGATATCGCCTTCTTCCTCCGACAACTCCTCCCAAGTAGCGTTAGCGCTTTCTTGGTCTTTGATGCTTATTCTTTAGCTTTGGGCACTCGGACTTGATGTGACCGAACTCGCTGCACTCATAGCATCTAAAATTAGAAGTATTTGAATTAGGTTTAGGCTTACCTTGAGTTGTTGGTCGCTTGCCTCTGATCATCTTCCAACTAGATTGACTAGTTCGGATTCTATTTCGAGTCTACTTCCGATTCGACTCGTCTTCTTCCTTCGGGGTGGCTTGCTATGCGGGCTTCTTCTTCTTGGAACTCGCAACTAACGCAATACTCTTCTCGGCCGACCACGTTAGTTTGCTCATGTAATTCAAGTTCAAAACAATTGCCTAACCTAATTTTAGAAAGGTCCTTGGAGACCTTGTAGGCATCGACCATGGATGCCCACAAGGTGGTCCTAGGAAACGAGTTAAGAGAATACCGATAAGGTCGCGATTCTCGACCTTTGTCCGATGGCATGGAGTTGGTTGACGATGTCTTGGATACGAGCATGTAGTTGAGTTGCGGTCTCGTTTTCCTGCATTTTCAAGTTATACAATTTATTTAAAAGTAAATCTCTTTTACATACCTTCGTGTCGTCGGTGCCTTCGTGTAGTTCCACTAGCTTGGTCCATAAGTCCTTTGGACTAATGAAGGGGCCGACGCGGTTGAGCTCTTCCTTGGACAACCCACATTGCAAGATTTGAGTTGCCTTGGCATCGGCTTCTACTTGTTTTTTCATGGAATTTGACCATTGATCGTAACCCAAAGATTCACCATCTTCATTAATAGGAAGTGTGAAACCGGTTTGGATAACGATCCACATCTCGATTTGGGTTTTAAGAAACCTTACAATCCGACCCTACCAATAACGAAATAAATAACCGTTGAAAAACGGGTCGGGCGGTGCTAAACCCTTCGAGATGGGCCATTTAAAAACAAGAAGAAGAACGATTTAAAAGAATCTTGCAAAACACACACGGAAAGAATATTCCAAGACTTTCGCCTTGGATTAGTAGAAAGGGAAGTAAAAAGATATATAAAATGTAACTTGCAAAAAGAAATAAACAATCAAATGCGAATGTCGCTGAAGTTCCGAGGACAACCTTACTCGGATCTAACCCAAGGACAACCTTATCCGATCCTAAAGCCTCTAATGCAATTCTATATGTAGGAGAAGATAAGCAAGTGAAATAATTATACGAAAACAGAAATAAATAAATAAAAAATCTGTAAAAAAAAAGAAAAACAAAGCTAGATTGGTGGTTTCACCGAATCTTAGCGCCCCCGGCTCTGATACCAATTGTTGGATCGAAAGTGTCGCTAGAGGGGGGGGTGAATAGCGATACGGTGTCGTTAAAAACTTTTGCAATAAGTAAAAAGCAAGTAGAGAATGCTCAGCTGAAATATAAAGTAGACAAGATATTTTTACGTGGTTCACAATCTTCGATTGCTAATCCACGGCCCTAGTGATCCTTGATCACGACGGAGGGCAATTCACTAAAACCACTCCTCCTCGCTGGAGGAGCAACGACAAAAAAGAAATCAAGGCAAAGGGACACTCCCCCTTTCCTTGTTACGATTAAAGCACAAAGACAATTTAAAGAAGTAGAACTTAAATAAATATACCGACAACTCTTATAAGTAGAAGATGAAGCTTTCGTTGTCGGCGGCACTTCGTCGTAGCAAATGTGAGTAGTAGTAACGGCGTTACGACGGCGTGTTGAGAGCTCTTGAATTCTTGTATTTTGCTTGGCTTGAACATGTCTATTTATGGATATTGATCTATGAATTTAGACATAGGTAGTGTCCAAGGTGAGGTTCTTATCCCAACTCAAGGATGAGGTGTTTCATCCAACCACCTTGTGCCACCTCCAACCTTCTTGTGCGCCAACTCAAGGATGAGGTGTTTCATCCAACCACCTTGTGCCACCTCCAACCTTCTTGGGCGCCAACTTGAGGATGAGGTGTTTCATCCAACCACCTTGTGCCACCTCCAACCTCCTTGGGCGCCAACTTGTTGGAGCCATTCAACTTGTGCCACATCATGGGAGCCAACCATCTTGTGCCAACTCACCTTATTTTGGGCGTCCACCACAAGGAAGCTTGGTGATGGTTTGGATGTCCACCTTGATGCCACATCACCCTTTGTACCAAAACACGAGTCAAGTCCAAATTCACCCCCTTGAAATTCGAGTTCTTCTCGAGGCTGGAACTTGACTAGCAGTTGACTGTAGTCAAAGGGTTTTGGACTGCAGTACAAGTTAGCTTAAAATATAAAGTACGATGGTTCTAACCATCTGATCTCGACCTAGACCTTCCATTGGAGGTATTGGGTCGGATCTACGCTTAACGACCTTGCTTCGCTTTCACACGAGCTTACCTTGTAGCCTCGCTTCCGGTCTTCACCCGAGTACCTCGGCTTCCTCCGAAGTCCCTCTGGCGTTGCCCGACCACCTCGGTTCCCACCGGGTGTCGCAGACCTTCCGCTCAACTTTAGCATTTCTGCACACTTAATTGAGCTCGTAAGATAACAAATATACCCTTAACTATTGAGCCTTTTGCCATAATCAAAATACCGGTTCGACTTTGGTGCCCACTGCACCAACAAAATCCACATGAAAGACATCTTGGGATTTCTCCCTGTCCATATCGTATATGGTGTCTTTATCACAGCCTTGGATAGTACACGGTTAAGGGTAAAGGCTGTTGTGTCTAGAGCATATCCCCAAAAGGATATAGGAAGATCTTTGTGACTCATCATAGATCATACCATATCTAATAGGGTACGATTCCTCCTTTCGAATACACCATTCCACTGTGGTGTTCCAGGAGGAGTGAGTTGGGATAGAATCTCACACTCAGCTAGATAGTCACGAAACTCATGGCTAAGGTATTCACCACCTTGATCTGATCGAAGTATCTTAATACTCTTGCCAAGCTAGTTTTGTACTTCATTCTTGAATTCTTTGAACTTTTCAAAGGATTCTGATTTATGTGTCATAAGATACACATAACCATATCTACTGAAGTCATCAGTAAATGTAATGAAGTACCTGTAACCACCTCTAGCAGCAACATTGAAAGGGCCACATACATCACTATGTATAAGTCCTAACAAGTCTGTTGCTCTTTCGCTGTGTCCACTAAAGGGAGTCTTGGTCATCTTGCCTAAAAGGCAAGACTCGCATGTCTCATATGATTCAAAATAAATTGAGTCTAGCAGCCCATCCTTATGGAGCTGAGATAAGCGACTCTTATTTTTGTGACCTAAGCAACAATGCCAGAGATAGGTTTGGTTCAACTCATTTGACTTGAACCTTTTTGTACTTATGTTATAGATAGGGCTCTCTAAGTCTAGAAAGTAGAGTCCGTTCATTAGATGTGCACTACAATAGAACATATCATTTAAATAAACTGAAAAACATTTATTCTTTATTATAAATGTAAATCCTTTCTTGTCCAAAAAAGAAATCGAAATGATGTTCTTAGTTAAGGCAAACACATAACAACATTCATCTAATTATAGTACAAGTCCAGAGGGAAGAGATAGATCATAAGTTCCTACAGCAACAACAACAACCCTTGCTCCATTGCCTACTCGTAGGTCCACCTCGCCCTTTGTCAATGCCCTGCTATTTCTCAGTGTCTGCACATTGGTACAAATGTGAGATGCACATCCGGTATCTAATACCCATGATGATGAAATAGATAGATTGACTTCTATAACATTTATACCTGAAGTAGAAGTCTCACTTCTCTTCTTCTTAATATCTTCCAGGTATGCCTTGCAGTTATGCTTCCAGTGTCCAGCTTCCTTGCAGTGGAAGCAAGCCCCTTCCTTGGCTATCCCTCCTTTGGGATTCAGTTCCTTGCTTTTGCCTTTGGCTTGGGACTTTCTCTTACCTTTAGGCTTGCCCTTGCCTTTCTTCTTTTGCACCATCAAAATGGAGTCAGATTTTCCCTTCTTAAGGTTGAGCTCAACAGTTCTCAACATGTTGAGCATCTCAGGCAGTGGTTTATCAATTTCATTCATATTGTAATTCATGATAAATTGATTGTAGCTTTGCGGCAAAGACTGCAAGATCAAGTCAGTGGCCAACTCTTGGCCAAGGGGGAATCCCAATCTCTATAGGTTTTCTACGTACCCAATCATCTTGAGTACATATGGACCTATGGGAGTCCCATCTTGCATTTTGGAACCAAACAATGCCTTAGAGACTTCATATCTCTTGTGCCTTGCTTGTCCTTGATATAGTTGACAAAGATGTTTAACCATATCATAAGCATTCATGAACTCGTGTTGCTTCTGAAGCTCAGAGTTCATAGTGGCGAGCATTAGACATGACACATCTAATGCATCATCTTGATGCTTCTTGTAAGCATCTTTGTCAGCCCGCGAGGCAGTGGTAGAAGGTGCCTCCGGAATGGGCTGCTCTAGGACGTACAATTTCCTTTCTAGGGTGAGAACGATTCTCAGGTTCTTGTACCAGTCCAGGAAATTTGCTCCATTGAGCTTGTCCTTCTCAAGGACAGAACGCAGAGAGAGAGTGTTTTGTCGACATAGTAATCTACAACATACAATGCAGAGAATTAATATCATATTCCTTTTATCATTTAATTAGGCCTTTAATCAAATGATGCTCCCACTAAATTATAGGAATTTTGTAGAAACGAGTTATGGATGTGGTCAAACCACATTACTAGATTCATACAAACTAGCTATAATTCCTGCGGGACAAGATCCACATCATACTAAGCCTTGAGTTAGCTTTGGCTAAATCGCCCAAGACTTATTACGATCGGTGGGTAACACATTGTTGGGAGTATGAGGAATACAATCAAAGTCCCACATTGGTAAGACATGGAAAAGATCATGTGCTTATAAGAAAAAAGATATCTCCATTGGTATGAGGCCTTTTGGGTAAAGCCCAAAAACAAAACCATGAGGGCTTGGGCCCAAAGTGGACAATATCATACCATTGTGGAGATATATGGATCTTATATGCACTAACAATTGGTATCAGAGCCATGGTCCATGTCAAGCCATGAACCTCGAACGAAGGAAGTTGAGCTCCCACGTCCGGATCAAGAGAACCAGACATCAGGAAGGAAGTCTAGTTGGGTCGGGGGGACCGAACAACTGGCAGGAAGTCCTGGTGGGTTGAAGATCGGACATCAAGCAGAGAAAATCCTTCGAGGAGGGATAGGCTTGAGGGGGGGCCCAATGTGGTCCTTCGTTTGAGGGGGGGATTGTTGATGGAATGAGGCCTTTTGGGTAAAGCCCAAAAATAAAACCATGAGGGTCTAGGCCCAAAGTGGACAATATCATGTCATTGTGGAGATATATGGATCTTATATGCACTAACAATTGGTATCAGAGCCATGGTCCATGTCAAGCCATGAACCTCGAACGAAGGAAGTTGAGCTCCCACGTCCGGATCAAGAGAACCAGACATCAGGAAGGAAGTCTAGTTGGGTCGGGGGGACCGAACAACTGGCAGGAAGTCCTGGTGTGTTGAAGATCGGACATCAAGCAGAGAAAATCCTTCGAGGAGGGATAGGCTTGAGGGGGGGCCCAATGTGGTCCTTCGTTTGAGGGGGGGATTGTTGGGAGTATGAGGAATACAATCAAAGTCCCACATTGGTAAGACATGGAAAAGATCATGTGCTTATAAGAAAAAAGATATCTCCATTGGAATGAGGCCTTTTGGGTAAAGCCCAAAAATAAAACCATGAGGGTCTAGGCCCAAAGTGGACAATATCATGTCATTGTGGAGATATATGGATCTTATATGCACTAACACACATTACCGATTACATCTCTATGCAACTCTTGTTTATAGGATCAAGACCCACATTTACAAAAGTCCTTGAGTTAGCTTTGGCTAAATCGCCCAATATTTAGTGTAAATGCGATCTTATCCTATCTTTTCAACCATTGGAATATGCCTATAGCTCTACTCGATCCAATTGAGTTAACTAGTTTTACTCAATCTAATTGAGCTTACTCTAACCCAAGCCGTGATAGGCAGGACCAAGATTGTCCCTCTGCACCCTACCAAGATAATATGCGTTGCTCTGCTTTGGCAGATTCAACAACTACAAATGATCGAGGTAGTGATGGGTATCAAGGACTTGGTAGGCATTTACGAGTTGATTCGATTAAGATCTAATCTAATCGTAATGTGTATCATATACACATTGAGGCCTTTATTATCCCATGCATCACATAAATACAAGCATTATTCTAGCATGCATCATATACATACAAGAAAAATATCCTAGCATGCATCATATACATACACGCATTATTCTACTAGCATGCATCACATACATACAAGCAAAATCATATATATATATATATATATATATATATATATAAATAATTAACTGTGATGTGGTCATGGCCCTACTACGATCTTCTCAAGCCAATGAGAAGATCAGACGGTCAACCTCGGGCTAGCGGCTTCTCCAAGCGCTTCCTTTGACCGCCATGTGTCCATGTCGCTTCACCTTTCTCGTAACCGTACAAGTGGACTTTCCACCGCTCCATTTTGTACATTACAAATATGAAACTCGAGTTACATTCGAGTCTAAAACTATTTACAACTAGAATTTCAAAAGAAGAGGTACGATGCGCAGGTCGCATACACTATACAACACGCACAACCACAAAAATGGCACGCAGGCCGTATTATGAATTACAACACATCATCATCCAATCATATTGGGGTTCAAGGGACATGAAAATCACAGAATTATACATAATTCTAAATTATGTATTTTTACAGAAAATATCTATAATTTTTTTTTTTCAATTTTATGAGTCACTTCTCCGTAACGGTCCCGCTAAGCGATTTTCGGGTGCGATCGTGGGACAAGGCCCCTTTCGGGGATAGGGGTAGCTCCCCTACTCGCAAAATAAATTTTGCGAGTGTCCCTACTATGATCTTACAGCGACTTAAGTCGCTGTCCCAAAAACCTAAAGCGAGAACTCACCGTTTCGGAGAGTTTTTCTCGATGGTTGAAGCCTACAAGTGTCCCAACACTCGTTTCTTCGACTCTTCGAGAAAAATACCCAAAAATTCGATAAAAATAGGAAATTTATAGAAAAATAAAAATATGTAATTTTTATATCTAATACAAAAATGAAACACATACATGCTTCGCACGTGGCTCTGATACCATTGTTGGACTTTCCGAGCCGCAAAAGCGCTTTGCGTTAAAACCGTCAGACCCACGGATCCGTGCGAAGATATATTAAAATAAAAACATGTATGTGCTAAGTAAACCTAGATCTACCTTAGATCTAGAAGTTGAGAGTGTTACCCTCGATGCGACACCCTTCGCAAATCCCGCTCGTCCAAATAGTTTGCCAGAACTCAAGAGTATCAAGTGAACACTCCTCTATTGGTATCCACACGGACAAATGGTGGAGAAAAATACCTTAGAGTGTGCTAGCACCCTTTAGGAATTTCGACAAGATGAGGGGATGGGAGTGTTGGAATGTATACTGAAAGCCTAGCTCTTTTTGTATGAACATTCTATTTTGAAATAAGAATCACATGATCATTGTTTGCATTTTATATATTCATTATATATGTGTGCATATTGTCTAACATTTTACATTGTAGATAACATGGTGCTTGGTGTGGCACAGAAGATCATGTTATCAGTACCTTGTAAAATATAAGTAAAGGCTCACAACCAAGATGGTTTTGGACAAACCATTGGCATGGTTGTAGTGTAGCTTGGTATTGTTTTATCTTGAACATAGAGTTACACTAGTACACTTAGGTGTATTGAGTAGGACCGACATAGAGGTGATTCAATTTAGTACTGACTACATAATTGAATCGGACTTCGGATATTATGTTGTACATGCTCTTAATCCCGATATAATAACGGGCACATGTACTTAGTATTTATTTTTTTGATTTACCAGTGGGTGAGATTTAGATGGATTAAATCAATATGCCCGGTAAGTTGGGAAATAATATTATTTACATGGTGTGCCATTGATTATAGGAGGAAACCATGTCCTATATATTAGGTTGATAATGTCCCCTTGAGGAGCTCATAAGGTTCATCATGTAAACCCAGCTGGTTGACTTAGTCAACATGATGATAAGGTTGAGTGGTACTACTCGAGGATTTAGATATTAATTAATTGATGGTCAGTAAATCAATTAATTGACGGACATTCGATATCTTAAACACGGGGAGATTAATGTACAAATAATATATGGAGCCCATATTGATTTATGGGGGTTGGTGAGGTAGTTCAATGATGATCCTCTAGTGGAATGGAACATCATTGATGGATCAAGTTTGTGTGGTTCCGATCCATCGGGTGGCCAAGACCCAACTCCTCCTTATGGTCCCTATCGTAGCCTAATATAATCCTTGTAAAGTCTAGATCCAAGAATGTAAAACAAAACCTAGAACCAACGGTTGGGATTAAATCCCTAGATCCAATGGTTGGATGAAACCCTAGAACCAACGGTTGGGATTAAATCCCTAGATCCGATGGTTAGGATGAAATCCTAGAATCGAAGGTTGGGATTAGATCCTTAGATCCGACGGTTGGGATAAAACCCTAGATCCGACGGTTGGGATGAAACCTTAGATCCGACGGTTGGGATGAAATCCTAGATCCGATGGTTGGGATTAAACCCTAGATCCGACGGTTGGGATAAAACCCTAGATCTGACGGTGGAGATTAAATCCCTAGATCCGACGGTGGAGGTTAAAGGAGGCTTAAGCCCTATTCTATAAATAGATGGCTAGGGTTGGGCGGCAAAAAAAGATCAAGAATTGGTTTTGGAATTAGGGTTTGGCTCTTGGAGAGGTGGGCGGCTAGGGTTTGGAGCTAGGGTTGGGCGGCAACTATCTTCTTCCTTCTAGTTGTTGCCGGTGCCCAACTTGCACCATCAATACTTGGCCGGCGCCCAACCTTAAGGTCTATCCCTTCTTCCTTGCCGGCGGTTCTCCTCCCATTGGTGGCCGGTTCTCTTCCTCCTCCCTATTCTCCAAAGTGGCCGGCGACAACTCTTCTTGAAGTTGGCCGGCGCATCATCCATTGCTCCTTGGCCGGCGGTTGCACCAAATTCCCTAATTTGGTGGCCGGTTCTAGATAGGAAAGGTATTTGCGAGTTCTTCTCTTTGTTCGCAGCAGACAAGGTAGAGAAGAAAGCGATCTAGAAGGCTTCTACTCGTGGAGGAACTTCGTCCACACGTCGTCCACGAGAAGGATAGGACATACGGTAGAAGATCGTGAGGTATAAAGTTATTTTAACTTTATGTACAGATCTGAGCATGTTCTTATTTGTTTTGATTATGCATGTGTGTGTATGAATATATATTGTATAATCATGGACCCCGAAGACAAACACAAAAACCGGCGATCCATCCATCGTCTCTTCCGCGGCTAACCAACTAGTAGAGTTGTGTTGCTTGAACAACTAGTTTGTTCAAGCGACCACTCAAGTTGTTAGTACGACGATGAAATGGTGTTGTTAAGGAAGCTCATCCCATCCGGATTAATCCTTTCATTAGTGAAAAATTTAATCCGGGGACATGGGAGCCAATGAGCCTCCGAAGCATCCACCCATCAATTGGTATCAGAGCCATCGGATTCCGATTTTGTGTGTTTAGGATTCGGTTAATTTTTTATGCATTTTTCATATATTATATGTGTCAGATAATAGTAGGATATGCGTAGTTTAACTCTTTGGTTGCAGGCATAAGATCCGACTATTATGGCCATGTGTGTGTATGTGAATGGATGTGTGTAAAAATTTATTATTTGAATCCTCGGGGTTGACGAGGATAGATTAGTATTTAATTTTTGTAATTAAATATGGCATTGTTTAGCCGATCATTTTAGTTTACTTTTGATCTAGACTATTTGTACACTCCTTCGTGGAGTATAGGATCGATGGATGTAAATAAAATGATTTATCTCAGCTCGGATATCTTTGGTGACTTGCGCACGGGAAAAGGTGGAGCGGACGAGGTGGCAACACGACGGGATGCATATTGGAGGACAATGCCATAATAGTTGGAAAAAATTTTGTTTTTCTATATTTATTGCTTATTTGTTTTATATGCATGTTGTGTATGTTTAAAATTCCTCGATTGCAATTTACTAAGTGGGAGAGGGATATTTTAATTAATTCCCGCGGCCTCCATTACAATTTGACGTGTGATGCAAACAAACTTGTGTGTTGGCTCTGAGTGCCTTCCTCCCTACGGACAGGTTTGTTTGCGGATCACTAGGTCAAATAATGGTTATAGAAAATTATCTAGGAGCATGTGTACTTCCACAGCGGTAAGGCACATAATCCGAAATAATTTCCTCAGTATCGTGTAATGGTGCACACTTAGATACAAATAAAGGTATCCTCCCCATCGGAGTCACTGCTTTTATTTCTAGGGCCAAAGAGGAACCAACTATTAATTTTATTTGTCAAAAAGTAAGGTTGACAAGATGATAAAATTAATGGGTAAAACCTCCTTTTACAAATGTAGAATTCGTATACGTCCACACTGCGTGGCATGCGACATTCTTGGTGATTTGAGGTGTTGGTTGATTTCGGGATTTTATTGTTTTGAGGAATCAATAATATTTGAAATATAATATTTTGATCATTGTGATTTTTAGGATTTTCAAATGGCTTTCAACCCACTTGCTGTGATTTTAAAAGAAAACAAACTTACTGGTCCAAACTACATTGATTGGAAAAGAAACCTGGATATTGTCCTAACTGCGGAGGAGTACAAATTTGTACTCTTCGAGGTCTGTCCTCCTAAGCCCTCAGATGACTCTGATGAAAAGGAGATAGAACGATATAAGAAATGGGTTAAGGCAGATGAGATGGTGCGGTGTTAAATTTTGGCATCTATGTCAAATGTGCTGCAACATCAGCATTAGGCCATAGCCACTGCTTATGACATGATGTTCAATCTCAAGGAACTTTTCGGACATCAGAGTAGGGCGGCTAGGCAGGAGGCAATGAGAAACTTGATGACGACCACCATGGTCGAGGGAACACCCGTTAGGGATCATGTTCTCAAGATGATGGCTCATCTTAATGAGATGGAAGTCCTCGGAGCTGAGATCGATGGGGAAACCCAGGTCGATATCATTCTCCAGTCTCTGCCTAGGAGTTTTGAGTAGTTCCGCCTCAACTACAACATGAACAAGAAGTTGTATTCGTTGGCGGAGCTTCCGATGTAACTCCGCGCAGAGGGGCTTTTTCACGAGTTCTCAAGCCATGGTCGCCGTAAGGTTTCTTCCTCTAAACCAAAGGTAAGAAGAAGAAGAAGCAAGGTGGAGCAAGAAGGTGGCAACAGTGGGACCTCGCAGGAGTGAAGAAGCGAAAGGCAAGTGCTTCACTTGCAAGCAGATCGACATTGGAAGGCTGACTGCCCTCGCCAAAGAACAAAGGTATATCTTCTTGTTTAGTTGTTGAAACATGTTTAGCGGTGTTATCTACCGATTCCGGTGTGTAGATACAGGAGCCATCGATCATGTCTGCAATACTTTGCAGGGTTCCAGAAACCCGACGACTAGCGAGGAGAGATTATCAGTCTTCATGGGCAATGCTTCAAAGGTGGCGGCTATTGCGGGGTAAGGCGTTTATTTATCTTTTGATAAGAATAAAGTTTTGGTTTTGAGAAATTGTCTTTATGTACCTACTTTTAGAAAGAATTTAATTTCAGTTTCTAAATTATTTATGGATGGATATTCTGCTTTTTAATGACAAGGTGGTTATAAAAAGGAATAGGAGATTATCTGCTCGTACATTGGTTGGCAATTTATATACTCTTGAACCAAAAACTCCTACGATGCAAATAGAAGTAAATAACTCATCTTCTAAATCTAATAAGAGAAAAGAACCTTCAAATGTACCAAACATATCTTTGGCATCTAAGGCTTAGTCATTAACCTAAGTAGAATTCAAAGGTTGATAGTGATGGACCTTTGGGTTCATTAGTGGTGGAGGATCTCCCAACCCGCGAATCTTGCTTGGAAGGTAAATGACCAAGAGGCCTTTCAAGGCCAAGGGGTATAGAGCCAAAGATGTGTTAGAATTGGTTCATTCTGATTTGTGTGGTCCTATGTCTATCCAGCAAGAGGTGGTTTTGAATATTTCGCCTCTTTTATAGACGATTATTCAAGGTATGGATACATTTACTTGATGCGCCAAGTCCAATGCTTTGACAAGTTCAAAGAATTCAAGGTCGATGTGGAGAACCGTCAAGGTAAAAGTATCAAGACATTACGATCCGATCGTGGTGGCGAGTACCTCTTGGGAGAGTTTAGGAGTTACTTATCGAGGTCGATTCAATCCCAATTGTCCGCACTGCACACCTAACAGAATGGTGTAGCGGAGCGCGAAGGAATAGGACTCTTATGGAGATGGTCGATCGATGATGAGTTATTCCGAGTTACCGATTCGCTCGGGGTATGCTCGGATAACAATGTACATTCTCAACTTGGTTCCATCTAAATCAGTACCTTCTACCCCAGAGTTGTGGATGGGCGAAAGCCTAGTCTAGACATATTCGGATGGGAGTCCAAAGACATGTGCCAAGGGAGATCGTAAGTTGGAACCTCGTACAGAAGTGTGCATGTTTGTTGGCTACCCTAAGGGAATGAAAGGTGGTTTGTTTTATAATCCTAGAGATCAGAGGGTCATCGTTAGCACGAACGCCAGATTTCTAGAGGAGGATTATGTAATGAACCACAAGCCCAAGAGTAGGATTGTTCTTGAGGAGTTAACAGGGGAAGTCCCGACTTTAGTACCACCGGTACAAGAGGAGACACCACAAGTCACTGCACCGCGTGTCACAGAGCATACACAGGAGGCACCTCGTCGTAGTGGGAGGGTTGTTAGACAACCCGAGAGATTCATGTTTTTGGGAGAGTCTTCGGACTTAGTCCCTGGTGAACATGAATCTGATCCTTGGACGTATGACGAGGCAATCCAAGATAGAGATGCAGTATCTTGGCAAAGAGCGATGAATTCAGAGATATAATCTGTGGATTCTAATCAGGTCTGGGAGCTAGTAGAACCACCCGATGGTGTAAAAACCATTGGATGCAAGTGGATCTATAAGAGAAAGAGAGGAGTAGACGGGAAGGTTGAGACCTTCAAAGCTAGGCTTGTTGCGAAAGGGTATACTCAGAAAGAGGGTATCGATTATGAGGAGACCTTTTCACCGGTAGCTATGCTTAAGTCTATCCGGATTCTCTTATCTATAGCTGCTCATATGGATTATGAGATTTGGCAGATGGATGTCAAGACAGCTTTCCTTAACGGAAGTCTTGAGGAGAACATCTATATGCGGCAACCAGAGGGATTCATTGCTAAAGGCAAAGAGCATCTTGTATGTAAGCTTAATCGGTCCATTTATGGATTAAAGCAAGCTTCTAGATCTTGGAACATCCGCTTTGATGAGGTAATCCAGTCATATGGATTTATTCAAAGTCCGGATGAGCCTTGTGTATACAAGAGATGTGACGGAAACGTAGTGGTGTTTCTTGTACTATACGTAGATGACATTTTGTTAGTTGGCAACAATATCAAAGTGTTATCAGGGTATGGTTGTCCAAACAGTTTGATATGAAGGACTTGGGAGAAGTGGGACACATCCTTGGGATCAAAGTTATAAGGGATCGCAAGAAAAGGATGTTGTGCTTATCCCAAGCTTCATACATTGACACTATCCTTGCTCGTTTTAGCATGCAGAACTCCAAGAAAGGTTTTCTACCTTTTAGGCATGGAGTTCCTTTATCTAAAGAGATGTGTCCCAAAACATCAAAGGAGATAGAGGACATGAAAGGCGGTTCCTTATGCTTGTGATGGAAGCCTTATGTATGCTATATGCTATGTCGAGACGGATATACGCTTTGCAGTGGGCATGGTTAGCGGATATCGAGTAATCTGAGCGAGGACATTGGGTGCGGTAAAGCATATATTGAAGTACGAGAAGGACTAGGGATTATATCTTTGGTTTACGAGGCGGATCAATTAGTCCTGTGGGTTACAGTTTGGATTTCCAATCGAGATAGGGACAAGAGTAAGTCTACCTCGGGGTTTGTGTTTACTTTTGGAGGTGGAGCCATAGTATGGAGGAGTGTCAGTAGAAATGCGTGGCGGACTCTACCATGGAAGGTGAGTATGTGGCGACCCTGCGAAGCGGCCAAAGGAAGTGTATGGCTCGGGAACTTCTTGATGGACTTGGATGTGATTCTGGTTTGCCCGAACTATCACAATTTATTGTGATAATAGTGAATGCGATTGCAAACTCGAAGGAACCACGAGCCCATAAAGCGAGTAAACACATAGAAGCGCAAGTACCACCTCATCACGAGAGATCGTAAGCGAGGAGAAGTTCTTTATCGCCAAGATTGCATCGAGAGGATAACCTGGCGGATCCATTCACTAAGGCCCTTCTAGCGAAAGCGTTTGATAGGCATGTGGAGGACATGGGGATCAGATGTATGGCAGAGTGATGACGGCATAGTCTTTTAGTATAAGTGGGAGATTATTGGAATGTATACTGAGAGCCTAGCTCTTTTTGTATGAACATTCTATTTTGAAATAAGAATCACATGATCATTGTTTGCATTTTATATATTCATTATATATGTGTGCATATTGTCTAATATTTTACATTGTAGATAACATGGTGCTTGGTGTGGCACAAAAGATCATGTTATCAGTACCTTGTAAAATATAAGTAAAGGCTCACAACCAAGATGGTTTTGGACAAACCATTGGCATGGTTGTAGTGTAGCTTGGTATTGTTTTATCTTGAACATAGAGTTACACTAGTACACTTAGGTGTATTGAGTAGGACCGACATAGAGGTGATTCAATTTTGTACTGACTATATAATTGAATCGGACCTCAGATATTATGTTGTACATGCTCTTAATCCCGATATAATAACGGGCACATGTACTTAGTATTTATTTCTTTGATTTACCAGTGGGTGAGATTTAGATGGATTAAATCAATATGCCCGGTAAGTTGGGAAATAATATTATTTACATGGTGTGCCATTGATTATCGGAAGAAACCGTGTCCTATATATTAGGTTGATGATGTCCCCTTGAGGAGCTCATAAGGTTCATCATGTAAACCCAGCTGGTTGACTTAGTCAACATGATGATAAGGTTGAGTGGTACTACTCCAGGATTTAGATGTTAATTAATTGATGGTCAGTAAATCAATTAATTCACGGACATTCGATATCTTAAACACGGGGAGATTAATGTACAAATAATATATGGAGCCCATATTGATTTATGGGGGTTGGTGAGGTAGTTCAATGATGATCCTCTAGTGGAATGGAACATCATTGATGGATCAAGTTTGTGTGGTTCCGATCCATCGGGTGGCCAAGACCCAACTCCTCCTTATGGTCCCTATCGTAGCCTAATATAATCCTTGTGAAGTCTAGATCCAAGAATGTAAAACAAAACCTAGAACCAACGGTTGGGATTAAATCCCTAGATCCAATGGTTGGATGAAACCCTAGAACCAACGGTTGGGATTAAATCCCTAGATCCAATGGTTAGGATGAAATCCTAGAATCGACGGTTGGGATTAGATCCTTAGATCCCACGGTTGGGATAAAACCCTAGATTCGACGGTTGGGATGAAACGTTAGATCCAACGGTTGGGATGAAATCCTAGATCCGATGTTGGGATTAAACCCTAGATTCGATGGTTGGGATAAAACCCTAGATCTGACGGTGGAGATTAAATCCCTAGATCTGACGGTGGAGATTAAAGGAGGCTTAAGCCTTATTCTATAAATAGATGGCTAGGGTTGGGCGGCAAAAAAAGATCAAGAATTGGTTTTGGAATTAGGGTTTGGCTCTTGGAGAGGTGGGCGGTTAGGGTTTGGAGCTAGGGTTGGGCGGCAACTATCTTCTTCCTTCTAGTTGTTGCCGGTGCCCAACTTGCACCATCAATACTTGGCCGGCGACCAACCTTAAGGTCTTTCCCTTCTTCCTTGGCCGGCGGTTCTCCTCCCATTGGTGGCCGGTTCTCTTCCTCCTCCCTATTCTCCAAAGTGGCCGGCGGCAATTCTTCTTGAAGTTGGCTGGCGCATCATCCATTGCTCCTTGGCCGGCGGTTGCACCAAATTCCCTAATTTGGTGGCCGGTTCTAGATAGGAAAGGAATTTGCGAGTTCTTCTCTTTGTTCGCAGCGGACAAGGTAGAGAAGAAAGCGATCTAGAAGGCTTCTACTCGTGGAGGAACTTCGTCCACACGTCGTCCACGAGAACGATAGGACATACGGTAGAAGATCGTGAGGTATAAAGTTATTTTAACTTTATCTACAGATCTGAGCATGTTCTTATTTTGTTTTGATTATGCATGTGTGTGTATGAATATATATTGTATAATCATGGACCCCGAAGACAAACACAAAAATCGGCGATCCATCCGTCGTCTCTTCCGCGGCTAACCAACTAGTAGAGTTGTGTGGCTTGAACAACTAGTTTGTTCAAGCGACCACTCAAGTTGTTAGCACGACGACGAAATGGTGTTGTTAAGGAAGCTCATCCCATCCGGATTAATCCTTTCATTAGTGAAAAATTTAATCCGGGGACATGGGAGCCAATGAGCCTCCGAAGCATCCACCCATCAGGGAGAGCTTGAGAAGGTGATCCAAGGAAGAAGATGAAGTTTGAGTTACTCAAAATCAATTACATCTCATTAAGAAGTGGCTAGCCACTTTTACCTTGGGGGGGGGGGGTTACATGCATGCATGTAACTCCAAGAGCCAATGGATCTTGGTCTCCCTCATGAGGTGGCACCATATGATAACTTAATGATGATGTGGAACATCATCATTGGCCGGCCATGCCATGTCATCATCATGACATGGCATTTGGTCAAGTCAAACTTGACCTTTCATCTTCCCTCTCAAGTCAAGTCAAACTTAACCTCTTATCTCCCATGGTTGATCAAATCCAACCAGTTGATTCAAGTCAATTTAATTTAATGAATCTCTATTCATTAATTTAAATTGTTTTGATGAATCAAATCTAAATTAGACTCATTCAACACTTGAATCAACTTGAGTCTAACTCAATTAGTCTAATTTGGATTACTCTTAATCCAATTTGGTTCATCCCATGAACCTAATCCTCATGGTTCATCATATGAACCTAATCTCCATCTAATTGCCCTTTGTGTGTGACCCTATAGGTTCTTGTATCGTTGGCAATGTCCCTAAACCGATTTAGGAACATAAGCAATGAGCGGTATCTAGCAACACATCATTGCTACCCAAGTTACAAGAATGTTGAGATCCAACATCACCTTTGTGACTACTAATTGTAACTCTCACAATATGTGACAATGTCCCTCTATCCTTGACATCTAGATTGACCAATTGAGGCATAGACCGTGTCATTCTCGGTACAATCTATATCTTGAACTCCAAGTAGACTAACTCTAATCAAATGAGCTCAATATCTCATATTGACTCATTTGGGCATGGCCATGCACTTCGTGATCTCACTCTATCAAGAATATCGATGTCACCCCCTGTCATATAGGAGGGATAGATCCCATCTACATCACTCACATCCCTCCGCATAATTTGTCACAAACCCAGTAATCGCCTTTATAGTCCACCCATTTACGGGTGACGTTTGACGAAGCCAAAGTATGCAACTCCTTATGTAGGGAACCATGGTGACTTCAGGTCTAAGGACTAATAGTCATACTAATAGCCACATGAGAAAGTATATGACACTCATATAACAATCCATGATATTTTCTCATGGCGGGTCATTCAGTATACATTCTCCAATGCATACCCACGTGTCAACTTGATATCTCATATCCATGACTTGTGAGATCAAGTCATCGTGTTGACCTACATTCTAGTCTCCATGCATTAACATTGTCCCTGAATGTTAATATTAGACTAGGAATGATTAAGAGTAGTGTTCTCTATATCATCTCATTATCGATTCAACCAATCAATTGATATAGATAAGAACCTACTACTCAAGGACGTTATTATGTTTAGTTATTTTGCACTAATACAAGTAAATATAATAACCATGCCTTTATAAATAGGAATATGATACAATAAAGTCCATACAACAATCATCACATGATTGGCTCTGGGGCTTTCACTAACAGCAATCCATTTAAGTTAGGTGAAAACATTTGAAAAATATTAAGGAAAGAAAGCATGTGAATAACATGATTAGCAACTCTCCCCCTTAATACAAGAAACTCCCCCTAAATATATTCCCCCTTACTTAAACATATATTTTTCTCCTCCTTTGACACCATCAAAAAAGATTAAACAAAGTTTATATATCATGGAATCAAGTATAGTGAGAAACATAACCAAAAACATGCCTTAAAACCGTGTATCAGAAATTGCTGGGGTATTTTCAGGTGAGCAGTCGACTGCTATCAGTATGGCAGTCGACTGGCACAAAGAAAACAACAATTCTGATTTTCTGGATGAAATTCAGAAATGCATTATAAATTCTAGAAAATTAAAAAAATAGTGAAATTTGGGGAACATATTTCTTGTAAGTACATCTATCAATGAAAAATAGTTTTTCATGAAAAATCATTATATTTTCAAAGATTTGCCAAAAATCCAAAAGCTTTAAAAACCACTAGGTTTTTAATCATGTTAGTATCCATTTTAACACCTAGTCTTGCTTTGGATTGTTTCAAAACATGAATACACAGATTTTAAAGTAAGAAATATTTTTGAAAACATATGAAATATCCAACCATGATCTTTGGGCAATATGTCTATGAATTAAACATAAGTCTTCCCTATGATTGGTCTATTATTGCTATTTTGATACCTTAAATGACCATCTAGATGCCATAGGCATTAGTGGACATTTGTATCATCCTATCATCTCACCCATGCTATGTTTTCAAATAAGGTAGCCTATGGTGAGTGTGAGATGTATCCTTAAGGTATTTGTATACACTTAACCATTATTTTCATGCAATTCTATCCATGGTTAAGTATCATCCTAACAATCCACATGATCATAAAGATGTATATGAATTAATTTTATATTATGATCATGAAACAAATGTATTCATCAAATTGTAATCATACATTAGGTATTACATCATGATAATAAAGCAAATATCACCTAAAGCATGATTTATCTACTTATAGGTGCATTATCATGACCTAACACTATTTCAAAAAATGTTGTCCCGCCATCCTAAGTCAACCAAAAATATGATATAGGTAAATTGCATATGGTTGACTACCCTAGGGTTTTCCTAACCCTTTAGGATGGATTTATGAACCCAAAATAAGTTCTTTCCTATGGGGTTCACTAAATACTCCTTAGGGATCCATTTTCTAGCAATTACTTTCTTTTTGTCTTGACCCCTAGCTATTAGACATTTATAGGCCTTTTCATTTTTCTTTTCCTTATAACCTAGGCCTTTCTTGTTGAAGATAGCCCTTTGGCTCCCAATGATCATGTTAAGGGTATTGGAGCCTACTGTAAATTTTTCTAGGGCTTTGGTCAAGTGGTCTACCTTTTCCCTTAGAGCCCTATTTTCTTCTATGCATGCATCATTAACATCCAAAGGCATATAGTTATCATGTGAGCATACATCATCATTATTATCATTAAAACATGCTTTTTCTAATTTTTGTTCTAAATCCTTAATTTGATCAAGCATGCTTTTGTTTTTTTTCTTGGCTCTAAATAAATCCTTAGTGAGGCTAGAAATCATGGAGACTATTTTACTAGGTGAGAGATTCGTTACCATAGTTTCCATGCCCTCTGTTTCGGATGAGGAGGATGATGAAGCTCCCCCTTCACTAGAGCTCTCCTCACTTGAACTTACTTCTTCATTTTCGAAGGAGGAGCAATCTAGGTCATCAAAAGCCATCAATGCTAAATTTGTGACAAAAGCATTTTCTTCCTCGGATGATGATGATGAGGAGGAGGAAGGGTCATCCCAAGTCCTTGCTTTTAATGCCTTTGCCTTCCATTTTTCTTTGGCCTTCTTTTCTTCTTCCTTTTTCTTCTTGCTCCCCTTCTTCTTCTTTTCTTCCTTCTTTCTCTTCTCCTCCATGCTTTTGTTCAAGAGAGGACAATTGTCCCTTATGTGTCCCTCTCCTTGGCAATTTTAGCAAATAATCTTCCCCCTTGGTCTTCTACTCCTATCATTAGATTTATTAAATCTAAAACCTTTTAATGCATGCCTTACCCTCCTTACCATATAGGCTTCTTCCGTGCTATCCATGGAGGAGGAGTAAGATGCTTCGTCGGAGGAGGAGGGGATCTCCATCTTCTTCTTCCCCTTGTTGGCCAAAAGTGCTACTCCACTTGAAGGTTGAAATCTTGGCTCTTCTATTATTCCTTCAAGTCTTGTTTCGTGGAGCTCCATCGTTGAGAAGAACTCCTCCAAAGTGCTCACTTATAAATTCTTGGACATATAGATGGAGTCCACCATTGAGCTCCATTTCGATGACCAGGGAAAGGCATCGACTACTTTCATGAGCATATCCCGGTTAAAAAGTCTTTCTCCTACACTTGTTAGTCCAATCAAAATTTCTTTAAACCTAGAATGCAATGATGTTACCTTTTCTCCCTTTTCTAATTTGATGTTTGATAGTTGGGAGCGGAGGAGGTCTCTTCTTGCAAGCTTGACCTCTGAGGTACCTTCATGAAGCTCTACTAGCTTCTCCCACATCTCCTTCGCACTAGAACATTCCCCAATCCAGTTAACTTCTAGTTGGGGGAGTACATTGTAGAGGTGGTGCTTGGCCTTTGAATTCGCCAAGTACTCCTCTCTTTGTCTTTTACTCCATCTTGATTTCTCCATTAGCTCCCCTTCTTCATTCCTAGGCATCTTGAAACCGTTTTCCATAATTAATAAAATTTCGAAGTCGGTTTCGAAGAATACCTCCATTCTCTTTATCCACCAAGAGAATTCCCCCTCGAACTTTGGCGGATGAATATTAGAGCCGGCCATTCTTGAATGTGCTTGTTGTGGCGGTTAGTCCTCGACAAGCTTTCCTTGGCTCTGATACCACTTGTAGGTGATCGATCGACCGACTAGAGGGGGTGAATAGCCCTCAATCGTTTGATGGTGGATTTTGCTCGTCTACAAAAAGATTAGCGCAAGCGAAAAAACAAAACAAGATAAGCAAAATAGAAATAAGAATACAAACAATGCTAACATCGAAATGTAACGTGGTTCACGGCTACACCGCTAATCCATAGTCCCTGATTCGTCCTTGGTGAATCACTCCGCAACCAATTCACTATCGGTCTCTCCATTGCACTAAGCTAGGTGGAGGTAACCCTTACAACTCAAGAACACTCCTTCTTTTACAATAGATGCGAAAGAAAACTAAGAGAAGGAGTTTGAATCTTGTCGAGCACTTGGATGATCACTTAGAGCATAAGCATTAGCCATTCAAAAGCCCACACCCTCTCTTTTTATAGAGAGGGTTGATTTCTTCCCGTTGGCCGCCACCAGTCGACTGCTGCCCTTGGCAGTTGATTGCCGCCACTTCAATGGCCTCCGAACACGTCGGATCCTGACCGTTGTAGTCCAACGGATCCCTTAGCGATCGGTGATGGATCCATCGATCGGCTGCGCCTCCGTAATCGCCCGATTGGCTATGGCGGTTGTCCCAAACCCTCTTGACGATCATTGCGCGCCTTGGCGATCGGCCGATGGTCTTAGCGATGATCGGGATCTTGGCGGTCAGCTGGCCCAAAAGCCACTTAGTCGGATATCAGTCGAACCGCGTTCGACTTAGAGTAGTCGACTGCCATTTCATGGCAGTCGACTGATGTCGGGAAAACTCATCCGACACTTTTCCATTCGTCCAAGTTCACCTAATGAGCTACTTACACTTCACTCATTCTCTCATCTCACTCGAAGTCCCTCGCCGAAGCTCTCTTTGTTCGCGGCCACGTCCCTTGACAGCATCAGGCGCACGACTCTGCAATGCTCCTTCGCATCTCTTGCCTTCGAAGTCTGCTTCCTTGGCTTCGCTTCAAGTCATCTCGTCCGACGGTCCCTCGATAGCATCAAGCCCACGACTCTGCAATGCTCCTTCTCTGACTCAAGCATGAGGTTGTGAGTGGTGAACCCGCCAAGGCTCCATGTGCGAATTACTAAGTCCTGCAAGGCTCCAATGCACATATCAAATCACAATAACAACCTAACTTAAACCCTTTGCCACACCAATAAAAACCATATCACGGCAAGAGATTGCCCTAACATTAGGTTCATTGGATGAACCAAATTGGATTAAGAGTAATCCAAATTAGACTAATTGAGTTGGACTCATGTTGATTGAAGTGATGAATAAGTCTAATTTAGATTTGATTCATCGAGTAAATTTAAACTAATGAATTGAGATTCATTAAATAAAATTGACTTGAATCAAATGGTTGGATTTGTTCAACCATAGGAGATAAGAGGTCAAGTTTGACTTGACTTGAGAGGGAAGATGTATGGTCAATTTTGACTTGACCAATTGCCATGTCATGGTGACTTGACATGGGGCCGGCAAATGATGATGCTCCACATCATCATGGACACATCATGGGGTGCCACCTCATGAGGGAGACCAAGAGCCATTGGCTCTTGAAGTTACATGCATGGATGTAACCCCCTTATAGTGGTTGGCCACTATTGATCGGTTATGAAAGTGTGAAGTTAAGTTGTGTAACTTCATCTTTTTCCTGCTCTCTTCCCTCACGCTCTCTCTTCCTCATCTTTCCGCGAGCCTCTAAGGGGTGCTAGCACACTCTAGGTTTCTTTTCTCTACCTATTTCTTGTGTGGATACCAATAAAGGAGTGTACACTTGATACTCTCGAGTTCCGGCAGGCCATTTGGACGAGTGGGATAAGCGAAGGGTGTCACATCAAAGGTAAAACTCTTAACATGTAGATCCAGAGTAGATCTAAGGTTTTTAAACACGTACATGTATTTTTTATTACCTTCGCACGGATCCGTGGCCGACTTTCGAGGTTTCCGCAATGCAAAAAGCGGTTTTTGTAGCTCCGATAGTCCAACAATGGTATCAAAGCCACGTGCGAAGCATGTATGTGTTTATGTTTTGTAGTTTTTGTATTAGATATAAAAATTACATATCTGTAAGTTTCTATAAATTTTTTATTTTTATAGATTTTTTGGGTATTTTTCTCGAAGAGTCGAAGCAACAAGTGTTGGGACACTTGTAGACTTCAACCACCGAGAAAAACTCTCCGGAACGGCGAATTCTCGCTTTAAATTTTTGGGACAGCGACTTAAGTCGCTGTAAGATCAAGATGGGACACTCACAAAGTTTATTTTGCGAGTAGGGGCGCTGCTCCTAACCCCCAAAGTGGCATTGTCCCATGATCGCGCTCGGAAATCACTTAGCGGGACCATAAAATTGGAAAAAAAAAAAAGGGAAAATTATAGAAATTTCTGTAAAATACATAATTTAGAATTATGTATAATTCTGTGATGGTCATGGCCCAAGAACCCCAATATGATTGGATAAATGTGTTGTAATTTATAATACGTCTTGCGTGCCGTTTTTGTGGTTTTGCATGTTGTATAGGGTATGCGACCTATGCGTCGTGACTCTTCTTTTAAAATTCCATTTGTAAATAGTTTTAACTTCAAATATAACTCGAGTTTCATGTTTGTAATGTAAAAAATAGAGTGGTGGAAGGTCCACTAGTAGACGGAGTTACGAGGAGGGTGCCGACGACACATGGCGGTCAAAGGAGGTGCTTGGAGAAGCCGCTAACCCTAGTTTGACCGTCCGATCTTCTCATTGGCTTGAGAAGATTGTAGTAGGGCAATGACCACATCACAATTAATTTATATATATATATATATATATTTGTTTTGCTTGTATGTATGTGATGCATGCTAGTAAATTTTGCTTGTATGTATATGATGCATGCTAGGATATTTTGCTTGTAGGGTAATAAAGGCCTTGATACGTATATGATACACATTCACGATTAGATTAGATCTTAATCGAATCAACTCAAAAATACCTACCAAGTTTTGATACCCATCACTACCTCAATCATTTGTTGTTGTTGAATCTGCCAAAGCAGAGCAACGCATATTATCTTGGTAGGATGCGGAGGGACAATCTTGGTCCCGCCTATCATAGCTTGGGTGAGAATAAGCTCAATTAGATTGAGAAAAACTAGTTAACTCAATTGGATCGAGTAAAACTATAGACATATTTCAACCGTTGGAAAGGTAGGATAAGGTTACATTTACACTAAATCTTGGGCGATTTAGCCAAAGCTAACTCAAGGTATTTTGTAAATGTGGATCTTGATCCTATAAAAAAGAGTTTCATAGATATGTAATCGGTAATGTGTTACCTACCGATCATACTGAGTCTTGGGTGATTTAGACAAAGCTAACTTAAGGCGTAGTATGATGTGGATCTTGTCCCGCAATAATTATAGCTAGTTTGTATGAATCTAGTAATATGGTTTGACCATATCCATGACTCGATTCTACTAAAGTCCTATAATTCAGTGGAAGTATCATTTGATTAAAGGCTTAATTAAATGATAAATGGAATATGATATTAATTTTCTACATTGTGTATGTTGTAGATTACCATGTTGACAAACACGAACACTCTCTCCCTGCGTTCTGTCCTTGAAAAGGACAAGCTCAATGGAGCTAATTTCCTGGACTGGTACAGGAATCTGAGAATCGTTCTCACCGAAGAAAGAAAATTGTACGTCTTGGAGCAGCCCATTCCGAAGGCACCTCCTGCCACTGCCTCGCGAACTGACTGAGATGCTTACAAGAAGCATCAAGATGATGCATTAGATGTGTCATGTCTCATGCTCGCGACCATGAACTCTGGGCTTCTGAAGCAACACGAGTTCATGAATGCTTTTGATATGGTTGAACATCTTCGTTAACTATATCAAGGACAAGCAAGGCACGAAAGATATAAGATCTCCAAGGTACTGTTTCAGTCCAAGATGCAAGATGAGACTCCAGTAGGTCCATATGTACACAAGATGATTGGGTACATAGAAAACCTATAGAGGTTGGGATTCCTACTTGGCCAAGTGCTGGCCACTGACTTGATCTTGCAATCTTTGCCACAAAACTACAATCAATTTGTCATGAATTACAACATGAATGAAATTGATAAGCCACTTCCTGAGATGTTTAACATGTTGAGAAGTGCTGAGCTCAACCTTAAGAAGGAAAAACCTGACTCCATTTTGATGGTGCAAAATAAGAAAGGCAAGGGCAAGCCTAAAGGTATGGGAAAGTCCCAAGCCAAGGGCAAAGGCAAGACACTGAAATCGAAAGGAGGGGTGGCCAAGGAAGGGACTTGCTTCCACAGTGAGGAAGCTGGACACTGGAAGCGTAATTGCAAAGCATACCTGGAAGATCTTAAGAAGAAGAGGAGTGAGACTTCTACTTCAGGTATAAATGTTATAGAAGTCAATCTATCTATTTCTTCATCATGGGTATTAGATATCGGATGTGCATCTCACATTTGTACCAATGTGCAGGCGTTGAGAAATAGCAAGGCATTGACGAAGGGCGAGGTGGACCTACGAGTAGGCAATGGAGCAAGGGTTGCTGCTGTTGTTGTTGGAACTTATTTTCTATCTCTGCCCTCTGGGCTTGTACTAGAACTAGATGAATATTGTTATGTGTCTGCTTTAACTAAGAACATAATTTCAGTTTCTTGTTTGGACAAGAAAGGATTTTCATTTATAATAAAGAACAAATATTGTTCAGTTTATTTAAATGATATGTTCTATTGTAGTTCACCTCTAATGAATGGACTATACATTCTAGACTTAGAGAGCCCCATCTATAACATAATTACCAAAAGGTTCAAGTCAAATGAGTTGAACCAAAACTATCTCTGCCATTGTCGCTTAGGTCACATAAATGAGAGTCGCTTATCCCAACTCCATAAGGATGGGCTGCTGGACTCATTTGATTTTGAATCATATGAGACATGCGAGTCTTGCCTTCTAGGAAAGATGACCAAGACTCCCTTTAGTGGACACAGCAAAAGAGCAACAGACTTGTTAGGACTTATACATAGTGATGTATGTGGCCCTTTCAATGTTGCTGCCAGAGGTGGTTATAGGTACTTCATTATATTTACTGATGACTTCAGTTGGTATGGTTATGTGTATCTGATGACACATAAGTATGAATCCTTTGAAAAGTTCAAAGAATGAAGTACAAAACCAGCTTGGCAAGAGTATTAAGATACTTCGATCAGATCGAGGTGGTGAATAACTTAGCCATGAGTTTCGTGACTATCTAGCTGAGTGTGGGATTCTATCCCAACTCACTCCTTCTGGAACACCACAGTGGAATGGTGTATCTGAAAGGAGGAATTGTACCCTATTAGATATGGTACGATCTATGATGAGTCACACAAATCTTCCAATATCCAATTGGGGATATGCTCTAGACACAGTACCCTTCACACTTATCCGTGTTCCATCCAAGGCTTTGATAAAGACACCATATATGATATGGACAGGGAGAAATCCCAAGATGTCTTTCATGAGGATTTGGGGTTGTAAGGCTTACATTTAACGTCAAGTCTCAGACAAACTGGGACCTAAATTTGATAAGTGCTATTTTGTTGGATATCCCAAGGAAACGAAGGGATATTACTTCTACATTCTCAGTTAGCACAAAGTGTTTGTGGCAAAAATTGGGGTATTTCTAGAAAAGGATTTTTTTTCTAAAAAAAACTAGTGGGAGTACATTCGATCTTGAAGAAATTCAAGATAAGGACCATAGCACTGAGGCCTTGATGGAGGTTGAACAAGAACCACAGAGTGTTGTGGGTGATGATATTGTTGCACAAAGAGTTATGGAACAACAACCTATTCAGATAGACCTACCTCTTCACAGGTTTGATAGGGTACATCATCAGCCTAGGAGATACTCATTTCTCTTGTCTGACCATGATGACGTTATGCTCATTGAGAATGAGCCTACCTCCTATCAGGATGCTGTGATGAGCCTAGATTCTGAAAAATGGCTAGAGACCATGAGATCCAAGATGGAATCCATGTACACCAACCAAGTATGAACTTTGGTTGATCCACCTGAAGGTGTCAAACCCTTTGGGTGTAAGTGGGTCTTTAAGAGAAAGACTAACATGGATGGACTTACGCATACCTATAAGAATCGATTGGTGGCTAAAGGTTTCAAGCAAATTCATGGTATTGACTATGATGAAACCTTTTCTCCAGTGGCAATGTTTAAGTCCATTCGGATCATGCTTGCTATTGCACCATACCATGATTATGAGATCTGGCAGATGAATGTTAAAACATCATTTCTGAATGGAAACTTGTTCGAGGATGTGTACATGACACAGCCTGAGGGTTTTGTAGATCCACAGCATACTGGAAAAGTATGCAAGCTGCAAAGGTCCATTTATGGGCTAAAGCAAGCTTCTCGGAGCTGGAATCTTTGATTCGATGATTCGATCAAACAGTTTGGTTTTATTAAGAATTAAGATGAACCCTGTGTCTACAAGAGGGTTAATGGAAACACAGTTGGCTTCCTTGTATTGTATGTGGATGGCATACTACTCATTGGGAATGACATTCCTTCGCTACAGTCTGTGAAGACTTGGCTGCGGATGTGCTTCTCAATGAAGGACTTAGGTGAAGCAGCCTGTATGCTAGGCATCAAGATCAATAAAGATAGATCTAAGAGATTTCTTAACCTAATCAGAATACATATATTGACACGGTATTACTACGGTTTGCCATGTAGAATTCCAAGAAGGGACTTCTGCCAATGTCACATGGTGTGAGTCTTTCGAAGACTCAAAGTCCCTCTTCTAGAGAGGAGAGAGACCGCATGGATAAGATCCCTTATGCATCTGCCATATGATCTATCATTTATGCCATGCTATGTACTCATCCTGATGTCTTGTATGCTTTGAGCATGACGAGTAGATACCAGTCAGATCTAGGTGAGCATCACTAGATAGTAGTCAAGAATATTCTTAAGTACTTGAGAAGGACTAAAGAATATTTCTTGATATTTGGAGGCGATGAGGAGCTAGCTGTAAAGGGTTATAGCGATGCCAGCTTCCAAACTGACTAGGATGATTATAGATCGCAGTCAGGGTTAGTGTTTTGCTTGAATAGTGGTGCTGTGAGCTGGAAGAGTTTGAAGCAGGACACAGTTGCTGATTCTACAACAGAGGCCGAGTATATCGCTGCATCAGAGGTAGCAAAGGAGGCAGATTGGATCCGCAAGTTCATTACTGAGCATGGGGTGGTTCCTAGCATAGCAGATCCTATAGAGCTATATTGTGACAATAATGGAGCGATTGCGCAGGCTAAGGAACCTCGGTCATGCCAGCGGACCAAAGATATACTACGGCGCTTCCATCTCATTCGAGAGATTATCGATAGAGGAGATGTGAAGATTTGCAGAGTACCCACAGAGGCTAACATCGCAGATCCCTTGACCAAGGCTTTGGCACAGAAAAAGCATTATGGTCACACTAGGTCATTGGGTATTATATACTACAGTGATTGGCGCTAGTGCTACTGGGAGATTGTTAGTGAAAGCCCTAGAGTCAATCATGTGATGATTGTTGTATGGACTTTGTTGTATCCTATTCTTATTTATAAAGGCATAGTTATTATATTTACTTATATTGGAGCAAAATAACTAAGTATAATAACGTCCTTGAGTAGAAGGTTCTTATCTATATCAATAGATTGGTTGAATCGATAATGAGATGATATAGAGAACACTACTCTTAATCATTCCTAGTCAAGTATTAACATTAAGGGACAATGTTAATGCAAAGAGACTAGCATGTAGGTCAACTCGATGACTTGATCTCACAAATCATGGACATGTGATATCAAGTTGACACATGGGTATGCATTGGAGAATGAATACTGAATGACCCGCCATGAGAAAGTATCATGGATCGTTATATGAGTGTCATATACTTTCTCATGTGACTATTAGTATGACTATTAGTCTTTGGGCCTGAAGTCACCATGACTCCGTACATAAGGAGTTGCATACTTTGGCTTCATCAAACGTCACCCGTAAATGGGTGGACTATAAAGGCGATTACTGGGTATGTAAGAAATTATGCGGAGGGATGTGAGTGATGTAGATGGGATCTATCCTTCCAATATGTCGAGAGTGACATCGTTATTCTTGATAGAGTGAGACCACGAAGTGCATGGCTATGCCCAAATGAGTCAATATGAGATATTGAGCTCATTTGATTAGAGTGAGTCTACTTGGAGTTCAAGATATAGATTGTACCGAGTATGACACGGTCTATGCCTCAGTTTGTCAATCTAGATGTCAAGGATAGAGGGACATTGTCACATATTGTGAGAGTCACAATTAGTTGTCACAAAGGTGATGTTGGATCTCAACATTCTTGCAACTTGGGTAGCAATGATGTGTTGCTAGATACCGCTCATTATTTTTGTTCCTAAATTGGTTTAGGAGCATTGCCAATGTTACAAGAACCTATAGGGTCACACACAAAGGGCAATTAGATGGAAATTAGGTTCATATGATGAACCATGAGGATTAGGTTCATGGGATGAACCAAATTTGATTAAGAGAAATCCAAATTTGACTAATTGAGTTGGACTCAAGTTGATTGAAGTGTTGAATGAGTCTAATTTAGATTTAATTCATCGAGTCAATTTAAACTAATGAATTGAGATTCATTAAATCAAAATGACTTGAATTAAATGGTTGGATTTGATCAACCATGGGAGATAAGAGGTCAAGTTTGACTTGACTTGAGAGGGAAGATATATGGTCAATTTTGACTTAACCAATTGCCATGTCATGGTGACTTGGCATGGGGCTGGCCAATGATGATGCTCCACATCATCATGGACACATCATGGGGTGCCACCTCATGAGGGAGACCAAGAGCCATTGGCTCTTGGAGTAACATGCATGCATGTAACCCCCTTATAGTAGTTGGCAACTATTGATTGGCTATGAAAGTGTGAAGTTAAGTTGTGTAACTTCATCTTCTTCCTCCTCTCTTCCCTCAAGCTCTCTCTTCCTCATCTTGTCGTGAGCCTCTAAGGGGTGCTAGCACACTCTAGGTTGCTTTTCTCCACCAATTTCTGTTGGGTTTCCGGCACCGCGGCGTGTATGTGTTCGATCATGTTTCGTAAATATGAGCACAGCGGAAGCAATTAAAAATAATAAATCTATATTTATTACAACACACACAACACACGCATGCATATTACAAAAAGTGTAGACATAACCGTAAATTTAAAATTTGCAATAAAAGAAAATTATCTACGTTATACCTTTCGTATGACGTGTAGCGGGAACGACATCAACCGGAACGATCCTCGTAAGAATCGTCTCTATCCGTATCCACGCCGAGCTCCTCGGGATGACTTCGCTAAGCCACGAGCTTCGTCTTCGTACGGGTTACTAGCCTCGTGTTGAAGACAACGTGATCGAGAGATGATCACGATCCGAATCCAAATTCAGATCCAAAACCGAGTCCTCAAAACTCGATTCTCCGGAGAGCTATTCGTCAACCGTTTGACGAATCCTTCATCCTCCACCTCAGAGGATTACCGGAGATCAAATCCCCGGTAAGTTAGTTGCTGTCGGAGCACTAACCGTCGTCCAAACGACGCTCCGACAACAAAGAAACAAGCTGTCCAGAAAAACTGGACTGCTTTTGGTGGAGGAATAGAGGCCGGCTAAGGAAAGATGGAAGCTCACCTTATCACCGAACCCAAAGGAGATCGCCGGAGGGTCGCCGGAGGTTCTCCGGCTGAAGCTTGGACGCCGACAAAGACTTGGACGGCAGCACACAAGCTGGGCGGCGGCAGCTTTAGGGTTGGCGCCAATTAACTCCAAGGTGGAGGTGGGCGGCAACTCAAGGGGGCTAGCGTTTTGATTAGGGCTTAATTATCCCTTAAGCCCTCTTTTATAGAGAACTACTTCTCTTAATGGTTATTGGATCATAACCATTAGGCCCGTTAACCCGCTCCATTAGGATAAGTTAAAATAAACCAAACCATGATGGTTTATTTTAAGTTAAAACGAACCGAACCAACTTTTGGTTCATTCGTTTAAAATAAACCAAACCCTTTGGTTTATTCTCATCCATTGGATTAGAACCAAACCATTTTGGTTCATCCATTATGTCTTCATAAGACACGGCCCATCCACGCTTCCATTGCATGAAACAATTTCATGCTCGCTTTATGTTTGGTCCAACCAAACATAGTTTCTCTCGGTCTGAGAATCCCATTCTCAAGCTCGTTTTAAATCCTTTGGATTACACTCGTTGTGCGTGTGACCAAATAGGTTCTCGGTTTATGTTGGCCATCTATAATTAACCATTAATTATAGAACTATCATGAGTGACACCTAGTAGTACATCATGATCCCCAATTAACCGAAAAGATCAACGGTTGATCCAGAACTATTTCTGAAACCCTTCAGTAGCTCGAATGAATCATGCCCCATTCCCTTCACTCATCTTATACCCACTTGGTTCAGGACATGGTCTATTGTGTCAGTCCCCACTAGGCTGACTACATCACACCTAGCCCAAGTATCATTTCCTCGTCCTACGGATTCTAGTTACTCCACATGTATCGAAGAGTACCTTACTCTAAACATGTAATGCTTTGGCCAAAGACTTTAGTAACAATCCGACGAGAGGCCATGGGTATACATCTCCTCGCAAGGAGTGGTGAATCCTTTATAGGCTATTCAAACACCTTCGATCACTTCGACTTATACCCAATCATCCCGGGTCCACATCTCCTTAGAGATGTTTGCTTAAGATGTCAAAGCATAAGTCTCCATGATCAAGATGACTTGAATACCGCAAGTCAAAGGAACATCGCACTTAAGCCACAAGAAGAACTTCATCGACATATCTATATATGCAGAGAACCATATGAAGTCTTACTACCGGTCACTCCAATGAACTAGTTACCATAACTAGCATCCACGATTAACTCCGACATCACTATGTCTCCACCAAAGGAGAATCACCGCTTGGATACACCAAGGAGTATACTGTGCTAGTCTCTCGACAGTAATCGATGGTGTCCAAATCCATCAATTCATCGACTAGGATAATTCCGATACATCACAATTACACATGTAGAGATACTCACTAGTTGTGATCCAATCACAAATTCTCTCATGTTGTGAATCGTATCGTGGACATTCAGTAAATGAGTTTAAGATCCAATCAAATACATAAAACATGTATACTCAAATAGTGAATCTTCATTTATCATATAAATGGTTCATACATAAGGCGATTGCCTTAGGACATCTCTCATATATTACTAACAGACTCCCACTTGGCCTAATGCCAATCGCTACGATATCAATACCATAAGCTCTAACATGACCCTCAAACTTACTTTGAGGTAATGCTTTAGTCAAAGGATCCGCTAAGTTCCTTTCAGTGGGAATTTTCTCGATTTGTATTTCGTTCCTACTGATGATCTCTCTGATAAGATGATAGTGGCGAAGCACATGTTTGGATCATTGATGAGACCACATCAAGTTCAAAGATGAACTTCTTGATCCAAACCGCTTCCTTTGCTGCTTCCAAAGCTGCAATGTATTCTGCCTTAGTGGTAGAATCCGCTATAGTGTCAAGCTTGGAACCTTTCCAACTTATTGCGCCTCCATTCCCGGTGAATACATACTCAGACTGAGACATGGAATCATCCTTGTCTGTCTGGAGCTGGCATCCGTATACCCACGTATCACCATGTACCCTTTCTCCATATATTAGGAACACATCCTTAGTTCTTCTCAAGTACTTAAGGATCGTCTTAACAGCCACCCAATGATCCATTCCTGGATCGGACTGGTATCTGCTCGTGACACTCAGAGCATACGATACATCGGGCCTCGTACATAACATAGCATATATGATAGATCCTATTGCGGATGCATAGGGAATCTTACTCATGCAAATCCTCTCGTCTTCTGTGCGCGGACACATAGACTTCGAAAGGTGTACCCCATGCCTGATAGGCAGATAACCTTTCTTGGATTCCGACATGCTAAACCGCTTTAGCACTCGGTCTATATATGTAGATTGCGAAAGACCAAGCAACCGTTTCGATCTATCTCTATAGATCTTAATCCCAAGGATGTAGGTTGCTTCTCCCAGGTCTTTCATGGAGAATGTCTTGGATAACCAAACCTTAACTGACTGTAAGATTGACACATCGTTTCCTATAAGTAATATTTCATCGACATACAATACTAGGAACACAACTGCACTCCCACTAACCTTCTTGTACACACAAGGTTCGTCTGGATTTTGTGAGAAATCAAACTTTTTGATCGTCTCATCAAAACGGATATTCCAGCTCTTGGATACTTGCTTCAATCCATAAATGGACCGTCGCAATTTGCATACCTTGGTTTTATCAACCGATGTGAAACCCTCATGCTGTATCTTATACACGTCCTCGAGCAGGTTTCCATTAAGGAAAGCTATTTTCACATCCATCTGCCATATCTCATAATCATAATGAGCCGCTATGGCCAGGAGCATCCGAATGGATTTAAGCATAGCTACAGGCGAATAGGTTTCGTCATAATCAACACCTTGTTTTTGACGATATCCTTTCGCCACCAATCTAGCCTTATAGGTAATCACATTACCATCCATGTCGGTTTTCTTCTTGAAAATCCACTTGCACCCTATAGGCTTTATCCCTTCAGGTGGGTCAACCAAGTTCCAAACTTGGTTTTCATACATGGAATCCATTTTTGACTTCATGACACCAAGCCACTTATCCCTTTCTGAACTTGTCAGCACTTCTTCATAACTGGTAGGCTCCTCATCATCAATGAGTAACACGTCGTTCGATTTGCTTACGAGAAATCCATATCTCTCAGGAATATTGCGTGTTCTACCAGATCTACGAAGATGTGGTGTTACAATAGGTCCAGCCGATTGCTCATCACTATGAGTTGTCGGCTGTTGTGCTTCACCAGGTATCTCATCAATGTCTATTTGAGTCTCTCGAGCCTCCTCAAGCTCGACGACACTCCCACTGTTTTCTTGCAAGAGAAACTCTTTTTCTAGAAACACAGCATCCCTTTAAACAAACACCTTTTGTTCCATAGGATGATAGAATTGGTAACCCCTTGTTTCCTTAGGGTATCCAATAAATAGACATTTATCAGACTTAGCATCCAATTTGTCTGATACAGTCCGCTTCACATAAGCAGGACAACCCCATATCTTCAAGTAAGATACATGAGGTTTCTTACTATTCCATATCTCATATGGAGTGGTTGAGACTACCTTGGTAGGCATTCTGTTTAACAAGTAAACAGCTGTCTGAAGTGCATAGCCCCAAAAGGACTTGGGAAGAGTTGCATGATTCATCATTGACCTGACCATGTCCAACAAGGTCCGGTTACGCCTCTCAGATACACCATTATGTTGTGGTGTATAGGGCGGAGTCCATTGAGACAATATGCCATTGTCTCTTAGATAATCAAGAAACTCTTGACTTAAGTATTCACCACCTCGATCCGATCGAAGTATTTTAATACTCTTGTCATGTTGTTTCTCTACTTCATTTCTGAATTCTTTGAACCTTTCAAAGGCTTGGACTTGTGTTTCATCAAGAACACATACCCAAACCGTGAGTGATCATCGGTGAAGGTAATGAAGTAGCTATAGCCTCCTAATGCTTGAGTTGACATAGGTCCACATACATCAAGATATGTATCTAGACCTAGTAACTCTCCCACTGCTCACCTTTTCCAGTAAAAGGTAACTTAGTCATCTTGCCTTTTAAGCATGACTCGCATGTATCGTATGAATCCAATTCAAACGATTCCAGAATTCCACATCGGTGTAATTCGGACATGCGTTTCTTGCTTATATGGCCAAGACGACAATGCCACATATAGGAGTCTATATATGATTATCCTTTCGAGCACGCGTGTTGCTCGCTTCGATATTGAAGATGTCACTGGATACGTCCAACGTATAAACACCATTGCTTAAAGTTCCAGTCCCATAAAGAACTCCATTCAAAGTTATGTAACAACAATTGTTACTAAAAGTCAAATGGTACCCATTTCTATTTAAACAAGAAATAGAAATGATGTTCTTTATCAACGAATGAACATAAAAGCAACTGTCCAGTTCTAAGACAAGTCCTGCATGGAGTTTCAGCAAATATGTTCCGATGGCGAATGCAGCAACCCTTGCTCCATTCCCAACACGTAAATTTGACTCTCCCTTGACGAGTCTTCTTCTATTCCTTAGCCCATGTATGTCATTACATATATGTGAGCCACACCCAGTATCAAATACCCAAGTGTCTGAGGAAATAGAATGACAATCAATAAAGAAGATTTCTGAAGAAGATGGGGCATCCGATGCCTTATCCTTCTTCACGGACTCAAGATAAATCTTGCACTTTCTTCGCAAATGGCTCTCCTTGCCATAATGATGGCAAGTTTCCTTTTGTGCTAGTTATACCTTCTTAGCCCTTCTCTTCTTTCCCTTCTGTTGTTCCTTTGACTTCCTCTTAGAACCTTTCTTCGAGGAATCAACTAACAGCACTGTCCCCTGCTCATGCTTCTCAGAAGACTCCACATTCTTCAGCATATTGAGCAGTACCACAGATGAACCTCCTAGCATCTCAGAGGTGAAGAGGAGCTTTGAGACTTCGAACCGTTCGAATCTCACTTGCTCATCAACCAACTCACAAAGATGAAGGACTACGATATGAGCATCCACATGCTCATTCTGCTTTCGTAGCTTGGGTTCCATCGTGGCTAGCATGATGCAACTCATTTTTTCAGAATCACTCACATGTTTCTGATAGGCCAACAATTGGTCCAGAGTTGCATCGTCACTAGGACGGGCGGGAAGAGGCGCTTCGAGGACATTTGCAAGTTTTTCAACCTTGAGAACAATTCTCAAGCTTCTAAGCCAATCCATGAAGCTCGGCCCAGTCAATTTATTCGAATCCAAAATGGAACGCAATTTAAAGACATCATGATCAATCTTAGAAATACAAAACGAGCATATATGAGAAAGATGATTTTTAAAATGCATTAATACACATTTATAAATCCCATTCATTTTTCGAATTTCAAAAATCCCAAAATCACTTCGGGAGATTGTATGTCCATCTCCGAATGGGATGATATCCATCATAGTTATAAACAACCTTGGAGAGAGTCCAACAAGCCATTCATAACTACGACGGTAGGTATCATCTATACCGATTGCATATCCCGTATATGCAACTATCACAATGTGCTATCAACTAATTGAATGTTCACACATACATCGGGTTGTTAACACATTAACAAGTATGCATCATATGCATAGCACCCAACTTCACCTCCCTTTACATCGACCTTGTAGAGAGTCCAACAAGCCGATGCTCCAGGTTAAAGCCAACCCATTAATCAGGACATAGTTTTAATATGGGTAGAGCGCATTCAACTAAATAGCCTAGCTTGGAGAGAGTCCAACAACCAAAGCTAACGATTGACCTCTGACTCTTACCATATTAGTATTAAACTATTCCATGGTTTGAACATATTCAGGTTCGAGCCAGGCTTGGAGAGAGTCCAACAACCCAAACAAGAAACAGAACTCTGGTTCTAACCATATTAATGGAAGGTATAGGCTTTAATATTGATTAAGGGTTTTTATGTCTCATCCTCTTTGCATGCAAATAACTATTATCTACATGGCATGACATACATGGCATATATCTACATGTCACGACACGCATGGCATAATGTTATGCATCTAATGCAATTACATGGCATACAATTATGTCATGTATATAATTTCCTTATATGTCATAACTATTTATGGAAATAAAATATGTTTAAGATTTGATTCTCTAAATCAAATCATAATTAAATTAGGAAACAAATTTCCAAATCTAATCACATATTTTATTCATGGAATTATTTGATTAAGGAAAATCTATTTAGGAAACCAATTTCCTAAATCATTAAAACTACTTATGGAAATAAAATATTTTAAGATTTGATTTCCCAAATCAAATCATGATTAAATTAGGAAATAAATTTCCAGAATCTAATCAAATATTTTATTTATGGAAAATATCAATTTCCATAAATACTTCCAACTTTCCAAGAGTGGAAGATTTCCATAAATACTTCTAGACTTTCCAAAATTGAAAAATTTCCATAAATACTTCTAAATATCCAAAATTTAGAAAATTTCCAGAAATACATTATGACTATCGTAAAACCATTTTTATGATTATGTCGAAACACAACCTGAGCTCTGATACCACTGTTGGGTTTCCGGCACCGCGACGTGTGTGTGTTCGATCATGTTTCGTAAACATGAGCACAGCGGAAGCAATTAAAAATAATAAATCTATATTTATTACAACACACACAACACACGCATGCATATTACAACAAGTGTAGACATAACCGTAAATTTAAAATTTGCAATAAAAGAAAATTATCTACGTTATACCTTTCGTATGACGTGTAGCGGGAACGACATCAACCGGCGTAAGAATCGTCTCTATCCGTATCCACGCCGAGCTCCTTGGGATGACTTCGGTAAGCCACGAGCTTCGTCTTCGTACGGGTTACTAGCCTCGTGTTGAAGACAACGTGATCGAGAGATGATCACGATCCGAATCCAAATTCGGATCCAAAACCGAGTTCTCAAAACTCGATTCACCGGAGAGGTATTCGTCAACCGTTTGACTAATCCTTCGTCCTCCACCTCAGAGGATTACCGGAGATCAAATCCCCGGTAAGTTAGTCGCTGTCGGAGCACTAACCGTCATCCAAACGACGCTCCGACAACAAAGAAACAAGCTGTCCAGAAAAACTGGACAACTTTTGGTGGAGGAATAGAGGCCGGCTAAGGAAAGATGGAAGCTCACCTTATCACCGAACCCAAAGGAGATCGCCGGAGGGTCGCCGGAGGTTCTTCGGCTGAAGCTTGGATGCCGACAAAGACTTGGACGGCAGCACACAAGCTGGGCGGCGGCAGCTTTAGGGTTGCCGCCAATTAACTCCAAGGTGAGGTGGGCGGCAACTCAAGGGGGCTAGCGTTTTGATTAGGGCTTAATTATCCCTTAAGCCCTCTTTTATAGAGAACTACTTCTCTTAATGGTTATTGGATCATAACCATTAGGCCCGTTAACCCGCTCCATTAGGATAAGTTAAAATAAACCAAACCATGATGGTTTATTTTAAGTTAAAACGAACCGAATCAACTTTTGGTTCATTCGTTTAAAATAAACCAAACCCTTTGGTTTATTCTCCTCCATTGGATTAGAACCAAACCATTTTGGTTCATCCATTATGTCTTCATAAGACACGGCCCATCCACGCTTCCATTGCGAGTGAAACGATTTCATGCTCGCTTTATGTTTGGTCCAACCAAACCTAGTTTCTCTCGGTCTGAGAATCCCATTCTCAAGCTCGTTTTAAATCCTTCGGATTACACTCGTTGTGCGTGTGACCAAATAGGTTCTCGGTTTATGTTGGCCGTCTATAATTAACCATTAATTATAGAACGATCATGAGTGGCACCTAGCAGTACATCATGATCCCCAATTAACCGAAAAGATCAACGGTTGATCCAGAACTATTTCTGAAACCCTTCAGTAGCTCGAATGAATCGTGACTCATTCCCTTCACTCATCTTATACCCACTTGGTTCAGGACATGGTCTATTGTGTCAGTCCCCACTAGGCTGACTACGTCACACCTAGCCCAAGTATCATTTCCTCGTCCTACGGATTCTAGTTACTCCACATGTATCGAAGAGTACCTTACTCTAAACATGTAATGCTTTGGCCAAAGACTTTAGTAACAATCCGACGAGAGGCAATGGGTATACATCTCCTCGCAAGGAGTGGTGAATCCTTTATAGGCTATTCAATCACCTTGGATCACTTCGACTTATACCCAATCATCCCGGGTCCACATCTCCTTAGAGATGTTTGCTTAAGATGTCAAAGCATAAGTCTCCATGATCAAGATGACTTGAATACCGCAAGTCAAAGGAACATCGCACTTAAGCCACAAGAAGAACTTCATTGACATATCTATATATGCAGAGAACCATATGAAGTCTTACTACCGGTCACTCCAATGAACTAGTTACCATAACTAGCATCCACGATTAACTCGACATCACTATGTCTCGACCGGTGAGAATCATGCTTGGATACACCAAGGAGTATACCTCGTGCTAGTCTCGTGAAAGCGATGGTGTCCAAATCCATCAATTCATCGACTAGGGATAATTCCGATACATCACAATTACACATATAGAGATACTCACTAGTTGTGATCCAATCACAAATTCTCTCATGCTGTGAATCATATCATGGACATTCAGTAAATGAGTTTAAGATCCAATCAAATACATAAAATATGTATACTCAAATAGTGAATCTTCATTTATCTTATAAATGGTTCATACATAAGGCGATTGCCTTAGGACATCTCTCATATATTACTAACAATTTCTTGTGTGGATACCAATAGAGGAGTGTACACTTGATACTCTCGAGTTCCAACAAGCCATTTGGAAGAGTGGGATAAGCTAAGGGCGTCGCATCATGGGTAAAACTCTTAACATGTAGATCTAGAGTAGATCAAAGGTTTTTAAACACGTATATGTATTTTTATTTAACTTCGCACAGATCCGTTGCCGACTTTCGGGGTTTCCACAATGCAAAAAGCGGTTTTTGTGACTCGGATAGTCCAACAACAACTACATTATACTTCTCTACTAGTTTCGAAAAACACATGCACTTCTTAGGAAACTCATATATACCACTCAAGAAAAGCTTATTTTGATCAGAAGAAAACCTCGACCCCATCATAAGTTCTCCCACTTTAGATCACATGGTGGTTGGTGTGGCACAGAAGATCATGTTATCAGTCCCTTATAAAATATAAGTAGAGGCTCCCGACCAAGATGGTTCTGGACAAACCATTGGCATGGTTGTAGTGTAGCTTGGTATTGTTTTGTCATGAACATAAAGTTACACTAGTACACTTAGGTGTATTGAGAAGGACCGACATAGAGGTGATTCAATTTAGTACTGACTACATAATTGAATCAGACCTCGGATATTATGTTGTGCATGCTCTTAATCCCGATATAATAACGGGCACATGTACTTAGTATTTATTTCTTTGATTTACCAGAGGGTGAGATTTAGATGGATTAAATCATTATGCCCGGTAAGTTGGGAAATGATATTATTTACATGGTGTGCTGTTGATTATAGAAGGAAATCGTGTCTTATATATTAGGTTGATGATGTCCCCTTGAAGAGCTCATAAGGTTCATCATGTAAACCCAGCTGGTTGACTTAGTCAACATGATGATAAGGTTGAGTGCTACTACTCGAGTAATTAGATGTTAATTAATTGATGGTTAGTAAATCAATTAATTGACGGACATTCGATATCTTAAACATGGGGAGATTAATGTACGAATAATATATGGAGCACATATTAATTTATGGGGGTTGGTGAGGTAGTTCAATGATGATCCTCTAGTGGAATGGAACATCATTGATGGATCAAGTTTGTGTCGTTCCGATCCATCGGGTGGCCAAGATCCAACTCCTCCTTATGGTCCCTATCGTAGCCTAATATAATCCTTGTGAAGTCTAGATCCAAGAATGTAAAACAAAACCTAGAACCAATGGTTGGGATTAAATCCCTAGATCCGATGGTTAGGATAAAATCCTAGAACCAACGGTTGGGATTAAATCCCTAGATCCGATGGTTAGGATGAAACCCTAGAATCGACGGTTGGGATTAAATCCCTAGATCCGACGGTTTGGATAAAACCCTAGATCCGACGGATGGGATGAAACCCTAGATCCGACAGTTGGGATGAAATCCTAGATCCAACGGTTGGGATGAAACCCTAGATCCGACGGTTGGGATAAAACCCTAGATCCGACGGTGGAGATTAAATCCCTAGATCCGACGGTGGAGATTAAAGGAGGCTTAAGACCAATTCTATAAATAGAAGGCTTAAGCTTGGGCGGCAAGAAGAATTGAATTGGAGTTAGGGTTTGGCTCTTCTCAAAGTGGGCGGCTAGGGTTTGGAGCAAAAGCTTGGGCGGCAACCATCTTCCTTCTCCTTGTTGCCGGTGCCCATCTTCCTCCATCAAGACTTGGCCGGCGCCCATCCTCTAGGCCTCTCTCTTATTCCTTGGTCGGCGGTTCTCCTTCCATTGGTGGCCGGCGTTCACTCCTCCATACTCTCCAAAGTGGCCGGCGGTTCTCCTTCCATTGGTGGTCGGCGCCTCATCCACTTGTTCCTTGGCCGGCGGTTGCATCAAATTCTCTAATTTGGTGGCCGGTTCTAGAAAGGATAGGTATTTGTTGGTTCTTCTCTTTGTTCGCAGCGGACAAGGAAGGGAAGAACGCGATCTAGAAGGCTTCTACTCGTGGAAGATCTTCGTCCACACGTCATCCACGAGAAGGATAGGACATACGGTAGAAGATCGTAAGGTATAAAGTTTTATAACTTTATTTTCATATCTGAGCATGTTCCTTTTAGTGTTGATTATACATGTGTACGTATGTATATATATTGTATAATCATGGACTCCGAAGACAAACACAAAAACCGGCGATCCGTCCGATGTCTCTTCCGTGGCAAATCAACTAGAAGAGTTGTGTTGCTTGAACAACTAGTTTATTCAATCAACCACTCAAGTTGTTAGCACGACGACGAATAGGTTGTGCTAAGGAAACTCATCCCATCCAGATTAATTCTTTCATTAGTGAAAATTTTAATCCGGGGACATGGGAGCCAATGAGCCACCGAAGCAACTCCACCTTCAAAGTGGTATCAGAGCCACGGTTTTCGGTTTTGTGTGTTTTGGATTCGGTTACTTTCATGCACATTTCATATATTGAGTATGTCGGATAATAGTAGGATGTGCGTAGGCTAACTTTTTGGTTACAGGCATAAGATCCGACAATTATGGCTATTTGGTTGTATGTGATGGTTTTGTGTGTGATTGTATGTATATTATTTGAATCCTCGGGGTTGACGAGGCTAGATTAGTATTTAATTTTTGTAATTAAATACGACATTGTTTATCCGCTCATTTTAGTTTACTTTCGATCTAGATTATTTGTACACTCCTTCGTGGAGTATAGGATCGATGGATGTAAATTAAAATGATTTATCTCGGCTCGGATATCTTTGGTGACTTGCGCACGGGAAAAGGTGGAGCGGATGAGGTGGCGACACGACGGGATGCATATTGGAGGACAATGCCATAATAGTTGGAAAAATTCTGTTTTTTCCATATTTATTGCTGATTTGTTTTTATATGCATGTTGTGTATGCTTTAAAATTCCTCAATTTCAATTTACTAAGTGGGAGAGGGAAATTTTAATTAATTCCCGCGGCCTCCATTACAATTTGACGTGTGATGCAACAAACTTGTGTGTTGGCTCTGAGTGCCTTCCTCCCTGTGGACGGGTTTGTTTGTGGATCACTAGGTCAAATAATGGTTATAGGAAATTATCTAGGAGCATGTGTACTTCCACAGCGGTAAGGCACATAATCCGAAATAATTCCCTTAGTATCGTGTAATGGTGTACACTTAGATGCAAATAGAAGTATCCTCCCCATCGGAGTCACTACTTTTATTTGTAGGGCCAAAGAGGAACCAACTATTAATTTTATTTGTCAAAAAGTAAGGTTGACAAGATAATAAAATTAATGGGTAAAACCTCCTCTTACAAATGTAGAATTCGTATACGTCCACATAGCGTGGCAAGCGATATTCTCGGTTATTTGAGGTGTTGGTTGATTTTGGGATTTTATTGTTTTGAGGAATCAATAATATTTGAAAAATAATATTTTGATCATTGTGATTTTTAGGATTTTCAAATGGCTTTCAACCCACTTGCTGTGATTTTAAAAGAAAATAAGCTTACTGGACCAAACTACATTGATTGGAAAAGAAACTTGGATATTGTCTTAACTACGGAGGAGTACAAATTTGTACTCTTCGAGGTCTGTCCTCCTAAGCCCACCAATGACTCTGATGAAAAGGAGAAAGAACGTTATAAGAAATGGATCAAGATGGATGAGATGGCGCGGTGTTACATTTTGGCATCTATGTCAAATGTGCTGCAACATCAGCATCAGGCCATAGCCACTGCTTATGACATGATGTTCAATCTCAAGGAACTTTTCGGACATCAGAGTAGGGCGGCTAGACAGGAGGCGATGAGAAACTTGATGACGACCACCATGATCGAGGGAACACCCGTTAGGGATCATGTTCTCAAGATGATGGCTCATCTTAATGAGATGGAAGTCCTCGGAGCTGAGATCGATGGGGAAACCCAGGTCGATATCATTCTCCAGTCTTTGCCTAAAAGTTTTGAGCAGTTCCACCTCAATTACAACATGAAAAAGAGGTTGTATTCGTTGGCGGAGCTTCTGACAGAACTCCAGGCGGCAGAGGGGCTTTTTCGTCAGAGTGCTCAAGCCATGGTCGCTCAGAAGGTTTCTTCCTCTAAACCGAAAGGTAAGAAGAAGAAGAAGCAAGGTGGAGCGAAGAAGGTGGCAGTGGGACCTCAGGCAGGAGTGAAGAAGCCGAAAGGCAAGTGCTTCACTTGCAAGCAGACTGGACATTGGAAGGCGGACTATCCTCACCAAAAGAACAAAGGTATATCTTCTTGTTTAGTTGTTGAAACATGTTTAGCGGTGTTATCTACCAGTGCCTGGTGTGTAGATACAGGAGCCACTGATCATGTCTGCAATACTTTGCAGGGGTTCCAGAAAACCTGACGACTAGCTAAGGGAGAGATTACCGTCTTCATGGGAAATGCTTCAAAGGTGGCAGATATTGCAGTTGGAGACGTTTATTTATCTTTTGATAGGAATAAAGTTTTGGTTTTGAGAAATTGTCTTTATGTACCTACTTTTAGAAATAATTTGATTTCAGTTTCTAAATTGTTTATGGATGGATATTCTATTTCTTTTAATGACAAAGTGGTTATAAAAAGGAATAGGGAGATTATCTGTTCTGGTACATTGGTTGGAAATTTATATACTCTTGAACCGAAAACTCCCACGATGCATATAGAAGTAAATAACTCATCTTCTAAGTCTAATAAGAGAAAAGAACCGAACCAGACATATCTTTGGCATCTAAGGCTTGGTCATATTAACCTAAGCAGAATTCAAAGGTTGATAGCTGATGGACCTTTGGGTTCATTAGTGGTGGAGGATCTCCCAACCAGCGAATCTTGCTTGGAAGGTAAAATGACCAAGAGGTCTTTCAAGGCCAAGGGGTATAGAGCCAAAGATGTGTTAGAATTGGTTCATTCTGATTTGTGCGGTCCTATGTCTATCCAGGCAAGAGGTGGTTTTGAATATTTCGTCTCTTTTATAGACGATTATTCAAGATATGGATACATTTACTTGATGCGCCGCAAGTCTAAATGCTTTGACAGGTTCAAAGAATTCAAGGCTGATGTGGATAACCGTCAAGGTAAAAGTATCAAGACATTACGATCTGATCGTGGTGGCGAGTACCTCTTGGGAGAGTTTAGGAATTACTTATCAGAGGCTGGGATTCAATCCCAATTGTCTGCACCTGGCACACCCCAGCAGAATGGTGTAGCGGAGCGAAGGAATAGGACTCTTATGAAGATGGTCAGATTGATGATGAGTTATTCTGAGTTACCTGTTTCATTCTAGGGGTATGCACTGGATACGACAATGTATACTTTGAACTTGGTTCCATCCAAATCAGTACCTTCTACCCCTATAGAATTGTGGACTGGGCGAAAGCCTAGTCTAAGACATATTCGGATATGGGGGAGTCCAACACATGTGCTGAAGGGAGATGCTGGTAACTTGGAATCTCGTACAGAAGTACGCTTGTTTGTTGGCTACCCTAAGGGAACGAAGGGTGGTTTATTCTATAGTCCTAGAGATCAGAAGGTGATCGTGAGTACAAATGCCAGATTTATAGAGGAGGACTATGTGATGAACCACAAGCCCATGAGTAGGATTGTTCTTGAAGAGTTAACAGGGGAAGTCCTGACTTCAATACCACCGGTACAAGCGGAGACACCACAAGTCACTGCACCGCGTGTCACAGAGCATACACAGCAGGCACCTCGTCGTAGTGGGAGGGTTGTTAGACAACCCGATAGATTCATGTTTTTAGGAGAGTCTTCGGACTTAGTCCCTAGAGAACATGAACCTGATCCCTGGACATATGACGAGGCAATCCAAGATAGAGATGTGGTATCTTGGCAAATAGCAATGAATTCAGAGATATAATCTATGGATTCTAATCAGGTCTGGGAGCTAGTAGAGCCACCCGATGGTGTAAAAACCATTGGATGCAAGTGGATCTACAAGAGAAAGAGAGGAGTAGACGGGAAGGTTGAGACCTTCAAAGCTAGGCTTTTTGCGAAAGGGTATACTCAGAAAGAGGGCATCGATTATGAGGAGACCTTTTTGCCGGTAGCTATGCTTAAGTCTATACGGATTCTCTTATCTATAGCTGCTCATATGGATTATGAGATTTGGCAGATGGATGTCAAGACAGCTTTCCTTAACGGAAGTCTTGAGGAGAACATCTATATGCGGCAACCAGAGGGATTCATTGCTAAAGGCAAAGAGCATCTTGTATGTAAGCTTAATCGGTCCATTTATGGATTGAAGCAAGCTTCTAGATCTTGGAACATCCGTTTTGATGAAGTAATCCAGTCATATGGATTTATTCAAAGTCCTGATGAGCCTTGTGTATACAAGAGATATGACGGAAACATAGTGGTGTTTCTTGTACTATACATAGATGACATTTTGTTAGTTGGCAACAATATCAAAGTGTTATCAGACGTAAGGGTATGGTTGTCCAAACAGTTTGACATGAAGGACTTGGGAGAAGTGGAACACATCCTTGGGATCAAAGTTATAAGCGATCGCAAGAAAAGGATGTTGTGCTTATCTCAAGCTTCATACATTGACACTATCCTTGCTCGTTTTAGCATGCAGAACTCCAAGAAAGGTTTTCTACCTTTTAGGCATGGAGTTCCTTTATCTAAAGAGATGTGTCCCAAAACATCAAAGGAGATAGAGGACATGAAGGCGGTTCCTTATGCTTCGGCAGTAGGAAGCCTCATGTATGCTATGCTGTGTACGAGACTGGATATCTGCTTTGCCGTGGGCATGGTTAGCAGATATCAGAGTAATCCTGGACAGGGACATTGGACTGCGGTAAAGCATATATTGAAGTACCTGAGAAGGACTAGGGATTATATGCTGGTTTACCGGGCAGATCAATTAGTCCCTGTGGGTTACACGGATTCGGATTTCCAATCAGATAGGGACAAGAGTAAGTCTACCTCGGGGTTTGTGTTTACTTTTGGAGGTGGAGCCATAGTATGGAGGAGTGTCAAGCAGAAATGCGTGGCGGACTCTACCATGGAAGCTGAGTATGTGGCAGCCTCTGAGGTAGCCAAGGAAGCTGTATGGCTCAGGAACTTCTTGATGAACTTGGATGTGATTCCTGGTTTACCCAGAACTATCACAATTTATTGTGATAACAGTGGTGCAGTTGCAAACTCGAAGGAACCACGAGCCCATAAGGCGAGTAAACACATAGAGCGCAAGTACCACCTTATACGAGAGATCGTAAAGCGAGGAGAAGTTGTTGTCACCAAGATTGCATCAGAGTATAACCTGGCGGATCCATTCACTAAGGCCCTTCCAGCGAAAGCGTTTGATAGGCATGTGGAGGGCATGGGGATCAGATGTATGGCAGAGTGATGACGGCATAGTCTTTTAGTATAATTGGGAGATTGTTGGAATGTATACTGAAAGCCTAGCTCTTTTTGTCTGAACATTTTATTTTGGAATAAGAATCACATGATCATTGTTTGCACTTTATATATTTATTATATATGTGTGCATATTGTCTAATATTTTACATTGTAGATAACATGGTGCTTGGTGTGGGACAGAAGATCATGTTATCAGTCCCTTGTAAAATATAAGTAGAGGCTCACGACCAAGATGGTTTTGGACAAACCATTGGCATGGTTGTAGTGTAGCTTGGTATTGTTTTGTCTTGAACATAAAGTTACACTAGTACACTTAGGTGTATTGAGCAGGACTGACATAGAGGTGATTCAATTTACTACTGACTACATAATTGAATCGGACCTCGGATATTATGTTGTGCATGCTCTTAATCCCGATATAATAACGGGCACATGTACTTAGTATTTATTTCTTTTATTTACCAGAGGGTGAGATTTAGATGGATTAAATCAATATGCCCGGTAAGTTGGGAAATGATATTATTTACATGGTCTGTCGTTGATTATAGGAGGAAACCGTGTCCTATATATTAGGTTGATGATGTCCCCTTGAGGAGCTCATAAGGTTCGTCATGTAAACCCAGCTGGTTGACTTAGTCAACATGATGATAAGGTTGAGTGGTACTACTTGAGGAATTAGATGTTAATTAATTGATGGTCAGTAAATCAATTAATTGACAGACATTCGATATCTTAAACACGGGGAGATTAATGTACGAATAATATATGGAGCCCATATTAATTTATGGGGGTTGGTGAGGTAGTTCAATGATGATCCTCTAGTGGAATGGAACATCATTGATGGATCAAGTTTGTGTCGTTCCGATCCATCGGGTCGCCAAGATCCAACTCCTCCTTATGGTCCCTATCGTAGCCTAATATAATCCTTGTGAAGTCTAGATCCAAGAATGTAAAACAAAACCTAGAACCAACGGTTGGGATTAAATCCCTAGATCTGATGGTTAGGATGAAACCCTAGAACCAACGGTTGGGATTAAATCCCTAGATCCGATGGTTAGGATTAAACCTTAGAATCGACGATTGGGATTAAATTCCTAGATCCAACGGTTGTGATAAAACCCTAGATCCGATGGATGGGATGAAACCCTATATCCGACGGTTGGGATGAAATCCTAGATCCAACGGTTGGGATGAAACCCTAGATCCGACGGTTGGGATAAAACCCTAGATTCGACGGTGGAGATTAAATCCCTAGATCCGACGATGGAGATTAAAGGAGGCTTAAGCTTGGGCGGCAAGAAGAATTGAATTGGAGTTATGGTTTGGTTCTTCTCAAAGTGGGCGGCTAGGGTTTGGAGCAAAAGCTTGGGCGGCAACCATCTTCCTTCTCCTTGTTGCCGGCGCCCATCTTCCTCCATCAAGACTTGGCCGGCGCCCATCCTCTAGGCCTCTCTCTTATTCCTTGTCCGGCGGTTCTCCTTCCATTGGTGTCCGGCGTTCACTCCTCCATACTCTCCAAAGTGGCCTGCAGTTCTCCTTCCATTGGTGCCTGGCGCCTCATCCACTTGTTCCTTGGCCGGCGGTTGCATCAAATTCTCTAATTTGGTGGCCGGTTCTAGAAAGGATAGATATTTGTTGGTTCTTCTCTTTGATCACAGCGGACAAGGAAGGGAAGAACGTGATCTAGAAGGCTTCTACTCGTGGAGGATCTTCGTCCACACGTCGTCCACGAGAAGGATAGAACATACAGTAGAAGATCGTAAGGTATAAAGTTTTATAACTTTATTTTTAGATCTGAGCATGTTCCTTTTAGTGTTGATTATACATGTGTACGTATGTATATATATTGTATAATCATGGACGCCGAAGACAAACACAAAAACCGGCGATCCGTCCGTCGTCTCTTCCGCAGCTAATCAACTAGAAGAGTTGTGTTGCTTGAACAACTAGTTTGTTCAATCGACCACTCAAGTTGTTAGCACGACGACGAATAGGTTGTGCTAAGGAAACTCATCCCATCCGGATTAATTTTTTCATTAGTGAAAATTTTAATCCGGGGACATGGGAGCCAATGAGCCACCGAAGCAACTCCACCTTCACCCCTCTTTAGTGAAATTGAAGAGCAAAATCGAATAAACCTTCACATGGGTTTACTTATATAGATTATGCCCTAAACCACAAGGTGTCATAGTAAAACCCCTCACAATAGGTACAGGACCTTAAACATTCATGTTAGGCATTGGGCCTTAAACTCTCATGTTAGGCATTAGGTCTTAAACTCTCGTGTTAGGCGTTGGTCCTTAAACTCTCATGTTAGGTGTTGGGCCTTCTTAGCATTTACCTATCCATTATAGCTCGTATTTAGTTCCTGTGGGGGAAGGTAACTACATAGCCCATAGGCTATTATAAGAGACGTAAGGGCCTTAAGAACATTTTATATATGCTATAGTAGTGGCGTTATAGTCCCCATGGGGGAATGTAGCTACCTAGCCCATAGGTTGTTATAATAGGCGCAGAGCCTTAAGAACATTTTACATATGCCATATAGAAGCGTTATAGTCCCCATGGGAGAATGTAACTATCTAGCCTATAGGTTGTTATAGTAGACGTAGAGCCTGAGTTAGTTTTCAACACTTAGAAAAAATAATAGTAATCTTTACAAGAAAATTATAACAAATTTGCCATACCTTAGAAAAATACCACTGAAAATAAGAAAGATGAAATTCCAATTAAGCATAGAAACCCTTAGCATAAATATCCTTAACAACCACTAGAAAGAATTTGAGTAGATGCCATAAACCTTAGAAATAACAATAACCCTTTTTATAAGAGTTTTAGTTAATCATGTTCTATACCAACCATACAATACCTCTAGAAAAACTTGATAGCCTTCAAATTTCGTGGTTGCTAGCACAACCTTTCTCCAAAGAGTGTTCGTGTGGATACCATAGAGGCACATACACTTGAATGTGCAAGAGATCTGACGGACCGTGGAAAAGTGAGATAAACAAAGGGCACGCATCAAAGGTACACCCTATAGGATAAGGCTTTATACATCTATTATTTAGTATGAATTTTCTTTCGCATGGATCGCTCGAAGGATCCTTTTTCTGCTGCAATTTTCTTATTTATCGCTTAGGATTCCCAAGAGTGGTATCAGAGCCACTTGCGAAAGATCATACATAAAGATCATCATAGGTCATTTTATATGTGATAAAATTTTTTATAAGAAGTTTATTATGGTGCATGCATGATTGTTTGGATGTTTTTGTGCAACAAGATATGCATGTCATATTTGTTGATGATCGAATAGCATGTTTGTCATTCGGATCTATCACCCAAAATTGCTACGAACAGTGGCAAGAAAGGGTCCCGGGTTCACTAGCGGGACCGCCGTGTCGTAGCAACTTATAAGTCGTGTTTAGCATCATAATAAAATCTTTATATCATAGATCATTGTGAATGGTGTATGCCATGGTGCATGGTTATGGCCCATTAACCCATATGTGATTGTAGTGCATGTTGTAATTCATAATATGACTTGTGAGTCGTGCCTCCCTTTTTCTAGTTGTAACATATATCTAGACTCGAATGTGTTAGGGCAATCTCTTGCCGTAATATGGTTTTGATGGTGTGGTAAAGGGTTTAAGTTAGTTTGATATGTTGATGTGATATGTGCGTTGAAGTCGTGCAGGACTTAGTAATTCGCACATGGAGCCATGGCGAGTTTCACATCTCATGACTCGTGCCTTGAGTCGGTGAAGGATAGCTTTGCGGAAGTCGTGCGCTTGGAGCATCCGAGGGACCGCCGGACGAGAAGCTTGGAGTGAAGCCGGAGGAAGTAGACTTCGAGGCAAGAGACGCGAAGGAGCATTGCAGAGCCGTGCGCCTGATGCTGCCGAGGGACGTGGCCGAGAATGAAGAGAACTTCGAAGGCGAGGGACTCCGAGAGATGAGAGTGAGCGATTGTAACCCGGGGAAGGGTAGCTCTTAGGTGAAACTTGGCCATTTGGCCAAGTGTCGGATGGGTTTTCCCGACACCAGTCGACTGCCATGTCATGGCAGTCGATCGCTCAGTCAGTGAGTTCGGTGGTATCATTGGCCCGGATTGTAGCGATCATTGCCATAAATGGGCGATCGACTACCATCACCATCGATCGGGCTGCGGCCGATCGGTAGTCAATAGGGTTTCGCAGACCGTTCGTAGGCCGTAGGCGATCGACTACGGGAGGCGATCGACTGATGAGGTCCATCAGTCGACTGCCAAGAGTTCCGTTGGACTACAACGGTCGGGATCCGACGTGTTCGAAGGCCGTTGTAGTGACGGCAGTCGACTGCCAAGGGCGGCAGTCGACTGGTGGCGGCCAACGGGAAGAAAACAGCCCTCTCTATAAAAAGAGAGGGTGTAAGCCTTTGAGAGGCTAATGCTTATGCTCCAAGTGATCTTCCTAGTGCCCCACAAGCTCTAAACTCTTCTTACTCGCTTTTACTCCATTCTATTTGTAAGAAGAGTGATCTTGATTGTAAAGGTTACCTCCACCTAGCTTGGTGCAAAGGAGAGACCATTTAGTGGATTGGTTTAGCGGAGTGATTCACCGAGGACGAATCGGGGACCGTGGATTAGCGGCGTAGCCGTGAACCACGTTACATTCTTTGTTAGCGTTTGTTTGCTTGTATTTCTATTTGCTTGGCTTTATTAGTCTTCCGCTTGCGCTAATTAGTTTTGTAGACGAGCAAATACCGGCATCCAAACGAAAAGGGCTATTCACCACCCTCTAGCCGGCCAATCGATCCCCTACAAGTGGTATCAGAGCCGAGGAAAGCTTGTCGAGGACTAACTGCCACAACAAGCAACATTTAAAATGGTCGGCTCCAACATCCATCCTCCGAAGTTTGAAGGAGAATTCGCTTGGTGGAAGAAGCGAATGGAGGTATTTTTCGAAACGGATTTTAATATAATGATTACAATGGAATCCGGTTTCGTTTTGCCTAGGGATGAAGAAGGGAAGCCAATAGAGAAATCTAGGTGGACCAAAAGGCAAAGGGAAGAGCACCTTGTAAATTCAAAAGCCAAACATCATCTCTTCCATGTGCTCCCCCAACAAGAAATCAACCGAATAGGAGAATGCCTAAGCGCCAAGGAGATGTGGGAGAAGCTAATTGAGCTTTATGAAGGCACATCCGAGGCAAAGCTAGCAAGGAGAGATCTCCTCCGCTCCCATCTATCCAATATAAAACTAGAAAAGGGAGAAAAGGTAACCTCACTACACTCTAGGTTTAAAGAAATTTTAATTGGGCTAACAAGTGTAGGTGAGAAGCTATCAAACCGGGACATGCTCATGAAGGCCATAGATGCTTTTCCCCGGTCCTCAAAGTGGAGCTCCATGGTGGACTCATTCTATATCTCAAAGAATTTAGAAGTGAGCACCTTGGAGGAGTTCTTCTCAACAATGGAACTCCACGAAACTAGGCTTGAAGGAATACTAGAGGAGCCTAGAATTCAACCCTCAAGAGGAGTGGCTTTGATGGCAAACAAGGGGAAGAAGAAGATGGAAGTCCCCTCCTCCTCATCCGATGAAGCCTCCTCCTCCTCCATGGATAGCACCGAAGAAGCCTATATGGTAAGGAGGGTAAGACGTGCATTTAAGAATTTTAGATTTGATAAATCTAACGATAGGAATAGAAGACCAAGGGGGAAGGTCATATGCTACAATTGCCAAGGAGAAGGGCACATAAGGGACAATTGTCCTCTCCTAAACAAGAGCAAGGAAGAGAGGAAAAAGAAAGAAGAAAAGAAGAAGAAAAAGGGGAGCAAGAAGAAAAAGGAAGAGGAGAAGAAGACAAAGGAAAAGGGAAAGGCCAAAGCTCTCAAGGCAAGGACTTGGGATGACCCATCTTCATCCTCCTCATCATCATCGGATGAGGAGAATGCCTTTGTCACCAATTTGGCCTTGATGGCCCTTGATGACTTGGATTGCTCTTCATCCGAAAATGAAGGATCAAGCTCAAATGGGGAGAGCTCAAATGAAGGGGGAGCTTCTACATCCTCCTCATCCGAAGAAGAAGAGGACATGGAAACTATGGTAACAAATCTAACTCCTAAGAAAATAGTTTCCATGGTTTCTAGCTTAACTAGAGAGTTATTTAGAGCTAAGAAGAAAAACAAAAGCATACTAGATCAAATTAAGGACCTAGAAAATAAACTAGAAAATGCATGCTTAAATGATAATATTTCTTCTAGCTTAAATGAAGCATGCTCACATGACGTTTATGTGCCATTAGATGTTAGTGATGCATGTATAAATGAAAATAGGGCCTTAAGGGAAAAAGTAGATTATTTAACAAAAGCCCTAGAAAAATTCACAATTGGCTCCAACACCTTAAATATGATCTTAGGGAGCCAAAGAGCTAGTTTCAACAAGAAAGGCCTAGGATACAAAGAAAAGAAAAATGAAAAGGCCTATAAATGCCTAATAGCTAGGGGACAAGATAAAAAGAAAGTAATTGCTAGGAAATGGATCCCCAAGGAGTATTTAGTGAACCCAATAGGAAAGAATTTATTTTGGGTTCCAAAATCCATCCTTAAGGGTTAGAAAACCCCTAGGGTAGTCAACCATATGAACTTGACCTATATCATATTTTGGTTGACTTAGGATGACGGGACAACATTTTTTAGATAGTGTTGGGTGATGATAACGTGCCCATAAATAGGTAATAATGCTTAAATCATGATGATTAATGTAATTGCTATGTATGTTTTAAATCATGATTTATGATTTTGATATTTGGCATGTTATCATGAGAAATAGGTTTGAATCATGCTTTAGGTGACACTTTGGTTATTATCATCATAAAATACCTAATGCATGACTATTATTTAATGAATACATGTATTTCATGATCATAATGTAGAATTCATTCATATATGTCATTATGATCATGTTAATTGTTAGGTTGATACTTAACCATGATAGAATTGCATGAATATATTGGTTAAGTATATACAAATACCCCCTAGGATGCATCTCACACTCACTATAGGCTAACTTGATTGCAAACTTAGCATGGGTGAGAGGTTAGGATGATACAAATGTCCACTAATGCCTATGGCATTTAGATGGTCATTTAAAGTATCAACATAGCAATAATAGACCAATCATGGGGAAGGCTTATGTTTAATTCATAGACATATTGCCCAAAGATCATGGTTGGATATTTCATATGTTTTCAAAACAATTCCTTAATCTAAAATCTATGTATTCATGTTTTGGAACAACTCGAAGCAAGACTAGGTGCTAAAATGGATACTAAAATGCTCAAAAACTAGTGGTTTTTCAAGTGTTTGGATTTTTGGCAAATCTCAGAAAATATAATGATTTTTCATGAAAAACTATTTTTCCTTGATAGATATACTTAATAGAAATATGTTCCTCAAATTTCATGATTTTTTGAATTTTCTGGAATTTTTAATGCATTTAAATTCACTCGAGAAAATCGAATTTGAGAATAAATTGTGCCATGATCGCTATACATCGATAGCAGATTGCTCACTGAAAATCAGCCTGAAATTTTCTGATTTCAGATTTTATTCATGTTTTTGGTATTTTCCCTCCATTATACTTGATGCCATGAGCTTATAACTTAGTGTTAATCTTTTTGATGGTGTCAAAGGGGGAGAAATAATTATGTTTAAGTTAATTATTTTAGGGGGGAGAAATATATTTTAGGGGGAGAAATATATGATAGGGGGAGAAAATTTGCATAGAGAGTTTCATGGATTAAGGGGGAGTTGCATGTTGCTATATCATGTTTATCTTTACATGCTTTCTTACCTTAGAATTTATATCAAATGTTTTTACCTAACTTAAACGGATTGCCACACATCAAAAAGGGGGAGATTGTTAGGGCAATCTCTTGCCGTAATATGGTTTTGATGGTGTTGCAAAGGGTTTAAGTTAGTTTGATATGTTAATGTGATATGTGCGTTGAAGTCGTGCAGGACTTAGTAATTCGCACATGGAGCCATGGCGAGTTTCACATCTCATGACTCGTGCCTTGAGTCGATGAAGGATAGCTTTGCGGAAGCCGTGCGCTTGGAGCATCCGAGGGACCGCCGGACGAGAAGCTTGGAGTGAAGCCGGAGGAAGTAGACTTCGAGGCAAGAGACGCGAAGGAGCATTGCAGAGCCGTGCGCCTGATGCTGCCGAGGGACGTGGCCGAGAACGAAGAGAACTTCGAAGGCAAGGGACTCCGAGAAATGAGAGTGAGCGATTGTAACCCAGGGAAGGGTAGCTCTTAGGTGAAACTTGGCCATTTGGCCAAGTGTCGGATGGGTTTTCCCGACACCCGATCATTGCCATGTCATGGCGATCGATCGCTCTGAATCGAGTGAGTTCGGTGGTATCACGACCGGATTGTGGCGTGATCGCCATAAATCGGCGTGATCATTGCCAAGACCATCGATCGATCACGGCGGCCGATCGGTAGTCAATAGGGTTTCGGCCACAGAACCGTTCGTAGCCGACTGGGCCGTCGACTACGGAGGCAGCAGTCGACTGATGAGGTCCATCAGTCGACTGCCAAGAGTTCCGTTGGACTACAACGGTCGGGATCTGACGTGTTCGGAGGCCGTTGTAGTGACGGCAGTCGACTGCCAAGGGCGACAGTCGACTGGTGGCGGCAAACGGGAAGAAAACAGCCCTCTCTATAAAAAGAGAGGGTGTAAGCCTTTGAGAGGCTAATGCTTATGCTCCAAGTGATCTTCCTAGTGCCCCACAAGCTCTAAACTCTTCTTACTCACTTTTACTCCATTCTATTTGTAAGAAGAGTGATCTTGATTGTAAAGGTTACCTCCACCTAGCTTGGTGCAAAGGAGAGACCATTTAGTGGATTGGTTTAGCGGAGTGATTCACCGAGGACGAATCGGGGACCGTGGATTAGCGGCGTAGCCGTGAACCACGTTACATTCTTTGTTAGCATTTGTTTGCTTGTATTTCTATTTGCTTGGCTTTATTATTCTTCCGCTTGCGCTAATTAGTTTTGTAGACGAGCAAATACCGACATCCAAACGAAAAGGGCTATTCACCCCTCTCTAGCCGGCCAATCGATCCCCTACAGAATGTAACTCGAGTATTCTTATTTTGTAATGTACAAAATGATGAGTGGAAAGTCCATTGGAGGATGAAGTTACAAGAAGGATGCTAACGACACAAAACAACCAAAGGATGCATTTGGAAGAGATGTAATCCCTAGGTTGACCCATCGCGCTTCCCATTGGCTTGAGGAGTGTAACGCCCGTAAAATTCTAAACTATGCAAAGTAATTATATAGGTTTTAAGGCCATAAAAGGTTTAAAATAAAATAAAATAAAAGATTGTTGTAGGTAGAATTTGAACCATGAACCTCCTAATAGGGAGGTAGCCTTGACACCACTAGACCCTAGGATAATTTATGGATAAGATATATAAAGAATGTACAAGACCATAGGATGATTCATGGATAAGATATACAAAGAATATAGATGGGAAGATGAGGAGTTGGTTCATCCCCCCATGAAAGGATGATGGATGTTCATTCCCTAGGTATTAAAGAGGATAATTAAGAGAAGGAAGATGAGGAGTTAGTTCATCCCCCCATGAAAGGATGATGGGTGTTCATTCCCTAGGTATTAAAGAGGAGAATTAAGAGAAGAGAGGAAGTAAAACCCCACTTTCCTTCTTCATTCTCCTTCCTCCTCATCCTTGGCCGAATTTCTCATTCCCCTTCCTCCCTTTTCATCCCAAGATCTAGGGTTTTTGTGTAGGGATTCTCAAGAGGGGTTTTCCAAGAGGAGTTCCCACAAGTCTTAGTATTGCTAGAAGATCCAATCCACCGAAATGTTCCCTCCTCCTTCCTTCTTTACCGAGACCCTAATGCCCTTGTTTGGTGTTTTTGAGAGGGTTTCAAGGGGATACAAAGGCTTAGTATATGCTAGAGGATCACTCCTAAGGCTAAGGAACAAGGGAAGGTCTTCATCTCCTAAAAACCCTAGCGGTATACTAGTACGATAGCGAGAGGATGTAAGTATCTCTCACCTGCAGTACAAGTAGCTCTTCGATTATTTTATATAGCTTATTTTTATATGTTTTGAAGATTATATGTTTGGATAAGATGATATGTATGTGTGATCAGATTTACAATTAAGGTATATGTCTTTTTAAGCAAGATCTAAGATCTCAAAGATGCTATCTTTCACCTATAGCAAAAGTAACTCTTTAATATACCCATTTAACTTCTATCACCATATTTTATTCGAATTTATATGTTCTGTACAGATTATGTTTGTTTATATTTTTAGGTATTTTAAGTATATTTCATGTTGAAGCAAGACATAAGATCGCAAAGATGCTTCCCCTATAAGTTTTGGGGACAAAGAGCATGATTGCATGTCTTGAAAGGCTTCCTATATGAGTTTTGGGAGTACGATCATGTTAAATGTTTGATAAATGATAAAGAATATATTTTGATCAGATTATATAGGTGTGTTTATATTTATAGGTAAGTATCCCCCTCACCTGTGTACAAGTAGTTTTCGATTGATGTATTTGTGTTAATCCTCTTGAAACCATTCGGCCAAGACCTTGTTTGAGTTTTTCCATGAAGATCCATGCCATATCTTGTATGAACATGATGAAGATAGGATGCTAGATGGATTAGGTTAAGTGTTTGACCTTAAAAACCCAAGGGACCATTCGGCCAAGACCTTGTTTGAGCTTTCTATGAAGATCCATGCCATATCTTGTATGAACATGATGAAGATAGGATACTAGATGAATTAGGTTAAGTTTTTGAACTTTTATGACCTTTAAAACCATTCAGCCAAGCCACTCTAAACCCCTATATGTTCTTTTATGCCATGCTATAGCCAAGTTCATGCTATGTCTTGATAGTAAAAGAAGATAACATAATGTTTGGTTAACCTAGATTTAAGTGGATGAACTTCTAAGCCTTGGACCATTTGGCCAAGCCACTTTAGACTCCTATGTGTGTTCTTTTATGCCATGTTTAGATGAGCTTAGGATAAGTTTTGATGCTAGATGAAGATAACATGTTCTATGCTGGGTTTTAAATGATTTCATGCCATGTTTGATGTTAGAAGAAGATAATATGTTCTATGCTATGTTATAGATAAGTCCATGCTATGTTTTGATGGTAAATGAAGATAACATGTTGTTTGTTTAACCTAGGTTTAAGTGGATGAACCTTTAGGCCCTTTGAACCATTCGGCCAAGTCCATCTAGACCCCTAAGGTGTCTTCTATGCTATGTTTTGCATGAGTTCATAATGACTTTTGGTGTTAGATGAAGATAACATGCTCTATGCTAGGTTTCAAATGAGTTTAGGCCATGTTTGATGTTAAAAGATGATAACATGTTCTATGCCATGCTATAGATAAGTTCATGCTATGTTTTGATGGTAAATGAAGATAACATGTTGTTTGGTTAACCTAGATTTAAGTGGATGAACCTTGAGCCTTTGAACCATTCGGCCAAGACCCCTAATATTTTTCTATGCCATGTTTGATTGAGTTCATGATGACTTTTGATGTTAGATAAAGGTAACATGTTGTCGGTTAACCTAGAGTTAAGTGGTTGAGCCTCATGGCCTTTAAACCCATTCGGCCAAGGTTTAATTAAAACCCTAAGTGCCCTCCCATGCCATGCTTTTTGTGTTAAAGAACTAACATGTGGTTAGTTAGACCATATATAAGTTGTTTGGTGTTTAAAACTGTGATAGAACTCCATGAAGTTTAGGTCATTCCATGTATACTTGTTCATGATGTTTATACCTTATGCCATGCTTATATGTGTGTGATGTTGTGATCATGTTATGCTTATGTTATGGTGAATGATATGTTATGAAGAAGAAATATGTTATGAAAGCCATATGATATGTTATGAAGAAGAAGTATGTTATGATATGAAGAAGAAAAACTTGATATGCCATGATAAGGAATATGATATGTTTATGAAATGAAATATGATATGTTATGATAAGAAGCATGTATGTATTTTACTTTTTGCATGGCTTGTACCAGGACCCTAACAAGGTCCAAGGGGATGGGCTCCTAAGTTGCCCTAGGCCGACGGACTACGATCGGGCCTAAGATGGGCTTCTATGTTATGATGTTGGCCCCTAGGTCAACGGACTAAGATTGGGCCTAGTACGGGATGGGCTCCCAGATGCCTTAGGCCGACGGACTAAGATCGGGCCTAGGATGGGCTTCTATGTTACGATGATGGCCCCTAGGTCGACAGACTAAGATCGGGCCTAGTAACCTAGTAGGTTCGAGACTTGCTACCTCAGGTCTATTTAGGGATGCGCGCTATGATGATGATGATGTGGTACAATGCCGGGCCCAATATGTTGAGAGTTATGTTTACGTACCTATAATATATGTTTTCAAAGAGCATCCTGCATATGTTTACATGTTATGATTGTTATGTTTACATGTTATGATGGTTATGTTATATATGTTTACATGTTATGATTGTTATGTTTATATGTTATGATGGTTATGTTATATATGTTTACATGCTCTGTTTGTTATGTTATTTATGTTTACATGTTATGATGGTTATGTTATATATGTTTACATGTTATGTTTGCTTATGTTATGTATGTTTACATGCTATGTTTGTATGTTATATAGGTTTACATGTTATGATGGTTATGTTATATATGTTTACATGCTATGTTTGTTATGTTATATATGTTTATATGTTATGATGGTTATGTTATATATGTTTTCATGTTATGATCGTTATGTTATATATGTTTAAATGTTATGATTGCTATGTTATATATGTGTTTACATGTTATATGCCTGCTTACGATGTTGTATGTCTACATGTTATTGCCTACTTATGTCTATGCTGATATATTTATGTTATGTCTGCTTATGTTATGATGTTATGTCATGTTATGCTTACGTATGGTTTTGTGAGTAGGACAGGATCTTACTAAGCCTATGTGCTTATAGTTTATGTTCCCTTGTACTGCAAATAAGGGTAAAGGGGGGATAAACTAAAGGGAGCAGTAGGAGGGGCAAATTGTGTGTGGTAGTGGCATGGTGGAGGAGATCTGTTATGTTCTTTATGCATGTTTTTCCTAAGATGATTAGCTTATGAATTTTAACTAAGTACTTATGAACTGATGATGCATGCCCTATGTTTAAGAAGAAGTATATATGAAATAATGATGCATGTTCTATGTTAAGAAGAAGTATCTATGAAATGACGATGCATGTTTATGTTTAAAAGAAAAAAAAATAAGTCTAAAGTCTTCCGCTGTAAGAAGTACGAAATATGTATAATGTCTTCCGCTATAAGTAATGTATGTATGTACGGTCGCGTCACGCGCCGCCCCTCCGGACCCTTGGAAAGGGCGGGCGTGACAAGGAGATCGTAGATTCGGGCCATAACCATTTCACGTTTAAGCTTATATGTTGATATATGCTATGGTTATATGTGATTCATGTGATGTTTGTATGTGATGCTTGTATGTGATGCATGCGTTGTTAGTTGTCACAAAATTTGGTCACTTATCATATGCCTACCAATGTTTAATACTTACTATTACCTTGTTCAATCGTAGCGTGTTTGCCAAAGCAAAGTGACACGATTTACCTAGGTAAAGTACGACAGGACAATCGTGATGTCTGCCTATTAAACTTTGGGCTTGACTTAACTAAGCTCTCTCAATTAGATTGATGAACTTAGAGGCATAGCTCATACGAGATACCTACCTAACTTATACAAATCTTGGGCGATTAGCCAAACTAACTCAAGGTGAGTAGTAATTTAGAAGGATATCTCATTCGATGAGCACTATGAACAAATAATGTTGTTCATATAGATATACAAGAGTTACATTAGATGTAATTGGTACGAGTTACCTACCAAACTTATATGTGTCTTGGGTGATTAGCTAATGCTAACTCAAGATTCGGTATAATATAGATCTTGTCCCACTTTGTGACCAATCGGAGAATCATTTAGATAAAGGCCTAATTAAATGATTGAAATATGATACATGTCTGCATTTCCGTATTGTAGATCACCATGTCATCAAATACATCAAACACACTCTCTCTACGATCTATCCTTGATAAGGACAAGCTCACTGGAGCTAACTTCCTGGACCGGTACAAGAACATAAGGATAGTCCTCAAGCAAGAACGCAAACTATACGTCCTAGAGCAGTCCATTCCTGAACCACCCGCACCTACGACCACTTGTGCTGACAAGGATGCTTATAAGAAGCATCAAGATGATGCATTGGATGTGTCATGCCTTATGCTTGCCACCATGAACTCTGAACTTCAGAAGTAACATGAGAACATGGATGCCTATGGTATGGTTGAGCATTTAAAACAACTATATTAGGGATAAGCAAGGCATGAGTGATACGAAGAATCAAAGGCCTTGTTTCAATGCAAGATGCAAGAGGAAACTCTCGTAGGCACTTATGTACTCAAGATGATTGGGTACGTTGAGAACCTACAGAGATTGGGATTTCTATTGGGCTAAGAGTTGGCCACTGACCTTGTTCTGCAATCACTGCCAAAAGGCTACAGTCAATTTGTCATGAACTATATCATGAATGCAATTGACAAGACTTTACATGAGTTGTTGAGCATGTTACGAACTATTGAACTCAACCTTAAGAAGGCAAATCCTGGCACCATTTTGATGGTGAACAAGAACAAAGGCAAAAGAAAGCAGAAGCCTAAAGGTAAGGGGAAGACCCAAGCCAAAGGCAAAGGCAAGACAAATGCATTGAAACCCAAAGGTGGGGTGTCTAAAGAAGGGGAATGCTTCCACTGCGGTGAGACCGGGCATTAGAAGAGAAACTAAAAACTATACCTGGAAGAGGAGAAAAAGAAGAGAAGTTAGACTTCTGCCTCAGGTATATATGTTATAGAAGTCAATTTATCTATCTCATCTTCTTGGGTATAAGATACCGACTGTGTTTCTCACGTTTGTACCAATGTGCAGGGCCTTTGAAAGACTAGATCATTAACAAAGGGCAAAGTGGACCTATGGGTAGGTAATGGAGCAAAAGTTGCTGTCATCGCTGTAGGGACATATTCCTTATCTTTGCTCACTGGGCTTATCTTAGAACTAGAGGACTGTTGTTATGTGTCTGCCTTGATGAAAAACATTATCTTCGTTTCTTGTTTAGACAAGAAAGGTTTCTCTTTTGTAATAAAGGACAAGTGTTGTTCTGTTTAATTACATGATACGTTTTATTGTAGTGCATATCTTGTGAATGGTCTCTATCTTCTAGATCTTGAAACCCCAGTTTATAACATAAATACGAAACGGTTCAAATCTAATGATTTGAACCAAACATATCTCCGACATTGTCGCATGAGTCACGTAAATGAGGGTCACATATCCTAGCTCCATAAGGATGGATTACTGGACTCAATTGATTTTGAATCATATGAGATATGAGAATCTTGTTTTCTAGGCAAGATGACCAAGACTCCATTTAGTGGACATGGCAAACAAGCTACTAATTTGTTAGAACTTATACATACTGATATATGTGGGTCTTTCAATGTAGCAGCAAGAGGAGGCTATCAGTACTTCATTACTTTTACTTATGATTTTAGTTTATATGAATATGTGTATCTTATGAGACACAAATCTGAATCCTTTTAAAGAATTCAAGAATGAAGTACAAAACCAACTTGGTAAGAGTATTAAAGTGCTTCGATCAAATAGAGGCGGGGAATACCTTAGCCAAGCTTTTCGTGACTATCTCATTGAGTTTGGGATTAGATCTCAACTAACTCCACCTGGAACACCACAGTGGAATGGTGTATCAGAAAGGAGAAATCGTACATTTTTAGATATGGTACGATCAATGATGAGTCACACAAATCTTCCTTCTTTCTTTTGGGGATACGCTTTAGAGACGGCTGATTTCACACTTAACCGCGTCCCATCTAAGGCAGTCATAAAGACACCATATACAATATGGACTGGGAAGAATCCCAAGATGTCTTTTATGAAGATTTGGGGATGTGAGGCTTATGATCGATGTCAAGTCTCCAATAAACTAGGCTCCAAATCAGACAAGTGCTACTTTATAGGATATCCTAAGGAAACAAAAGGATATTACTTCTACAATCCCACACAGGGCAAGGTGTTTGTCGCTAGAAATGGAGTATTTCTAGAAAGAGAGATCATCTCTAGAAGAATTAGTGGGAGTCAAGTACATCTTGAAGAAATTCAAGATAAAGATAGCACTGAGATAGAAATTGAACAGGCACCACAAAGTGTTGTGGATGATGAGATTGTTGCACAAGAAGTTGTGGAGCAATAACCTGTTAAAGTAGACTAACCTCTTCGTAGGTCAGATAGGATACGCCGTCAGCCTGAGATATATTCATTTCTCTTGTCTGACAATGATGACGTTATGCTTGATGAATTGAACGAGCTTACATCCTATCAGGAAGCTGTGATGAGCCCAGATTCTGAGAAATGGCTAGAGGCCATGAGATTTGAAATGGAATCCATATACACTAACCAAGTATGAACTTTAGTTGATCCACCTAAAGGGGTCAAACCCATTGGGTGTAAGTGGGTCTTTAAGAGAAAGACTGACATGGATGGTCTTATGCATACCTATAAAGGGAGATTGGTAGCTAAAGGTTTCAAACAAATTCATGGTATTGACTAAGATGAAACTTTTTCACCAGTTGCGATGCTTAAGTCTATTCGGATCATGCTTGCTATTGCAGCTTACCACGATTATGAGATCTAGCAAATGGATGTCAAATTTGTGTTTCTGAATAGAAACATCCTCGAGGATGTGTACATGACACAACCTGAGGGTTTTGTAGATCCAAAGTATGCTGGTCAGGTATGCAAGCTGCAAAGGTCTATTTATGGTTTAAAGAAAGCATCTAGAAGCTGGAATCTTCAATTCGATGATGTGATCAAACAGTTTGGTTTCATCAAGAATGAAGATGAACCTTGTGTCTACAAGAGGGTTAGTGGGAGGATAGTTATCTTTCTTATCTTGTATATTGATGACATACTTCTCATTGAAAACGACATCCTTACGCTGCAGTCTGTGAAGACTTGGCTTGGGAATTGTTTCTCAATGAAAGACTTAGGTGAATCATCCTATATTTTAGGCATTAAGATCTATAGAGAAAGATCTAAGAGATTGCTTGGCCTAAGTTAGAGTGAATACATTGACAAGGTGCTTAAACGTTTTGCCATGCAGAATTCTAAGAAGGGATTTCTACCAATGTCACATGGTGTGAGCCTTTCGAATGCTCAATGCCCTTCTTCTAAGGAAGAAAGGGAATGTATGGATCAGATCCCTTATGCATATGCTATAAAATCTATTATGTACGCCATGTTATACACTCGTCCTGATGTCTCGTATGCTATAAGCATAACGAGTAGGTACTAGTCATATCCAGGTGATAGTCACTGGATAGCCATCAAGAATATTCTTAAGTACTTGAGAAGAACTAAAGAATATTTCTTGATATTTTGAGGCAATGAGGAGCTCACTGTAAAGGGTTACAGCGATGCTAGCTTCCAAACGGACAAGGACGATTACAGATCACAGTCAGGGTATATCTTTTGTTTAAATGGTAGTGTTGTGAGCTGGAAGAGTTTAAAGAAAAACACAGTCGCGGATTCTACTATAGAGGCCGAGTCTTTTAGTATAAGTGGGAGATTGTTGGGATGTATACTGAAAGCCTAGCCTTTGTATGAACATCTTCATTTTGAAATAAGAATCACATGATCATTGTTTGCATTTTATATTTATACATATTGTCTGATACGTTACATTATAGATAACATGGTGTGTGGTGTCGCACAGAAGATCATGTTATTAGTTCTTGTAGAGTATAAGTAGAGGCTCACAACCAAGATGGTTTTGGACAAACCATTATCATGGTTTTAGTGTAATTTGGTATTAGTTTATCTTGACCATAGAATTACACTAGTACACTTTGTGTGTATTGAGTAGGATTGATTTAGAGGTGATTCAATTTATACTGACTATATAATTGAATCAAACCTCAAATATTATGGTGTACATGCTCTTAATATCGATATAATAACGGGCACATGTAATTATTATTTATTTCTTTGATTTATCAATGGGCGAGATTTTTGTATTAAATTGATATGCCTGGTAAGTTGGGAAATAATATTATTTACATGGTGTGTCGTTGATTATAGGAGAAAACCGTGTCCTATATACTAGGATGATGATGTACCCTTGAGGAGCTTATAAGGTTCATCATGTAAATCTTGTAGGTGGACTTGGTCCAACATGATGATAAGGATGAGTGGTACTGCTCATAGAGTTAGATATTAATTAATTAAATAGACAATAATTTAATTAATTAATGGACATTCGATATCTAAACATGGGGAGATATTTTGTACAAATAATATGTGGAGCCCATATTTATTTATGGGGGTTGGTGAGGTAGATCAATGATGATTCTGTAGTGGAATGGATCATCATTAATGGATTGGGTTTTGTGTGGTTCGGATCCATTGGGTGGCTAAGATCGAACTCCTCCTCCTGGTCCCTATTGTAGCCTATTATAAATACCTCATGAAGCCTAGATCTATATATGAAAGGGTTAGAGAAGCTTGGGCGGCAACATAAGTTGTACTAGGGTTTTGGAGTTGGCGTGGGAGGCTTGGGCGGCAAGAAGTGGTGGCTAGGGTTTTTCTTCTCCTTGTGGGTAGTGGCAACCTTAGGCTTTTCTTCTCCTTTGGCCGGAGCCACCCTCTTCCTTCTCCATTGTCGGCACTTCCCTTTCCCTCTCCTAGGGCCGGCGGCAACAAAAGATAGGGTGCCTCCTTCCTTTGTCTTGGCCGGCACACCCTCTCCCTCTCCTTAGGGCCGGTGGACACCAAGCTTGGTGGTTGGTGGTCGGCGCAAGTAAGGAGAAGAAGGGAGCTTTTGTTCTTCCTTTGTTTCAGAGCGAGCAAGGAAGGGAAGATGCGATCTAGGAGGCTTCGACTCTAGGAAGATCATCGCCCACATGATGTCCAAGAGGAGGATAGGAATACAATAGAAGATCAAGAGGTAAAACAAGAGATATAATCTTGTTTTGTTTTGATTCTAGTTCTTTTTTATTTTGTATGTTATTGATTAACATGGACCCCGATGATAAACACAAAAATCGGCGATCCATTCATCATCTATTCCGCGGCTAATCGAGGAAAAGAGTTAGGTTGCTTGAACAACAAGTTTATTCAAGCGACTACTAAAATCGAATAGCACGATGATGGATCAGTTGCTTGGGTAATCCATCTCAGTTCGGAGTAGTTTTAGTTGATAAAATTTAATCCGAAAACATGAGATAGGATTGCCATGCACAAGCGACCGAAGCGGGGAAGCAAATTCCCATCATGAAAATCATCTCCGTTAAAGAACAGAGGTCGGATGGTGTTGTACCCCTCAATGTGGACTGTTTATAAAAAACCTTGCACAAAAAAATTAAAGACGACAAGAAAGGAAATTGCCAAGACTTTCGTCTTGGATTAGTAGTGCGGGAGAAATTGTAATGAAAGGCTTAAAACGTACGAATAGAAAAACAATATGGGAAAATAATTAAAATATGAAAAAAAAACAAAAAAGATGCTAGATTGGTGGCTTCACCAAATCGTAGCGCCCCCGCTCTAATACTAATTGAAGGATCAAAAGAGCGCACTAGAGGAGTGGGTGAATAGTGAGCTTAAAATTTCTTTTCGTTTCGTTTGATTAAGACAAAAACAAAGTAGTGCAGCGGAAAAATAAATGACACAATTTATTTTTACTTTGTTTACAACCAAATGGTTGTTAATCCAAGGCCCTTGCGATCCTAGACCACGTGCGGAGGGCAAAACACTAGAAAGTATCCTTCTTGTTGGAGGTAGGAGACGATGATTACAAAACCAAAAGATCGAGGTAGAGGGGCAATCCCACCTCTCCTCGTTGCAATCAAAAGCTTGATTATGAACACTTGAATACACTGAATTGAAATGACAACAACTAAAAACTAACGACGACTGAAGCTTGAAGTAGAGAGCGCGTCGTCGGTGTTGCGGCAACGTTTCGGCTTTGTATCATTGTCGTAGACCTTCGACGTTGTGGGATCTCTTTGTAAGCACTTGAGATAACCTAAAGGGGTGAACCACCCCCCCCCCCCCCCTTCTTTTATAGCCCTCCAATCCCCCTAGTCGTTGAGATCAAGATCATACAAAGAAAGCCACATCACCCCAAGATAAGGGGATGAAGTTTGACCTTCATCAAAGATAGCAGTTTGAATAGCAATCGACTGATGGTCCTTATCAGGCGACTGATGCCACCATCAGTCGACTGCCAATAGTCAGCAGTCAACTACCATCTTGTTTACTCAACTGCAATAAAGAGTTAGTCTGAAACATACAAGTAAAGGAAAAATCGACGGCCACCTATCATCTGATCTCGACCTAGACCTTCCACTGGAAGTCTTAGTCGGATCGCCACCTAAAGATGTCCCCGTATGAAGGACTCAACCTCAACTTTACTCACACATCAGCTTACCTCTTGTCCTTTGTGACTTGTCTCTTAGCTTTCGGTCTTCCACCCAGGTTCTTCGATTCCATCCGAAGTTCTTCTGGTGTCGCCCGACCACCACGATTTCTCGACTCGAGATTCTTCGGGTGTTGCTGACCTTTAGCTCAACTTAATAATTTCAACACACTTAGTTCAGCTCATTAGATAACAATAAGTCCTTAACTTTGATCCTTTGCTATAATCAAAACCTAGATTCGATTATCTGGTGTCTTCTGCACCAACAACTGTTAGTGAAAGCCCTAGAGCCAATCATGTGATAATTGTTGTATGGACTTTGCTGTATCATATTACTATTTATAAAGGCATAGTTATATTTACTTGTATTGGAGCCAAATAACTAAGTATAATAACGTCCTTGAGTAGAAGGATCTTATTTATATCAATCGATTGGTTGAATCGATAATGAGATGATATAGAGAACAGTACTCTTAATCATTCCTAGTCAAGTATTAACATTCAGGGACAATGTTAATGCAATGAGACTAGCTTGTAGGTCAACTCGATGACTTGATCTCACAAGTCATGGATATGTGATATCAAGTTGACACATGGGTATGCATTGGAGAATATATACTGAATGACCCGCCATGAGAAAGTATCATGGATCATTATATGAGTTTCATATACTTTCTCATGTGACTATTAGTATGACTATTAGTCCTTGGACATGAAGTCACCATGGCTCCCTACATAAGGAGTTGCATACTTTGGCTTCGTCAAACGTCACCCATAAATGGGTGGACTATAAAGGTAATTACTGGGTATGTAACAAATAATGCGGAGGGATGTGAGTGATGTAGATGGGATCTATCCCTCCAATATGACGAGAGTGACAATGTTATTCTTGATAGAGTGAGACCATGAAGTGCATGGCCATGCCCAAATGAGTCAATATGAGATATTGAGCTCATTTGATTAGAGTGAGTCTACTTGGAGTTCAAGATATAGATTGTACAGAGGATGACACGGTCTATGCCTCAGTTGGTCAATCTAGATGTCAAGGATAGAGGGACATTGTCACATATTGTGAGAGTCACAATTAGTAGTCACAAAGGTGATGTTGGATCTCAACATTCTTGTAACTTGGGTAGCAATGATGTGTTGCTAGATACCGCTCATTGTTTTTGTTCTTAAATCGGTTTAGGAGCATTGCCAACATTACAAGAACCTATAGGGTCACATACAAAGGGCAATTAGATGGAGATTAGGTTTATATGATGAACCATGAGGATTCGGTTCATGGGATGAACCAAATTGGATTAAGAGTTATCCAAATTAGACTAATTGATTTAGACTCAAGTTGATTTAAGTGTTGAATGAGTCTAATTTAGATTTTATTCATCGAGTCAATTTAAACTAATGAATTGAGATTCATTAAATCAAATTGACTTGAATCAAATGGTTGGATTTTATCAACCATCGGAGATAAGAGGTCAAGTTTGACTTGCTTTGAGAGGGAAGATGTATGGTCAATTTTGACTTGACCAATTGCCATGTCATGGTGACTTGGCATGGGGCCGGCCAATGATGATGCTTCACATCATCGTGGACACATCATGGGGTGCCACCTCATGAGGGAGACCAAGAGTCATTGGCTCTTGGAGTTACATGCATGCATGTAACCCCCTTATGGTGGTTGGCCACTATTGATCGGTTATGAAAGTGTGAAGTTAAGTTGTGTTACTTCATCTTCTTCCTCGTCTCTTCCCTCAAGCTCTCTCTTCCTCATCTTGCCGTGAGCCTCTAAGGGGTGCTAGCACACTCTAGGTTGCTTTTCTCCACCTATTTCTTGTGTGGATACCAATAGAGGAGTGTACACTTGATACTCTCGAGTTTCGGCAAGCCATTTGAATGAGCGGGATAAGAGAAGGGTGTCGCATCAAGGGTAAAACTCTTAACATTTAGATCTAGAGTAGATCTAAGGTTTTTAAACATGTACATGTATTTTTGTTTACCTTCACACGGATCCGTGGCCGACTTCCGGGGTTTCCGCAACGCAAAAAGTGATTTTTGCGCCTCGGATAGTCCAACAGTGGTATCAAAGCCACGTGCGAAGCATGTATGTGTTTTAGTTTTGTAGTTTTTGTATTAGATATAAAAATTACAGATCTGTAAGTTTCTCTAAATTTTCTATTTTTATAAATTTTATGGGTATTTTTCTCGAAGAGTCGAAACAACAAGTGTTGGCACACTTGTAGACTCCTACCATCGAGAAAAACTCTCCGGAACGGCGAATTCTCGCTTTAGGTTTTTGGGACAGTGACTTAAGTCACTGTAAGATTAAGATGGGACTCTCGCAAAGTTTATTTTGCGAGTAGAGGCGCTGCCCCTAACCCCGAAAGTGGCATTTTCTCGTGTTCACGCCTGAAAATCGCTTAGCGGGACCGTTACGGAGATGTGACTCATAAAATTGGAAAAAAAAGGAAAAATTATAGAAATTTCTGTAAAATACATAATTTAGTATTATGTATAATTCTGTGATGGTCACGACCCAAGAACCCAAATGTGATTGGATAAATGTGTTGATATTCATAATACGGCTTGCGCTCCGTTTTTGTGGTTATGCAGTTGTATAGGGTATGCGACCTGCGCGTCGTGCCTCTTCTTTTGAAATTCCACTTGTAAATATTTTTAAACTAAAATATAACTCGAGTTTCATGTTTTTAATGTACAAAATAGAGTGGTAGAAGGTCCACTAGTAGACAGAGTTACGAGGAGGGTGCCGACGATACATGGCGGTCAAAGGAGGTGCTTGGAGAAGCCACTAACCCTAGGTTGACCGTCCGATCTTCTCATTGGCTTGAGAAGATTATAGTAGGGACATGACCTCATCACAATTAATATATATATATATATATATATATATTTGTTTTGCTTGTGTGTATGTGATGCATGCTAGTAAATTTTGCTTGTATGTATATGATGCATACTAGGATATTTTGCTTGTATATATGATGCATGCTAGTATATTACTCCTGCCACTTCCTCGTGAACTGACCGAGATGCTTACAAGAAGCATCAAGATGATGCATTAGATGTGTCATGTCTCATGCTCGCGACCATGAACTCTGAGCTTTAGAAGCAACACGAGTTCATGAATGCTTTTGATATGGTTGAACATCTTCGTCAACTATATCAAGGACAAGCAAGTCACGAAAGATATGAGATCTCTAAGGTACTGTTTCAGTTCAATATGCAAGATGGGACTCCAGTAGGTCCATATGTACTCAAGATGATTGGGTACATAGAAAACCTACAGAGGTTGGGATTCCCACTTGGCCAAGACCTGGCCACTGACTTGATCTTGCAATCTTTGCCACAAAACTACAATCAATTTGTCATGAATTACAACATGAATGAAATTGATAAGCCACTTAAGAAGGAAAAACCTGACTCCATTTTGATGGTGCAAAAGAAGAAAGGCAAGGGCAAGCCTAAAGGTAAAGGAAAGTCCCAAGCCAAGGGCAAAGGCAAGGCACTGAAACCGAATGGATTGGTGGCCAAGGAAGGGACTTGCTTCCACTGTAAGGAAGCTGGACACTGGAAGCGTGACTGGAAAGCATACCTGGAAGATCTTAAGAATAAGAGAAGTGAGACTTCTACTTCAGGTATAAATGTTATAGAAGTCAATCTATCAATTTCTTCATCATGGGTATTAGATACTAGATGTGCATCTCACATTTGTACCAATGTGCAGGCGCTGAGAAATAGCAGGGCATTGACGAAGGGCGAGGTGGACCTACGAGTAGGAAATGGAGCAAGGGTTGTTGTTGTTGTTGTAGGAACTTATTTTCTATCTCTGCCCTTTGGGCTTGTACTAGAACTAGATGAATGTTGTTATGTGCCTGCTTTAACTAAGAACATAATTTCAGTTTCTTTTTTGGACAAGAAAGGCTTTACATTTATAATAAAGAATAAATGTTGTTCAGTTTATTTAAATGATATGTTCTATTGTAGTTCACCGCTAATGAACGGACTCTACATTCTAGACTTAGAGAGCCCCATCTATAACATAAGTACCAAAAGGTTCAAGTCAAATGAGTTGAACCAAACTTATCTCTGGCATTGTCGCTTAGGTCACATAAATGAGAGTCGCTTATCCTAGCTCCATAAGGATGGGCTGCTGGACCCATTTGATTTTGAATCATATGAGACATGTGAGTCTTGCCTTCTTGGAAAAATGACCAAGACTCCCTTTAGTGGACACAGGGAAAGAGCAACAGACTTGTTAGGATTTATACATAGTGATGTATGTGGCCCTTTCAATGTTGCTGCTAGAGGTAGTTATAGGTACTTCATTATATTTACTGATGACTTCAGTAGGTATGGTTATGTGTATCTGATGACACATAAGTATGAATCCTTTGAAAAGTTCAAAGAATTCAAGAATAAAGTACAAAACCAGTTTGGCAAGAGTATTAAGATACTTCGATCAGATCAAGGTGCTGAATACCTTAGCCATGAGTTTCGTGACTATCTAGCTGAGTGTGGGATTCTATCCCAACTCACTCTTCCTGGAACACCACAGTGGAATGGTTTATCTGAAAGGAGGAATCATACTTTATTAGATATGGTACGATCTATGATGAGTCACATAGATCTTCCTATATCCTTTTGGGGATATGCTCTAGACAGAGCAACCTTCACACTTATCCGTGTTCCATCCAAGGCTATGATAAAGACACCATATACGATATGGACAGGGAGAAATCCCAAGATGTCTTTCATGAGGATTTAGGGTTGTGAGGCTTACGTTAGACGTCAAGTCTCAGATAAACTGGGACCCAAATTCGATAAGTGCTATTTTGTTTGATATCCCAAAGAAATGAAGGGATATTACTTCTACATTCCCAGTCAGCACAAAGTTTTTGTGGCAAAATTTGGGGTATTTCTAGAAAGGGATTTTGTTTCTAAAAAACTAGTGGGAGTACGTTCGATCTTGAAGAAATTATAGATAAGGACCATAGCACTAAGGACTTGATGGAGGTTGAACAGGAACCACAGAGTGTTGTGGGTGATGAGATTGTTGCATAAAGAGTTGTGGAATAACAACCTGTTCAGGTAGACCTACCTCTTCGCAGGTCTAATAGGGTACGTCGTCAGCTTGAGAGATACTCATTTCTATTGTCTGACCATGATGACGTTATGCTCATTGAGAATGAGCCTACCTCCTATCAGGAAGCTGTGATGAGCCCAGATTTTGAAAAATGGCTAGAGGCCATGAGATTCGAGATGGAATCCATGTACACCAACCAAGTATGGACTTTGGTTGATCCACCTAAAGGTGTCAAACCCATTGGGTGTAAGTGGGTCTTTAAGAGAAAGACTGACATGGATGAACTTACGCATACCTATAAGGGTCGATTGATGGCTAAACGTTTCAAGCAAATTCATGGTATTGACTATGATGAAACCTTTTCTCCAGTGGCGATGTTTATGTCCATTTGGATCATGCTTGCTATTGCAGCGTACTATTATTATGAGATATGGCAGATGGATGTCAAAACTGCATTTCTGAATGAAAACTTGCTCGAGGATGTGTACATGACATAGCCTGAGGGTTTTGTAGATCCACAACATACTGAGAAATTATGCAAGCTAAAAAGGTCCGTTTATGGGCTAAAGCAACCTTCTCGGAGCTGGAATCTTTGATTCGATGATGTGATTAAATAGTTTGGTTTCATCAAGAATGAAGATAAACCCTGTGTCTATAAGAGGGTTAATAGAAACACAGTTGTCTTCCTTGTATTGTTTGTGGATGACATACTACTCATTGGGAATTACATCCCTTTGCTACAGTCTGTGAAGACTTAGCTGGGGATGTGCTTCTCAATGAAGGACTTAGGTGAAGCAGCCTGTATTCTAGGCATCAAGATCTATAGAGATAGATCTAAGAGATTTCTTGGCCTAAGTCAGAGTACATATATTGACACGGTATTACTATGGTTTGTCATGCAGAATTCCAAGAAGGGACTTCTGCCAATGTCACATGGTGTGAGTCTTTCGAAGACTCAAAGTCCCTCTTCTAGAGAGGTGAGAGACCGCATGGATAAGATCCCTTATGCATCTGCCATAGAATCTATCATGTATGTCATGCTATGTACTCATCCTGATGTCTCGTATTCTTTGAGCATGACGAGTAGATACCAGTCATATCCAGGTGAGCGTCACTGGATAGTAGTCAAGAATATTCTTAAGTACTTGAGAAGCACTAAAGAATATTTCATGATATTTGGAGGCGATGAGGAGCTAGCTGTAAAGGGTTACAGCGATGCCAGCTTCCAAACTAACTAGGATGATTATAGATCGCAGTCAGGGTTATTGTTTTGCTTCAATGTGTTAGGGCAATCTCTTGCCATGATAAGGTTTTGATGTGTGTGGCAAAGGGTATATGTTAGATTGTTATTATTTGATATGTGCGTTGGAGTCTTGCAGGGCTTAGTAATTCGCACATGGAGCCTTGACGAGTTTCACCTCTCATGACTCGGTCCTTGAGTCGGTGAAGGATGGCTTTGCGGAAGCCATGCGCTTGGAGCATCTGAGGGACCGCCAGACGAGGAGCTTGAAGTGAAGCCGGAGGAAGTAGACTTCAGGGCGAGACGCGAAGGATGGCGCTGCAGAGTCGTGAACTTGGCGCATCCGTGGGACGTGGCCGACGAAGATAACTTCAAAGGCGAGGGACTTCGAGGGATGAGAGTGAGCGAATGTAACCCGGGAAAGGGGTAGCGCTCTTAGGTGAAACTTGGCCATTTGGCTAAGTGTCAGATGGGATTTCCCGACATCAGTTGACTACCATGTTATGGTAGTCGACTACTCTAAGTCGACGGTGACTCAAATAGTGTTCGAGTCCGGTTCAAGTATGGCCTTGGATTGGCGGTCATTGTGGACCACCGATCGTGATGAAGGCATCACCAACTAGTCGCAAGTGTTTTGGGCCGCGAATGGAATCGAGCTCACGATCACTCGATCGAGCATCGATCGTGATGGCAATATCGGTCGACTAATGGCTTGTTGGATGAAATCCAAGGAAAGCAACCGTTATTGGAACGATAGACCGATCGATAGGGACATCACAGCTCCTGTCAACGGGAAGAAACCCTCTTCCTCTATAAAGAGGAAGGGTGTGGAGCTTTGGGGACCTAATGCTTTAACTCATAACATCTCCCAAAGTGCTCAAAGAGTTTTTCCACTCTTCTACTTGTGTTAATTCTCATTCTATTGTATGAAGAGGGATTGTAAAGAGGTTACTTCCATCTAGCTTGGTGCAAAGGAGAGATCTAGTGGATTTTGCAAAGGAGTGATTCACCTTGGACGAATCAGGATCGTGGATTAGCGGCGTAGCCGTGAACCACGTTATATTCACATGTTAGCATGTGTTTTATTATTGTTTCTTTGATTTTCTTATTTAGTTTTGTTTTCCTTTGCACTAATTTCTTTGTAGACGAGCAAATTCCGTCATCCAACGATTGAGGGCTATTCACCCCCCTCTAGCCGGCCACTTCCACACTTCATCGATCCTACAAGTGGTATCAGAGCCAAGGAAAGCTTGTCGAGGACTAACCGCCACAACAAGCACATTCAAGAATGGTCGGCTCTAAAATTCATCCGCCAAAGTTCGAGGGGGAATTCTCTTGGTGGAAAAAGAGAATGGAGGTATTTTTCAAGACTGATTTTGAAATTCTTTTGATTATGAAAAACAGTTTCGAAATGCCTAGGGATGAAGAAGGGGAGCCATTGGAAAAATCAAGATGGAGCAAGAGGCAAAGGGAAGAGTATTTGGCAAGTTCAAAAGCCAAACATCATCTCTAAAATGTCCTCCCCCAACAAAAAGTCAACCGGATAGGAGAGTGTGCTAGCGCCAAGGAAATGTGAGAGAAACTAATAGAGATTCATGAAGGCACATCCGAGGCGAAGCTAGCAATGAGAGATGTCCTTCCCTCCCAATTTTCCAATATCAAACTCGAAAAGGGAGAGAAGGTAAAATCCCTACACTCTAGATTTAAGGAAATTCTAACCAGTTTGACAAGTGTAGGTGAAAAGCTCTCCAACCGGGACATGCTCATGAAAGCAATTGATGCTTTTCCTCAGTCATCAAAATGGAGCTCAATGGTGGACTCCTTCTACATGTCAAAGAACTTAGAAGTGAGCACCTTGGAGGAGTTCTTTTCAACAATGGAGATTCATGAAACAAGACTTGAAGGAATAATAGAAGAGCCAAAATTTCAACCTTCAAGAGGAGTAGCACTTTTGGCCAACAAGGGGAAGAAGAAGATGGAGATCCCCTCCTCCTCCGATGAAGCATCCTCCTCCTCCTCCATGGATAGCACGGAAAAAGCCTATATGGTAAGGAGGGTAAGTCATGCATTAAAAGGTTTTCAATTTAATAAATCTAATGATAGGAGAAGAAGACTAAGGGGGAAGGTGATTTGCTATAATTGCCAAGGAGAGGGACACATAAGGGACAATTGTCCCCTCTTGAATAAAAGCAAGGAGGAGAAGAGAAAGAAGGAAGAAAAGAAGAAAAAGGGGAGCAAGAAGAAAAAGGAAGAAGAAAAGAAGGCCAAAGAAAAAGGGAAGGTAAAGGCATTAAAAGCAAGGACTTGGGATGACCCTTCCTCCTCCTCATCATCATCATCCGAGGAAGAAAATGCATTTGTCACAAATTTGGCATTGATGGCCTTTGACGACCTAGATTGCTCCTCCTCCTAAAATGAAGGATCAAGCACAAGTGAGGAGAGCTCTAGTAAAGGGGGAGCTTCTTCACCATCCTCATCCGAAGAATAAGAAGACATGGAGACTATGGTAACGAATCTCTCACCCCATAAGATAGTTTCAATGATTTCTAGTCTTACTAAGGATTTATTTAGAGCCAAGAAAAAGAACAAGAGCATGATAGATCAAATTAAGGACTTAGAAGAAAAATTAGAAAAAACATGCTTAAATATTAATGAAAATACTTCTTCTAGTCATGATGATGCATGCTCACATGATCTTTATATGCCATTAGATGTAAGTGATGCATGTATGGAAAAAAATAGAGCTCTAAGGGAAAAGGTAGATTATTTGACCAAGGATCTAGAAAAATTTACAATAGGCTCCAATACTCTTAACAAGATCATAGGGAGCCAAAGAGCAAGCTTCAACAAGAAAGGCCTAGGATATAAGGAAAATAAAAATGAAAAGGCCTATAAATGTCTAATTGCTAGGGGTCAAGATAAAAAGAAGGTAATAGCTAGAAAATGGATCCCTAAGGAATTTTTAGTGAACCCCATAGGCAAGAATTTATATTGGGTTTCTAAATCCATCCTTAAGGGTTAAGAAAACCCTAGGATAGTCAACCATATAGAATTTATCTAAATCATATGTTGGTTGACTTAGGATGTCGGGACAACATTTTTGAAATAGTGTTAGGTGATGATAATGCACCTATAAATAGATAAATCATGCTTTAGGTGATATTTGCCTTATTATCATCATGTAATACCTAATGCATGATAACAATTTGATGAATACATGTGTTTCATGATCATAATGTGAAATTAATTCATATACATCTTTATGATCATAGGATGATACTTGACCTTGATAGAATTGCATGAAAATAATGGTTAAGTATATACAAATACCTTTAGAATACATCTCACACTCACCATAGGCTATCATGATTGAAAACATACCATGAGTGAGATGTTAGGATGATACAAATGTCCACTAATGCCTATGGCATTTAGATGGTCATTTAAAGTATCAAAATAGCAATAATAGACCAATCTTGGGGAAGACTTATGTTTAATTCATATACATATTGCCTAAAGATCATGGTTGGATATTTCATATGTTTTTAAAACAATTCTTACTTTAAAATCTGTGTATTCATGTTTTGAAACAATCCAAAGCAAAACTAGGTGTTAACTTGATACTAACTTGATCAAAAACCTAGTTGTTTTTAAAGCTTTTGGATTTTTAGAAAATACTTGAAAATATAATGATTTTTCATGAAAAACTATTTTTCACTAATAAAGTAACTTGAAAGAAATGTGTTCCCTAAATTTTGTGATTTTTCAAATTTTATAGAATTTTTTACGCATTTCTGAAATTCACCCCGGAAAAATTAGAAATCCTGAAATCCATGTGTCAGTCGACTGGTAGTCTGAACCAGTCGACTGGTAGCCTGATAACATGCCCAGTAATCTCTTTTATTCAATTTTAAGGCATGTCTTGGTTTTTGTTTCTCTCTAGACTTGATGTCTTGCTAAATAAACTTTGTTAATTATTTTTGATGGTGTCAAAGGGGGAGAAATATATTTGTTTAAGTAAGGGGGAATATATTTAGGGGGAGTTTCATATATTAAGGGGGAGAGTTTCTAATCATGTTATTTACATGCTTTCTTTCCTTAATAGTTTATCAAACGTTTTACCTAACTTAAACAGATTGCCACGCATCAATAAGGGGGAGATTATTAGGGCAATCTCTTGCCATGATAAGGTTTTAATGTGTGTGGCAAAGGGTTTAAGTTAGATTGTTATTATTTGATATGTGCATTGGAGTCTTGCAGGGCTTAGTAATTCGCACATGGAGCCTTGACAAGTTTCACCACTCATGACTCGGTCCTTGAGTCGGTGAAGGATGGCTTTGCGGATGACGTGCACTTGGAGCATCCGATGGACCATCGGACATGGAGCTTGGAGTGAAGCAGGAGGAAGTAGACTTCAGGGCGAGACGCGAAGGATGGCGTTGCAGAGCCGTGCGCTTGGCGCATCCGAGGGACATGGTCAGACAAAGATAACTTCAAAGGCGAGGGACTCCGAGGGATGAGAGTGAGAGAATGTAACCCAAAAAAGGGGTAGCGCTCTTAGGTGAAACTTGGCCATTTGGCTAAGTGTCAGATGGGATTTTCCGACATCAGTTGACTACCATGTTATGGTAGTCGACTACTCTAAGTCGAAGGTGACTCGACTAGTGTTCGAGTCCGGTTCAAGTGCCAACGATGCCTTGGATTGGCGATCATTGAGACCACCAATCGATTGATGAAGGCATCGATCGGTCGCAAATGTTCGAACGCACGAATGGAGTCGAGCTCGCGATCACTCGATCGGGCATCGATCGTGATGGCAATATCGCGATCGGGATGTCGGTACCTTTGGATGAAATCTAACGTGGAAAATAGTCGTTATTGGGCAACGACTACAGGACCAGTCGACTGATAGGGACATCAGTCGACTGCTCCTGTCTCAACGGGAAGAAACCCTCTTCCTCTATAAAGAGGAAGGGTGTGGGGCTTTGGGGACCTAATTCTTTAACTCATAACATCTCCCAAAGTGCTCTATGGGTTTTTCCACTCTTCTACTTGTGTTAATTCTCATTCTATTGTAAGAAGAGGGATTGTAAAGAGGTTACCTCCACCTAGCTTGGTGCAAAGGAGAGATCTAGTGGATTTTGCAAAGGAGTGATTCACCTTGGACGAATTGGGATCGTTGATTAGCAGCGTAGCCTTGAACCACGTTATATTCACTTGTTGGCATTGGTTTTATTCTTGTTGCTTTGATTTGCTTGTTTAGTTTGTTTTTTCGTTGCGCTAATTTCTTTGTAGACGAGCAAATTCTGTCATCCAACGATTGAGGTCTATTCACCACCCTCTAGCCGGCCACTTCCACACTTCATCGATCCTATAGAATGGTGGTGCTTTGAGCTGGAAGAGTTCGAAGTAGGACACAGTTGCAGATTCTACAACAGAGGCCGAGTATATCGCTGCATCAGAGGCAACAAAGGAGGCAGATTGGATCCGCAAGTTCATTACTGAGCTTGGGGTGGTTCCTAGCATAGCAGATCCTATAGAGCTCTATTGTGACAACAATGGAGCGATTACGCAGGCTAAGGAACCTCGCTCACACTAACAGACCAAAGATATACTACGGTTTCAAATTTTATGATAAGTATCTATGTTGATCCATATATTTACAGGATATCATTAGTCTTTGAGAAGATGACCAGCAATTTCTTATAAATTACAATTTTTTTCTTCGTTTGATTTGTATCGCTATCTATATGTGGTATCTTAATTTCTCCGGTCGAATTCTCGGCTTCAACTTTCTTATGACTTAGGCTTGGAATCATATCTAGTAAAATGGCATGAAGAGGATCTGTCAAAATTGTTCTAACTTCTTATGTCTTCGAATACATAAGAGTCACTTTATGACTACACAAGAAGTTAGAACAATTTTGGTAGATTCTTTTCGTGCCATGTTACTAGATATGATTCCGAGTCTAAGCTAGAGGAAGGTTGAAGCTGAAATTTCGACCGAAGAAGTTAAGATACAACATATAGATAGGTAGAGATGAGTAAAAAAAAAATTGTTATAAGATGAGAATTTTTTTGATATATTGGTAGATTATTTGGCGTCTAGTATTGCGGATAAAATATGGTAAGCTTTTTCATATTATTCATTATACATTTGATGAATATGTGAATCTTTTTTACTTTATTATTCTAATAATTATGATCGATAGTTTTGGCGTGGCAGTTATAGATGGAATAGTGATGGACATGTGTCTTCAGGCTCTTCCCCAACTGAAGGATCTCTCCAATTGTTAAATTTTCTGGTTCTAGCTCCAACTACAAGATCTCCTTCTCCAGTTACAATAGGATCTTCGGTTCTCTAGCTGCAAGATCTCTTTCTCCAGTAAAAATCAATTGTTTAGAGGAAATATACGCGAGAGTTGAGCGTAGTTATGTTTCAATTTTATACCTAAATGTTTCTTGACTAGTACGATTACATTCGATATTTTTATATTATAAATTTCATACGATTAATAGTTTATTATTTGTATTGATGAATTATTTTGAATTATTAGCTGTGTTTATCAAATTTGATATGTGAATTTTTATATATTGTTATATGTGTTTGGAATACAAATTGTAAAAACAGATAAAAATAAAAAATTATATAATAGTATTTTTTTCATATTTTTTTTAATTAATTTGACGACGAAAATATATTTTTGTTAAAAAAATCTGCCTTGATCGTGATGGAACTTTATCGATCATTGTTCATCGCTAAATATCGATCGACTCATTCTTTGTAGCACCTTACAGAATCTTCGGTAGCCAACTGACCTGTCGAACTAGTCACACGTCAGTCGACTGATGGTATTTTTCAATCGTCTGGAATGAATATTTTGTAATGAATTTTTTGTTTTCGTCGCAGATTTGGCGATGAAATTTTTTTCATCGCCAAATTTATTTTTATTAAAGAAAATATGTTTATTAGACTTTTACGATGAACTATATTTTCGTCGCAGATTTGGCAACGAATATAACTATTTGTCGCTAAATTTGGCGACGAATAGTTATTTTTGTCGCCAAATATTTGCGATGACCTTTTCTTTCATCGCAGATTTGGCGACGAACTATGTTTCGTCGCCAAATTTGGCGACGAATAATTATTTTTGTCGCCAAATTTGGCGACTAATAGTTATTTTCGTCGCTAAATTTTTGCGATGAATTATTTTTTCATCGTAGATTTGGCGACGAATTATTTTTTCGTCGCAAATTTAGCGACGAACTATTTTTTTGATGCATATTTGGAAATAAAATTAGTTTCATCGCCAAAATTTAGCGACAAATAATTATTTTCGTTGCCAAATTTGGCGACGAATAGTTATTTTCGTCGCAAAATTTTTGTGACGAATTATTTTTTTGTCGCAAATTTAGCGACGAATTATTTTTTCGTCGCAAATTTGGCGACGAACTATTTTTTTGACACAGATTTGGAAAGGAAATTAGTTTCATCGCCAAAATTTAGCGACAAATAATTATTTTTGTCGCCAAATTTGGTGATGAATTTAGCAACGAAAATTTTATTTGTTGCAATTTTTGCGATGAATATTTTGTTTTCATTGCCAAATTTACCGGCGAATTATTTCCAACGAAAAAAAATGCATTGCGAATTTCGTTGCAAACAAATTTTTCACCGAATTTTCATTCAAAATTCGTTGCAAAATTTTTCGCCAAATACTGAAATTTTTATATTGTTTGTTGTATCCTATTCCTATTTCTAAAGGCATAGTTATTATATTTAATTGTATTGGTGTCAAATAACTAAGTATAATAATGTCCTTGAGTAAAAGGTTCTTATCTATATCAATCAATTGGTTGAATCGATAATGAGATGATATAGAGAATACTATTCTTAATCATTCCTAGTCAAGTATTAACATTCAGGGACAATATTAATGCAAAGAGACTAGCATGTAGGTCAACTCGATGACTTGATCTCACAAGTCATGGATATGTGATATCAAGTTGACACATGGGTATACATTGGAGAATGTATACTGAATGACCCGCCATGAGAAAGTATCATGGATCGTTATATAAGTGTCATATACTTTCTCATGTGACTATTAGTATGACTATTATCCTTGGACCTTAAGTTACCATGTCTCCCTACATAAGGAGTTGCATACTTTGGCTTCGTCAAACGTCACTCATAAATGGGTGGACTATAAAGGCGATTACTGGGTATGTAACAAATTATACGGAGGGATGTGAGTGATGTAGATGGAATCTATCCTTCCTATATGATGGGAGTGACATCGTTATTCTTGATAGAGTGAGACCACGAAGTGCATGGTCATGCCCAAATGAGTCGATATGAGATATTGAGCTCATTTGATTAGAGTGAGTCTACTTGGAGTTCAAGATATAGATTGTACCGAGGATGACATGGTCTATGCCTCAGTTGGTCAATCTAGATGTCAAGGATAGAGTAACATTGTCACATATTGTGAGAGTCACAAAGGAGATGTTGGATCTCAACACTCTTGTAACTTGGGTATCAATGATGTGTTGCTAGATACCGCTCATTGCTTATGTTCTTAAATCGGTTTAGGAGCATTGCCAACGTTACAAGAACCTATAGGGTCACACACAAAGGGAAATTATATGGAGATTAGGTTCATATGATTAACCATGAGGATTAAGTTCATGGGATGAACCAAATTGGATTAAGAGTAATCCAAATTAGACTAATTGAGTTGGACTCAAGTTGATTGAAGTGTTGAATGAGTCTAATTTAGATTTAATTCATCGAGTAAATTTAAACAAATGAATTGAGATTCATTAAATCAAATTGACTTGAATCAAATGGTTGGATTTGATCAACTATGGGAGATAAGAGGTCATGTTTGACTTGACTTGAGAGGGAAGATGTATGGTCAATTTTGACTTGACCAATTGCCATGTCATGGTGACTTGGTATGGGGCCGACCAATGATGATGCTCCACATCATCATGGACACATCATGGGGTGCCACCTCATGAGGGAGACCAAGAGCCATTGGCTCTTGGAGTTACATGCATGCATGTAACCCCCTTATAGTGGTTGGCCACTATTCATGGGTTATGAAAGTGTGAAGTTAAGTTGTGTAACTTCATCTTCTTCCTCCTCTCTTTCTCTCAAGCTCTCTCTTCCTCATCTTGCCGTGAGCCTCTAAGGGGTGCTAGCACTCTCTAGGTTCCTTTTCTCCACCTATTTCTTGTGTGGATACCAATAGAGGAGTGTACACTTGACACTCTCGAGTTCTGGCATTCCATTTGGACGAGCGGGATAAGCGAAGGGTGTCGCATCAATGGTAAAACTCTTAACATGTAGATCTAGAGTAGATCTAAGGTTTTTAAACACATACATGTATTTTTGTTTACTGTCGCACAGATCCGTGGCCTACTTCCGGGGTTTCTGCAATGGAAAAAGTGGTTTTTACGACTCGAATAGTCCAACAACAACTACAGTATTCTTCTCTACTGGTTTCGAAAAACACATGCACTTCTTAGGAAACACATATATACCACTCAAGAAAAGCTTATTTTGATCAGAAGAAAACCTAACCCCATCATTGTACTTCGTTCCAGTTACGTATGCTAGGGTTAGGGTCACGATTAGAAGTAGTTCTTATAACAAAAAATTTCTCTACCTTAGCTGAAAACCACACACGCATCATAAGTTCCCCCTCTTTAGTGAAATTGAAGAGCAAAGTCGAATGAAGTTTCACAAGGGTTTACTGATATAGATTATGCCCTAAACCATAAAGTGTCATAGTAAAACCCCTCACAATAGGCACAGGACCATAAACTCTCATGTTAGGCATTGGGCCTTAAACTCTCATGTTAGGCGTTAGGTCTTAAACGCTCATGTTAGGCGTTGGTCCTTAAACTCTCATGTTAGGTGCTGGGCCTTCTTAGCATTTACCTATCCATTATAGTTGCCATTTAGTTCCCGTGGGGGAAGGTAACTACATAGCCCATAGGCTATTATAAGAGACGTAAGGGCCTTAAGAACATTTTATATATGCTATAGTAGTGGCGTTATAGTCCCCATGGGGGAATGTAGCTACCTAGCCTATAGGTTGTTATAATAGGCGCAGAGCCTTAAGAACATTTTACATATGCCATATAGCAGCATTATAGTCCCCATGGGAGAATGTAACTATCTAGCCTATAGGTTGTTATAGTAGGCATAGAGCCTGAGTTAGTTTTCAACACTTAGAAAAAATAATAGTAATCTTTACAAGAAAATTATAACAAATTTGCCATACCTTAGAAAAATACTACTGAAAATAAGAAAGATGAAATTCCAATTAAGCATAGAAACCCTTAGCATAAATATCCTTAACAACCACTAGAAAGAATTTGAGTAGACGACATAAACCTTAGAAATAACAATAACCCTTTTTATAAAAGTTTTAGTTAATAATGCTCTATACCAACCATACAATACCTCTAGAAAAAACTTGATAGCCTTCAAATTTTGGGGTTTCTAGCACAACCTTTCTCCAAAGAGTGTTCGTGTGGATACCATAGAGGCACGTACACTTGATTGTGCAAGAGATCTGACGGCCCGTGGACAAGTGAGATAAACAAAGGGCATGCATCAAAGGTACACCCTATAGGATAGGGCTTTATAGATCTATTCTTTAGTATGAATTTTCTTTCGCATGGATCGCTCGAGGGATCCTTTTTCTGTTTCAATTTTATTATTTATCGCATATGATTCAAAAGAGTGGTATCAGAGCCACTTGCGAAAGATCATACATAAGGATCGTCATAGGTCATTTTATATGTGATAAAATTTTGTATAAGAAGTTTATTATGGTGCATGCATGATTGTTTGGGTGTTTTTGTGCAATAAGATATGCATGTCATATTTGTTGATGATCGAATAACATGTTTGCGATTCAGATCTATCACCCAAAATTGCTACGAACAGTGGCAAGAAAGGGTCCCGGGTTCACTAGCGGGACCACCGTGTCGTAGCAACTTATAAGTCGTGTTTAGCATCATAATAAAATCTTTATTTCATAGATCGTTGTGAATGGTATATGCCATGGTGCATGGTTATGGCCCGTCAACCCCGATGTGATTGTAGTGCATGTTGTAATTCATAAAATGACCTGTGAGTCATGACTCCCTTTTTCTAGTTGTAAAATAGATCTAGACTCGAACGTAACTCGAGTATTCTTATTTTGTAATGTACAAAATGATGAGTGGAAAGTCCATTGGAGGATGAAGTTACAAGAAGGATGGCAACGACACTAAACAACCAAAGGATGCAGTTGGAAGAGATGCAATCCCTAGGTTGACCCATTGCTCTTCTCATTGCCTTGAGGAGATCGTAGATTCGGGCCATAACCATGTCACGTTTAAGCTTATATGTTGATATATGCTATAGTTATATGTGATTGATGTGATGTTTGTATGTGATGCTTGTATGTGATGCATGCGTTGTTAGTTGTCACAAAATTTGGTCACTTATCATATGCCTACCAAAGTTTAATACTTACTATTACCTTGTTCAATCGTAGCGTGTTTGCCAAAGCAAAGTGACTCGATTTACCTTGGTAAAGTACGACAGGACAATCGTGATGTCTGACTATTAAACTTTGGGCTTGACTTAACTAAGCTTTCTCAATTAGATTAATGAACTTAGAGGCATAGCTCATACGAGATACCTACCTAACTTATACGAATCTTGGGCGATTAGCCAAAGCTAACTCAAGATGAGTAGTAATTTAGAAGGATATCTCATTCGATGAGCACTATGAACAAATAATGTTGTTCATATAGATATACAAGAGTTACATTAGATGTAATTGGTACGAGTTATCTACCTAATTTATATGTTTCTTGGGTGATTAGCCAAAGATAACTCAAGATTCGGTATAATATGGATCGTGTCCCACTTTGTGACCAATGGGAGAATCATTTAGATAAAGGCCTAATTAAATGATTGAAATATGATACATGTCTACATTTTCGTATTGTAGATCACCATGTCATCAAATACGTCAAACACACTCACTCTATGATTTCTCCTTGATAAGGACAAACTCATTGGTGCTAACTTCCTGGACCGGTACAGGAACTTGAGGATAGTCCTCAAGCAAGAACGCATACTATACGTCCTAGAGCAGTCCATTCCTGAACAACCCGCACCTACGGCCACTCGTGCTGACAAGGATGCTTATAAGAAGCATCAAGATGATGCATTGGATGTGTCATGCCTTATGCTTGCCACCATGAACTCTGAGCTTCAGAAGTAACATAAGAACATGGATTCCTATGGTATGTTTGAGCATTTAAAACAACTATATTAGGGATAAGCAAGGCATGAGCGATACGAAGTATCAAAGGCCTTGTTTCAATGCAAGATGCAAGAGGAAACTCTCGTAGGCACTCATGTACTCAAGATGATTGGGTAAGTTGAGAACCTACAGAGATTGGGATTTCTATTGGGCTAAGAGTTGACCACTTACCTTGTTCTGCAATCACTTCCAAAAGGCTACAGTCAATTTTTCATGAACTATATCATGAATGAAATTGAAAAGACTTTACTTGAGTTGTTGAGCATGTTATGAACTGTCGAACTCAACCTTAAGAAGGCAAATCCTGGCACCATTTTGATGGTGAACAAGAACAAAGGCAAAGGAAAGCAGAAGCCTAAAGGTAAGGGGAAGACACAAGCCAAAGGCAAAGGCCAGGCAAATGCATTGAAACCCAAAGGAGGGGTGTCTAAAGAAGGGGAATGCTTCCACTGCAGTGAGACCGGGCATTAGAAGAGAAACTAAAAGCTATACCTGGAAGAGGTGAAAAAGAAGAGAAGTCAGACTTCTGCCTCAGGTATATATGTTATAGAAGTCAATTTATCTATCTCGTCTTCTTGGGTATTAGATACTGACTGTGTTTCTCACATTTGTACCAATGTATAGGGCCTTCGAAAGACTAGATCATTGACGAAGGGCGAAGTGGACCTACGGGTAGGTAATGGAGCAAAAGTTGTCACCATCATTGTAGAGACATATTCCTTATCTTTGCTCACTGGGCTTATCTTAGAACTAGAGGACTGTTGTTATGTGCCTGCCTTGACGAAAAACATTATCTCCGTTTCTTGTTTAGACAAGAAAGGTTTCTCTTTTGTAATAAAGGACAAGTGTTGTTCTGTTTATTTACATGATATGTTTTATTGTAGTGCACATCTTATGAATGGTCTCTATCTTCTAGATCTTGAAACCCCAGTCTATAACATAAATACAAAACAGTTCAAATCTAATGATCTGAACCAAACATATCTCTGACATTGTCGCCTGAGTCACGTAAATGAGGGTCACATATAGTAGCTCCATAAGGATGGATTATGTGACTCATTTGATTTTGAATCATATGAGATATGTGTTAGTAATATATGAGAGATATCCTAAGGCAATCGCCTTATGTATGAACCATTTATATGATAAATGAAGATTCACTATTTGAGTATACATGTTTTATGTATTTGATTGGATCTTAAACTCATTTACTGAATGTCCACGATATGATTCACAGCATGAGAGAATTTGTGATTGGATCACAACTAGTGAGTATCTCTACATGTGTAATTGTGATGTATCGGAATTATCCCTAGTCGATGAATTGATGGATTTGGACACCATAAATTCTGTCGAGACTAGCACGAGGTATACTCCTTGGTGTATCCAAGCAGCTGATTCTCACTGGCTGGAGACATTGTGATGTCCGGAGTTAATCGTGGATGCTAGTTATGGTAACTAGTTCATTGGAGTGACCAAGTAAGACTTCATATGGTTCTCTGCATATATAGATATGTCAATGAAGTTCTTCTTGTGGCTTAAGTCGCGATGTTCCTTTGACTTGCGGTATTCAAGTCATCTTGATCATGAGACTTATGCTTTGACATCTTAAGCAAACATCTCTAAGGAGATGTGGACCGAGATGATTGGGTATAAGTCGTGATCGAAGGTGTTTGAATAGCCTATAAAGGATTCACCACTCCTTGCGAGGAGATGTATACCCATGGCCTCTCGTCGGATTGTTACTAAAGTCTTTGGCCAAAGCATTACATGTTTAGAGTAAGGTACTCTTGATACATGTGGAGTAACTAGAATCCGTAGGGCGAGGAAATGATACTTGAGCTAGGTGGCGTGAGTGAGACCCTAGTGGGAGCGACACTATATAGACCACTGAACCAAGTGGGTATAAGATAGTGAAGGAATGGGGCCGCGAATCATTCGAGCTCTTGAGAGGTTTGAAATAGTTACGGATCAGCAGTTGATCTTTTCGGTTAATTGGGGATCATGATGTACTACTAGGTGCCACTCATGATACTTATGATATTAATGGTTAATTATAGGCGGCCAGCATAAGCGAGAACCTATTTGGTCACGCCGCAAGACGGAGTGTAATCGAAGGATTTAAAGCGAGCTTGAGAATGGGATTCTCGGACCGAGGAGAAACTATGTTGGTTGGACCAAACATAAGCGAGCATGAAATTGTTTGATGTCGCAATGGAAGCGTGGATGGGCCGTGTCTTATGAAGACATAATGGATGGACCAAAATGATTTGGTTCTAATCCAATGGAGGAGAATAAACCAAAGGGTTTGGTTTATTTTAAACGAATGAACCAAAAGTTGGTTTGATTCGTTTTAACTTAAAATAAACCATCATGGTTTGGTTTATTTTAACTTATCTTAATGGAGCGGGTTAACGGGCCTAATGGTTATGATCCAATAACCATTAAGAGAATTAGTTCTCTATAAAATAGAGCTTAAACCTAACCTAAAACCCTAATGAGTTTTGGCCAGCCGCCCACCTCCTTTTGAGTTGTTGGCGCCAACCCTAGGTGTATTGCCGCCGACTTAGAGCCGATAGTCCACCTCCTTGCATGACATCCAAGCTTCAGCCGTGAACCTCCGGCGACCCTCGGTGATCTCCTTGTGGGTTGGTGATAAGGTGAGCTTCCATCTCTCCTTAATGGCGGCCTCTATTCCTCCACCAAAAAGCTGTCGGTTTTACGGACAGCTTGTTTTCTTTGTTATCGGGCGTCGTTTGGGCGGCGGTTGAGTGCCTCGATAGCGGCTAACTTACGGGATTTGATCTCGGTAATCCTCTAATTGGAGGGGCGAAGGATTCGTCAAGCGGTTGTGAATACCTCTCGAAGCGAGTTTTGAGAACTTCGTTTTAGGATCGAATTTGGATTGGATCGTGATCATCTCGATCCGCGTCGTCTTCAACACGAGGCTAGTAACCCGTCTGAAGGCGAAGCTCGTGACTTAAGCGAAGTCATCGAGGAAGCTCGGCGTGGATACGGATAGAGCGATTCTTACGAGGATCGTTCGGTTGATGCCGTTCCGCTACGTCATCTGAAGGTATAAGCGTAGATAAATTTCTTTTATTGCAAATTTTAATTTACGGTTATGTCTACACTTGTTGTAATATGCATCGTGTGTTGTGTGTGTTGTAATAAATATAGATTTATTATTTTAATTGCTTCATTTGTGCTCATGTTTACGAAACATGATCGAACACACCTGCGCCTTGTGATCGGAAACCAGATGGTATCGAGCCGGGTTGTGTTTGACATAATCGTAAAATGGTTTGCGATAGTCATAATGTATTTCTGGAAATTTTCTAAATTTTGGAAATTTAGAAGTATTTATGGAAATTTTTCAATTTTGGAAAGTCTAGAAGTATTTGGAAATCTTCCACTTTTGGAAAGTTGGAAGTATTTATGGAAATTGATATTTTCCATAAATAAAATATTTGATTAGATTGGAAATTTGTTTCCTAATTTAATCATGATTTGATTTAGAAATCAAATCTTAAAATATTTTATTTCCATAAGTAGTTTTAATGATTTAGGAAATTGGTTTCCTAAATAGATTTTCCTTAATCAAATAATTCCATGAATAAAATATGTGATTAGATTTGGAAATTTGTTTCCTAATTTAATTATGATTTGATTTGGAGAATCAAATCTTAAACATATTTATTTCCATAAATAGTTATGACATATAAGGAAATTATATACATGACATAATTGTATGCCATGTAATTGCATTAGATGCATAACATTATGCCATCGTGTCGTGACATGTAGATGTATACCATGTATGTCATGCCATGTAGATAATAGTTATTTGCATGCAAGAGGATGAGACATAAAACCCTTAATCAATATTAAAGCCTACACCTTCCATTAATATGGATTTAGAACCCGGAGTTACGTTTCTTGTTTGGGTTGTTGGACTCTCTCAAGCCCGGCTCGAACTGAATATGTTCAAACCATGGAATAGTTTAATACTAATATGGTAAAGTCGGAGGTCAATCGTTAGCTTTGGTTGTTGGACTCTCTCAAGCTGGGCTAATTGGTTGAATGCGCTCTAACCATATTAAAACTATGTCTGATTAATGGGTTGGCTTTAACCTGGAGCATCGGCTTGTTGGACTCTCTCCAAGGTCGATGTAAAGGGAGGTGAAGTTGGCTGCTATGCATATGATGCATACTTGTTAATGTGTTAACAACCCGATGTATGTGTGAACATTCAATTAGTTGATAGCACATTGTGATAGTTGCATATACGTGATATGCAATCGGTATAGATGATACCTACCGTCGTAGTTATGAATGGCTTGTTGGACTCTCTCCAAGGTTGTTCATAACTATGATGGATATCAGCCCATTCGGAGATGGACCTCGATCTCGAAGTGATTTTGGGGTTTTTGAAATTCGAAAAATGAATGGGATTTATAAATGTATATTGATGCATTTTAAAATCATCTTTCTCATATATTCTCGTTTTGTATTTCTAAGTTAATATATTGATCATGATGTCTTTGAATTTGCGTTCCATTTTGGATTGAATAAATTGGTAGTAGAGCTTCTTGGGTGGCTTAGAAAGCTTGAGAATTGTTCTCAAGGTTGAAAAGCTTGCAAATGTCCTCGAAGCGCCTCTTCACGTCCTAGTGACATGATGCAACTCTGGACCAATTGTTGGCCTACTCGAAACATGTGAGTGATTACAGACAAATGAGTTGCATCATGCTAGCATGATGGAACCCAAGCTCTGGCGGCATGAGCATATGGATGCTCATATCGTGTCCTTCATCTTTGTGAGTTGGTTGATGAGCAAGTGAGATTGAAGGTTCGAAGTCTCAGCTCCTCTTCACCTCTGAGATGCTAGGAGGTTCATCGTGAGTCTTTGCTCGATATCTTTGAAGGCTGTGGAGTCTTACGAGAAGCATGGCGAGGGCCAGGTCTTGTTAGTTGATTCCTCGAAGAAAGGTTCTAGAGGAAGTCAAAGGAACAGTGAGAAGGGAAAGAAGAGAGAAGGGCTAAGAAGGTAGAACTAGCACAAAAGAAACTTGCCATCATTATGGCAAGAGAGCCATTCTTGAAGAAAGTGCAAGATTTATCTTGAGTCAGTGAAGAAGGATAAGGCATCGGATGCCCCATCTTCTTCAGAAATCTTCTTTATTGATTGTCATTCTATTTCCTCAGACACTTGGGTATTTGATACTGGGTGTGGCTCACATATATGTAATGACATACATGGGCTAAGGAATAGAAGAAGACTTCGTCAAGGAGAGTCAAATTTACGTGTTGGGAATGGAGCAGCGGTTCTTTTTCGCCATCGGAGCGTATTTGTTGGAACTCCTGTAGGACTTGTCTTAGAATTGGACAATTGCTTTTATGTTCCTTAGTTGATAAAGAACATCATTTCTATTTCTTGTTTAAATAGAAATGGGTACCATTGACTTTTAGTAACAATTGTTGTTACATAACTTTGAATGGAGTTCTTTATGGAATTTGGAACTTTAAGCAATGGTGTTTATCGTTGGGCGTATCGGTGACATTTTCAATATCCGAGCAACACGCGTGCTCGAAAGGATAATCACATAGACTCCTATATGTGGCATTGTCGTCTTGGCCATATAAGCAAAAGCGCGTGTCGAATTACCGATGTGGAATTACGGAATCGTTTGAATTGGATTCATACGATACATGCGAATCATGCTTAAAAGGCAAGATGACTAAGTTACCTTTCTTTGGAAAGGTGAGCAGTGGGAGAGTTACTAGGTCTAATACATGCGATGTATGTGGACCTATGTCAACTCAAGCATTAGGAGGCTATAGCTACTTCATTACCTTCCGATGATCACTCACGGTTTGGGTATGTGTTCTTGATGAAACACAAGTCTGAAGCCTTTGAAAGGTTCAAAGAATTCAGAAATGAAGTAGAAGAAACAACATGACAAAGTATTAAAATACTTGATCGGATCGAGGTGGTGAATACTTAAGTCAAGAGTTTCTTGATTATCTAAGAGACAATGGCATATTGTCTCAATGGACTCCGCCCTATACACCACGCATAATGGTGTATCGAGGCGTATTAGGACCTTGTTGGACATGGTCAGGTCAATGATGAATCATCGACTCTTCCCAAGTCCTTTTGGGGTTATGCACTTGAGACAATTTGTTTACTTGTTAAGCGGAATGCCTACAGGTAGTCTCAACTACTCCATATGAGATATGGAATAGTAAGAAACCTCATGTATCTTACTTGAAGATATGGGGTTGTCTGCTTATGTGAAGCGGGTATGTCGGACAAATTGGATGCTAAGTCGATAAATGTCTATTTATTGGATACCCTAAGGAAACAAGGGGTTACCAATTCTATCATCTGTGGAACAAAAGGTGTTTGTTTCAAGGCATCTTTGTGTTTCTAGAGAAAGAGTTTCTCTTGCAAGAAAGTTGTGGGAGTGTCGGAGGCTCGAGAGACTCAAATAGACATTGATGAGATACGGTGAAGCACTGACGGTATGACAACTCATAGTGATGAGCAATCAATTTGGACCTATTGTAACACCACATCTTCGTAGATCGGTAGAACCGCATAATATTCACGAGAGATATGGATTTCTCGTAAGTGAATCGAGCGGCGTGTTACTCATTGATGATGAGAGCCTACAGTTATGAAGAAGTCTTGACAAGTTGAGAAAGGGATAAGTGGCTTGGTGCCATGAAGTGAAATGGATTCCATGTATGAAAACCAAGTTTGGAACTTGGTTGACCCACTGAAGGATAAAGCCTATAGGGTGCAAGTGGGTTTTCAAGAAGAAAACCGACATGGATGGTAATGTGATTACCTATAAGGCTAGATTGGTGGCGAAGGATATCGTCAAAAACAAGGTGTTGATTATGGCGAAACCTATTACTTTGTAGCTATGCTTAAATCCATTCGGATGCTCTGGCCATAGCGGCTCATTATGATTATGAGATATGGCGGATGGATGTGAAATAGCTTTCCTTAATGGAAAACTTGCTCGAGGGCGTGTATATGATCTGACTGAGGTTTCACATCGGTTGATAAAACCAAGGTATGCAAATTGCGACGATCCATTTATGGATTGAAGCAAGCATCCGAGAGCTGGAATATCCGTTTTGATGAGACAATCAAAAGTTTGATTTCTCACAAAATCGAGACAGAACCTTGTGTGTACAAGAAGGTTAGTAGAGTGCGATCGTATTCCTAGTATTGTATGTCGATGACATACTACTTATAGGAAGCGATGTTTCAATCTTCTGATCGATTGAAGGTTTGGTTATCCAAGACATTCTCCATGAAAGACACAGGAGAAGCAACCTACATCCTCGGGATTAAGATCTATAGAGATAGATCGAAGCGGTTGCTTGGTCTTCGCGTCTACATATATAGGCCGAGTGCTAAAGAGGTTTAGCATGTCGGAATCAAGAAAGGTTTCTACCCATCGGGCATGGGTACACCTTTCGAAGTCTATGTGTCCGCCGAGAAGGCGAGAGGATTTGCATGAGTAAGATTCCTATGCATGATAGGATCTATCATGTATGCTATGTTATGTCACGAGGCCCGATGTATCGTATGCTCACGAGTGTCACGGCGGATGCATCCGATCGAGGAATGGATCATTGGGTGGTATTAAGGCGATCCTTAAGTACTTGAGAAGAACTAAGGATGTGTTCTAATATATGGAGAAGGGTACATGGTGATACGTGGGTATACGGATGCGGCTCGAGAGACAAGGATGATTCCATGTCTTAGTGCGGGTATGTATTCACCTAGAATGGGCGCAATAAGTTGGAAAGGTTCCAAGCTTGACACTATAGCGGATTCGCCACTAAGGCGAATATCGTTGCGCTTTGGAAGCGCAAAGGAAGCGGTTTGGATCAAGTAGTTCATCTATGAACTTGATGTGGTCTCATCAATGATCCAAACATGTGCTTCGGCTCTATCATCTTATCAGAGAGATCATCAGTAGGAACGAAATACAAATCGAGAAAATTCCCACTGAAAGGAACTTAGCGGATCCTTTGACTAAAGCATTACCTCAAAATAAGTTTGAGGGTCATGTTAGAGCTTATGGTATTGGATCTAGTAGCGATTGGCATTAGGCCAAGTGGGAGTCTGTTAGTAATATATGAGAGATGTCCTAAGGCAATGCCTTATGTATGAACCATTTATATGATAAATGAAGATTCACTATTTGAGTATACATGTTTTATGTATTTGATTGGATCTTAAACTCATTTCTTGAATGTCCACGATACGATTCACGGCATGAGAGAATTTGTGATTGGATCACAACTAGTGAGTATCTCTACATGTGTAATTGTGATGTATCGGAATTATCCTAGTCGATGAATTGATGGATTTGGACACCATCGATTACATGAGACTAAAGTATACTCCTTGGTGTATCCAAGCGGTGATTCTCCTTTGGTGGAGACATAGTGATGTCGGAGTTAATCGTGGATGCTAGTTATGGTAACTAGTTCATTGGAGTGACCAGGTAGTAAGACTTCATATGGTTCTCTGCATATATAGATATGTCGATGAAGTTCTTCTTGTGGCTTAAGTGCGATGTTCCTTTGACTTGCGGTATTCAAGTCATCTTGATCATGGAGACTTATGCTTTGACATCTTAAGCAAACATCTCTAAGGAGATGTGGACCGAGATGATTGGGTATAAGTCGAAGTGATCGAAGGTGTTTGAATAGCCTATAAAGATTCACCACTCCTTGCGAGGAGATGTATACCCATGGCCTCGTCGGATTATTACTAAAGTCTTTGGCCAAAGCATTACATGTTTAGAGTAAGGTACTCTTGATACATGTGGAGTAACTAGAATCCGTAGGGCGAGAAATGATACTTGGGCTAGGTGTGGCGTAGTCGGACCTAGTGAGGTGACACAATAGACCATGTCACTGAACCAAGTGGGTATAAGATGAGTGAAGGGAATGGGGCACGAATCATTCGAGCTACTGAAGGGTTTCAGAAATAGTTCTGGATCAACCGTTGATCTTTTCGGTTAATTGGGGATCATGATGTACTACTAGGTGCCACTCATGATCGTTCTATAATTAATGGTTACTTATAGACGGCCAACATAAACCGAGAACCTATTTGGTCACACGCACAACGAGTGTAATCCAAAGGATTTAAAACGAGCTTGAGAATGGGATTCTCAGACCGAGAGAAACTATGTTTGGTTGGACCAAACATAAAGCGAGCATGAAATTGTTTCAGTCGCAATGGAAGCGTGGATGGACCGTGTCTTATGAAGACATAATGGATGGACCAAAATGGTTTGGTTCTAATCCAATGGATGAGAATAAACCAAAGGGTTTGGTTTATTTTAAACGAATGAACCAAAAGTTCGTTCGGTTCATTTTAACTTAAAATAAACCATCATGGTTTGGTTTATTTTAACTTATCTTAATGGAGCGGGTTAACGGCCTTTATGGATATGATCCATTAACCATTAAGAGAATTAGTTCTCTATAAAATAGGGCTTAAACCCTAACCCTAAAGCTAATGAAGTTTTGGCCGCCCAACCCTAGCCTCCTTTTGTTGTTGCCGCCCAACATGGTGTTGCCGCCAACTTCATGGAGCTGCTGCCACCTCCTTGCCGCCGACATCCAAGCTTCAGCCGGCGATGCTCCGGCGACCCTCCGGTGATCTCTTGTGGGTTCGGTGATAAGGTGAGCTCCACATCTCCTTTGGCCAGCCTCTATTCCTCCACCAAAAGCTGTCCAGTTTTTCTGGACAGCTTGTTTCTTTGTTGTCAGAGCGTCGTTTGGACGACGGTTAGTGCTCCGACAGCGTCTAACTTACCGGGTATTTGATCTCCGGTAATCCTCTGAGGTGGAGGACGAAGGATTCGTCAAACGGTTGACGAATACCTCTCCGGAGAAGCGAGTTTTGAGAACTCATTTTAGGATCCGAATTTGGATTCGGATCGTGATCATCTCTCGATCACGTCGTCTTCAACACGAGGCTAGTAACCCGTATGAAGACGAAGCTCGTGACTTAGCGAAGTCATCCCGAGGAGCTCGGCGTGGATACGGATAGAGACGATTCTTACGAGGATCGTTCCGGTTGATGCCGTTCCCGCTACACGTCATACGAAAGGTATAACGTAGATAAATTTCTTTTATTGCAAATTCTAATTTACGGTTATGTCTACACTTGTTGTAATATGCATGCGTGTGTTGTAATAAATATAGAATTATTATTTTTAATTGCTTCCGCTGTGCTCATGTTTACGAAACATGATCGAACACACACACGCCGCGGTGCCGGAAAACCAACAATATGAGAATCTTGTCTTCTAGGCAAGATGACCAAGACTCCATTTAGTGGACATGGCGAATGATCTACTGATTTGTTAGAACTTATACATACTGATTTATGTGGGCCTTTCAATGTAGCAGCTAGAGGAGGCTATCAGTATTTCATTACTTTTACTTATGATTTTAGTAGATATGAATATGTGTATCTTATGAGACACAAATCTGAATCCTTTGAAAAGTTTAAAGAATTCAAGAATGAATTACAAAACCAACTTGGTAAGAGTATTAAAGTGCTTCGATCAAATAGAGGCGGGGAATACCTTAGCCAAGCTTTTCGTGACTATCTCATTGAGTTTGGGATTAGATCTCAACTCACTCCACCTGGAACACCACTATTGGATGGTTTATCAGAAAAAAAAAATAGTACATTATTCGATATGGTACGGTCAATGATGAGTCACACAAATCTTCCTTCTTTCTTCTGGGGATACGTTTTAGAGATGGCTGATTTCACTTAACGCGTCCCATCTAACTTGATCATAAAGACACCATATACAATATGGACTGGGAAGAGTCCCGAGTGTTGGGATGTATACTGAAAAGTCTATCTTTTGTATGAACATCTTTATTTTGAAATAAGAATCACATGATCATTGCTTGCATATTTTTATGGTTATGCATATTGTCTAATACATTACATTGTAGATAACATGGTGTGTGGTGTCACATGGGAGATCATGTTATCGGGTCCTTATATAAAGTATAAGTATATGCTCTCAATGAGATGACTTTGGACAAACCATTGGTATGGTTGTAGTGTGATTTGGTATTGGTTTGTCTTGACCATAAAATCACACTAGTACACATTGTGTGTCTTGAGCAGGATCGACTTAGAGGTGATTCGATTTATTACTAACTACATAATCAAATCGGACCTCAGATATTATATTGTACATAATCTTAATCCCGAAATAATAACGGGCACATTTACTTAGTATTCATCTCTTTGATTTACCAATGGGTGAGATTTATAGATTAAATCGATAGTCTCGGTAAGTTAGGAAATGATATTATTTATATGGTGTGTCATTGATTATAGGAGGAAAGCTGTCCTATATATTAGGATGATGATGTCTCCTTGAGGAGCTCATAAGGTTCATCATGTAAACCCTGCAGGTGGACTTGGTCCGGCATGATGAAAAGGTTGAGTGGTACTACTCATGGAGTTAGATGTTGATTAATTAATGGTTAGTAAATTAATTAATCGATGGGCATTCGAGATCTTAAACACGGGGAGAAAATGTACATATAATATATGGAGCCCATATTAACTTATTGGGGTGGGTGAGGTAGATCAATGATAATCCTTTAGTAGATTGGATTATCATTAATAGATTGGACTTTATGTGGGCTTGATCCATTGGGTGGCCAAGATCCAACTCTTCCTCATTGTCCATATTGTAGCCTATTAAAACCTCATGAAGCTTAGATCCAATGGATAGAAACAAAACTCTTTATCCAAAGGTAGAGATTAAATCTCTAGATCCGATGGTTGAGATAAAATCTCTAGATCAGACGGTTGAGATTAAATCCCTAGAACCAATGGTGGAGATTAAAACAAGTCTTATCCCTAACTCTATAAAAGGAGGGCAAGGGGTGGGTGGCAACTTGAATCCAACTAGAGATAGGATTAGGGTTTTGGGCAGCAAGGCTTGGAGGCTTGGGTTTAGGGCTTGGCGGCACCAAATAAGGAAGGTCATTCCTTTCTTCTTCTTCCCTCAAGGTGGCCGGCAGCTTAGCTTCCCTTTCCAGCCCTTGGCCGGCATCCAAATCTACCCCTCTCCCTCTCTTTGGCCGGTAAAACCTAGGCTTAGGGTTCTCCCTTGAAGCTTTGGTCGGCATTCACCTATTCTCCTCTTCCTTCTTGGCCGGTGGCAAGCTCCAACCTTGGAGTTTGGTGGTTGGTTGAAAGAAGGAAAAGGGTCTTTTTTCTATTCTTCCTCTTGCTCGGAACGAGCATGGAAGGAAGATTGGTGATCTAGGAGCTTCAACTTTTGGTAGATCGTCGCCCACACCACGTCCGAAAGGAGGAAGGTCATACAATAGAAGATCGAGAGGTATATTGATTCTCTATTTTCATTTGTTGCATGTTTATATTTGTTTTTCAATTATATGCATGATATATATTCTGTTTTGTGGCTAAATATACTTGGACCCCGAACATAAACACAAAAAGTGGCGATCGTGCGTACATCTATTCCACACTCTTCGTGGAATAGGTTGGTCAACGACAACAAGTTTGTTCAAGTGACTACTCTAAGCGAATAACTGCTTGATGACAAGGTTGCTTGGGCAATCCCTCTTGTCAAGGATAAATTTTTTTATCCGGGGACGTAGAGGGGATCGCCATGAACAAGCGACTAAGTCGAGAGGGGAAGTGAAGTTTCCCCTCACGGACTCAGTCCAACAATTGGTATCAGAGCTACGATTTTCGGTTTTGTGTGATTAGGAATCGGTTACTCTTATGCATTTTTCATATATTATATGTCTTAGGATAATAGTAGGATATGCGTAGGTTACCTCTTTGGTTGCGAGCATAAGATCCGAGCTATTATGACCATATGTGTGTATGTTATTGTATGAGTGTAATAGTATATTTTGTTCAATCCTCGGGGTTGACTAGGCTAGTATTTAATTTTTTGTAAATTAGATACGACATTGTTTAACCACTCTTTTTATTTTTGTAAATTAAAATAGTTTTTAGTCTCGGCTCGGATCTCCGAATGGCTCGTACATGGCGTAGGAGGAGCGGACAAGATAATGGCGCATGGGAGACATATTGGAAGACAAAAGCCATAATAGTTGGAAAATAATTTATTTTTCATATTTATTGCTTATTGTTTGATATGCATGTCGAGGCTAGAAAATTCTCAATTTCAAATTACTAAGTGGAGAGGGAAATTTTTATAAATTCTACGGCCTCCATTACGATTTGACATGTGATGCAAACAAACTCGCTGACGCTCTGAGTGCCTTCCTCCCCATCGGATGAGTTTGTTTGTGGATCACAAGGTCGAATATGGTTATATGGAATTATTAAGGAGCGTGTGTACTTCCCCATCGGAAGGCACATAACCCGAGATAATTACCTTGGTACCGAGTAATGGTGAACACTTAGATACGAATATAAGTATCCTCCCCATCGGAGTCACTGCTTTTATTTGTAGGGCCAAAGAGGAACCAACTATTAATTTTACTTGTCAAAAAGTTAGCTTGACAAGATAGTAAAATTAATGGGTAAAACCTCCTCTTACAAATGTAGAATTTGTATACGTCCACACTATCGTGGCATATGATATTGTCAGTGTTTTGAGGTGTTGGTTGATTTTAAAATTTTATTGTTTGAGGAATCAATAATTTTTTGAAATCTAATGTTTTTATCTATGTGATGCTTAGGTTTTCTTTCAAAATGACTTTCAACCCGTTTGCTGTGATACTGAAAGAGAATAAACTTACTGGACCCAACTATGTTGATTGGAAAAGGAATCTTGACATTGTCTTGACTACTGAGGAATACAAATATGTACTCCTCGAAGAGTGTCCTCCTAAGCCTGCGGATGATTCTAGGGAAAAGGAGAGAGAGAGTTATAAGAAGTGGATCAAGGCCGATGAGATGGCGCGGTGTTACATTTTGGCATCTATGTCAAATATACTGCAACATCAGCATCAAGACATGCCCACTGCTTATGACATGATGCTCAATCTCAAAGAGCTTTTCGGACACCAGAATCGGGCTACAAGGTAGGAAGCCATGAGGAACCTGATGATGACCACCATGATCGAGGGAACACCCGTGAGGGATCATGTTCTCAAGATGATGGCTCATTTGAATGAGTTGGAAGTCCTCGGAGCTCAGATCGATGGGGAAACCCAGGTCGATATCATTCTTCAGTCTCTACCTAGGAGTTTTGAGCAGTTTCGCCTGAACTACAATATGAACAAGAGGTTGTATTCGTTGGCGGATCTTCTGACAGAACTTCAGGCGGTAGAGGGGCTATTTTGTCAGAGTGCTCAGCCGCATGCCATGGTGACCCAAAAGGTTTCTATTTCTAAGCCGAAAGGCAAGATGAAGAAGAATGCCTACCAAGGTAGTCTCAACTACTCCATATGAGATATGGAATAGTAAGAAACCTCATGTATCTTACTTGAAGATATGGGGTTGTCCTGCTTATGTGAAGCGGACAGTATCAGACAAATTGGATGCTAAGTCTGATAAATGTCTATTTGTTGGATACCCTAAGGAAACAAGGGGTTACCAATTCTATCATCCTGTGGAACAAAAGGTGTTTGTTTCAAGGCATGCTGTGTTTCTAGAGAAAGAGTTTCTCTTGCAAGAAAATAGTGGGAGTGTCGTCGAGCTTGAGGAGGCTCAAGAGACTCAAATAGACATTAATGAGATACATGGTGAAGCACAACAGCCGACAACTCATAGTGATGAGCAATCGGCTGGACCTATTGTAACACCACATCTTCGTAGATCTGGTAGAACACGCAATATTCCTGAGAGATATGGATTTCTCGTAAGTAAATCGAACGACGTGTTACTCATTGATGATGAGGAGCCTACCAGTTATGAAGAAGTGCTGACAAGTTCAGAAAGGGATAAGTGGCTTGGTGCCATGAAGTCGGAAATGGATTCCATGTATGAAAACCAAGTTTGGAACTTGGTTGACCCACCAGAAGGCATAAAGCCTATAGGGTGCAAGTGGGTTTTCAAGAAGAAAACCGACATGGATGGTAATGTGATTACCTATAAGGCTAGATTGGTGGCGAAAGGATATCGTCAAAAACAAGGTGTTGATTATGACGAAACCAATTCGCCTATAGCTATGCTTAAATCCATTCGGATGCTCCTGGCCATAGCGGCTCATTATGATTATGAGATATGGCAGATGGATGTGAAAATAGCTTTCCTTAATGGAAACCTGCTCGAGGACGTGTATATGATACAGCCTGAGGGTTTCATATCGGTTGATAAAACCAAGGTATGCAAATTGCGATGATCCATTTATGGATTGAAGCAAGCATCCAGGAGCTGGAATATCCGTTTTGATGAGACAATCAAAAAGTTTGATTTCTCACAAAATCCAGACGAACCTTGTGTGTACAAGAAGGTTAGTGGGAGTGCAGTCGTATTCCTAGTATTGTATGTCGATGACATACTACTTATAGGAAACGATGTTTCAATCTTACAGTCAGTGAAGGTTTGGTTATCCAAGACATTCTCCATGAAAGACCTGCAAGAAGCAACCTACATCCTCGGGATTAAGATCTATAGAGATATATCGAAACGGTTGCTTGGTCTTTCGCAGTCTACATATATAGACCGAGTGCTAAAGAGGTTTAGCATGTCGGAATCCAAGAAAGGTTTCCTACCCATCAGGCATGGGGTACACCTTTCGAAGTCTATGTGTCCGCGCACAGAAGACGAGAGGATTTGCATGAGTAAGATTCCCTATGCATCCGCAATAGGATCTATCATGTATGCTATGTTATGTACGAGGCCCGATGTATCGTATGCTCTGAGTGTCACGAGCATATACCAGTCCGATCCAGGAATGGATCATTGGGCGGCTGTTAAGACGATCCTTAAGTACTTGAGAAGAACTAAGGATGTGTTCCTAATATATGGAGAAGGGTACATGGTGATACGTGGGTATACGGATGCCAGCTCCAGACAGACAAGGATGATTCCATGTCTCAGTCTGGGTATGTATTCACCTAGAATGGAGGCGCAATAAGTTGGAAAGGTTCCAAGCTTGACACTATAGCGGATTCTGCCACTAAGGCAGAATACGTTGCAGCTTTGGAAGCAGCAAAGGAAGCGGTTTGGATCAAGTAGTTCATCTATGAACTTGATGTGGTCTCATCAATGATCCAAACATGTGCTTCGCCGCTATCATCTTATCAGAGAGATCATCAGTAGGAACGAAATACAAATCGAGAAAATTCCCCCTGAAAGGAACTTAGCGGATCCCTTGACTAAGGCATTACCTCAAAATAAGTTTGAGGGTCATGTCGAGCTTATGGTATTGGATACCGTAGCGATTGGCATTAGGCCAAGTGGGAGTCTGTTAGTAATATATGAGAGATGTCCTAAGGCAATCGCCTTAAGTATGAACCATTTATATGATAAATGAAGATTCACTATTTGAGTATACATGTTTTATGTATTTGATTGGATCTTAAACTCATTTACTGAATGTCAACGATACGATTCACAGCATGAGAGAATTTGTGATTGGATCACAACTAGTGAGTATCTCTACATGTGTAATTGTGATGTATCGGAATTATCCCTAGTCGATGAATTGATGGATTTGGACACCATAAATTCTGTCGAGACTAGCACGAGGTATACTCCTTGGTGTATCCAAGCAGCTGATTCTCACTGGCTGGAGACATTGTGATGTCCGGAGTTAATCGTGGATGCTAGTTATGGTAACTAGTTCATTGGAGTGACCAGCCGTAAGACTTCATATGGTTCTCTACATATATAGATATGTCAATGAAGTTCTTACTGTAGCTTAAGTGCGATGTTCCTTTGACTTGCGGTATTCAAGTCATCTTGATCATGGAGACTTATGCTTTGACATCTTAAGCAAACATCTCTGAGGAGATGTGGACCCGGGATGATTGGGTATAAGTCGAAGTGATCGAAGGTGTTTGAATAGCCTATAAAGGATTCACCAATCCTTGCGAGGAGATGTATACCCATGGCCTCTCGTCGGATTGTTACTAAAGTCTTTGGCCAAAGCATTACATGTTTAGAGTAAGGTACTCTTCGATACATGTGGAGTAACTAGAATCTGTAGGACGAGGAAATGATACTTGGGCTAGGTGGCGTAGTAGTCACCTAGTGAGGATCGACACAATAGACCATGTCCTGAACCAAGTGGGTATAAGATGAGTGAAGGGAATGGGGCACGATTCATTCGAGCTACTGAAGGGTTTCAGAAATAGTTCTGGATCAACCGTTGATCTTTTCGGTTAATTGGGGATCATGATGTACTACTAGGTGCAACTCATGATCGTTCTATAATTAATGGTTAATTATAGACGGCCAACATAAACCGAGAACCTATTTGGTCACACGGACAACGAGTGTAATCCAAAGGATTTAAAACGAGCTTGAGAATGGGATTCTCAGACCTAGAGAAACTATGTTTGGTTGGACCAAACATAAAGCGAGCATGAAATTGTTTCAGTCGCAATGGAAGCGTGGATGGGCCGTGTCTTATGAAGACATAATGGATGGACCAAAATGGTTTGGTTCTAATCCAATGGATGAGAATAAACCAAAGGGTTTGGTTTATTTTAAACGAATGAACCAAAAGTTGGTTCGGTTCATTTTAACTTAAAATAAACCATCATGGTTTTGTTTATTTTAACTTATCTTAATGGAGCGGGTTAACGGGCTTTATGGATATGATCCATTAACCATTAAGAGAATTAGTTCTCTATAAAATAGGGCTTAAACCCTAACCCTAAAGCTAATGAATTTTTGGCCGCCCAACCCTAGCCTCCTTTTGTTGTTGCCGCCCAACATGGTGTTGCCGCCAACTTCATGGAGCTGCTGCCACCTCCTTGCCGCTGGCATCCAAGCTTCAGCCGGCGATGCTCCGGCGACCCTCCGGTGATCTCTTGTGGGTTCGGTGATAAGGTGAGCTCCACATCTCCTTTGGCCAGCCTCTATTCCTCCACAAAAAGCTGTCCAGTTTTTCTGGACAGCTTGTTTCTTTTTTGTCGGAGCGTCGTTTGGATGACGGTTAGTGCTCCGACAGCGGCTAACTTACCGGGTATTTGATCTCCGGTAATCCTCTGAGGTGGAGGACGAAGGATTCGTCAAACGGTTGACGAAGGATTCGTCAAACGGTTGACGAATACCTCTCCGGAGAAGCGAGTTTTGAGAACTCATTTTAGGATCCGAATTTGGATTCGGATCGTGATCATCTCTCGATCACGTCGTCTTCAACACGAGGCTAGTAACCCGTATGAAGACGAAGCTCGTGACTTAGCGAAGTCATCCCGAGGAGCTCGGCGTGGATACGGATAGAGACGATTCTTACGAGGATCGTTCCGGTTGATGCCGTTCCCGCTACACGTCATACGAAAGGTATAACGTAGATAAATTTCTTTTATTGCAAATTTTAATTTATGGTTATGTCTATACTTGTTGTAATATGCATGCGTGTGTTGTAATAAATATAGATTTATTATTTTTAATTGCTTCCGCTGTGCTCATGTTTACGAAACATGATCGAACACACACACGCCGCGGTGCCGGAAAACCAACAATATGAGAATCTTTTCTTCTAGGCAAGATGACCAAGACTCCATTTAGTGGACATGGCGAATGAGCTACTGATTTGTTAGTACTTATACATACTGATTTATGTGGGCCTTTCAATGTAGCAGCTAGAGGAGGCTATCAGTATTTCATTACTTTTACTTATGATTTTAGTAGATATGAATATGTGTATCTTATGAGACACAAATCTGAATCCTTTGAAAAGTTTAAAGAATTCAAGAATGAATTACAAAACCAACTTGTTAAGAGTATTAAAGTGCTTCGATCAAATAGAGGCGGGGAATACCTTAGCCAAGCTTTTCGTGACTATCTCATTGAGTTTGGGATTAGATCTCAACTCACTCCACCTGGAACACCACTATTGGATGGTTTATCAAAAAAAAAAAAAGTACATTATTCGATATGGTACGGTCAATGATGAGTCACACAAATCTTCCTTCTTTCTTCTGGGGATACGTTTTAGAGATGGCTGATTTCACACTTAACCGCGTCCCATCTAACGCAGTCATAAAGACACCATATACAATATGGACTGGGAAGAGTCCCGAGTGTTGGGATGTATACTGAAAAGTCTATCTTTTGTATGAACATCTTTATTTTGAAATAAGAATCACATGATCATTGCTTGCATATTTTTATGGTTATGCATATTGTCTAATACATTACATTGTAGATAACATGGTGTGTGGTGTCACATGGGAGATCATGTTATCGGGTCCTTGTAAAGTATAAGTATATGCTCACAACCGAGATGACTTTGGACAAACCATTGGTATGGTTGTAGTGTGATTTGGTATTGGTTTGTCTTGACCATAAAATCACACTAGTACACATTGTGTGTCTTGAGCAGGATCGACTTAGAGGTGATTCGATTTATTACTAACTACATAATCAAATCGGACCTCAGATATTATATTGTACATAATCTTAATCCCGAAATAATAACGGGAACATTTACTTAGTATTCATCTCTTTGATTTACCAATGGGCGAGATTTATAGATTAAATCGATAGTAAGTTAGGAAATGATATTATTTATATGGTGTGTCATTGATTATAGGAGGAAACTGTGTCCTATATATTAGGATGATGATGTCTCCTTGAGGAGCTCATAAGGTTCATCATGTAAACCCTGCAGGTGGACTTGGTCCGGCATGATGAAAAGGTTGAGTGGTACTACTCATGGAGTTAGATGTTGATTAATTAATGGTTAGTAAATTAATTAATCGATGGGCATTCGAGATCTTAAACATGGGGAGAAAATGTACATATAATATATGGAGCCCATATTAACTTATTGGGGTGGGTGAGGTAGATCAATGATAATCCTTTAGTAGATTGGATTATCATTAATAGATTGGACTTTATGTGGGCTTGATCCATTGGGTGGCCAAGATCCAACTCTTCCTCATTGTCCATATTGTAGCCTATTAAAACCTCATGAAGCTTAGATCCAATGGATAGAAACAAAACTCTTGATCCAAAGGTAGAGATTAAATCTCTAGATCCGATGGTTGAGATAAAATCTCTAGATCTGACGGTTGAGATTAAATCCCTAGAACCAATGGTGGAGATTAAAACAAGTCTTATCCCTAACTCTATAAAAGGAGGGCAAGGGGTGGGTGGCAACTTGAATCCAACTAGAGATAGGATTAGGGTTTTGGGCGGCAAGGCTTGGAGGCTTGGGTTTAGGGCTTGGCGGCACCAAATAAGGAAGGTCATTCCTTTCTTCTTCTTCCCTCAAGGTGGCCGGCAGCTTAGCTTCCCTTTCCAGCCCTTGGCCGGCATCCAAATCTACCCCTCTCCCTCTCTTTGGCCGGTAAAACCTAGGCTTAGGGTTCTCCCTTGAAGCTTTGGTCGGCATTCACCTATTCTCCTCTTCCTTCTTGGCCGGTGGCAAGCTCCAACAAGAAGGAAAAGTGTCTTTTTTCTATTCTTCCTCTTGCTCGGAACGAGCATGGAAGGAAGATTGGTGATCTAGGAGCTTCAACTTTTGGTAGATCGTCGCCCACACCACGTCCGAAAGGAGGAAGGTCATACAATAGAAGATCGAGAGGTATATTGATTCTCTATTTTCATTTGTTGCATGTTTATATTTGTTTTTCAATTATATGCATGATATATATTCTGTTTTGTGGCTAAATATACTTGGACCCCGAACATAAACACAAAAGTCGGCGATCCGTACATCGTCTATTCCACAGCTCTTCGTGGAATAGAGGTTGGTCGCTTGAACAACAAGTTTGTTCAAGTGACTACTCTAAACGAATAGCACAACGATGACAAGGTTGCTTGGGCAATCCCTCTTGTCAAGGATAAATTTTTTTATCCGGGGACGTAGAGGGGATCGCCATGAACAAGCGACTAAGTCGAGAGGGGAAGTGAAGTTTCCCCTCACGGACTCAGTCCAACAATTGGTATCAGAGCTACGATTTTCGGTTTTATGTGATTAGGATTCGGTTACTCTTATGCATTTTTCATATATTATATGTGCCGGATAATAGTAGGATATGCGTAGGTTACCTCTTTGGTTGCAGGCATAAGATCCGACTATTATGACCATATGTGTGTATGTTATTGTATGAGTGTAATAATATATTTTGTTCAATCCTCGGGGTTGACGAGGCTAGTATTTAATTTTTTGTAAATTAGATACGACATTGTTTAACCACTCTTTTTATTTTTGTAAATTAAAATAGTTTTTAGTCTCGGCTCAGATCTCCGAATGGCTCGTACATGGCGTAGGAGGAGCGGACAAGATGGCGATGCGATGGGAGACATATTGAAGACAAAAGCCATAATAGTTGGAAAATAATTTATTTTTCATATTTATTGCCTATTGTTTGATATGCATGTCGTAGGCTAGAAAATTCCTCAATTTCAAATTACTAAGTGGGAGAGGGAAATTTTTATAAATTCTCACGGCCTCCATTAAGATTTGACATGTGATGCAAACAAACTTGCGCGTCAGCTCTGAGTGCCTTCCTCCCCATCGGATGAGTTTGTTTCTAGATCACAAGGTCGAATATGGTTATAGGAAATTATTAAAGAGCGTGTGTACTTCCCCTTCGGAAGGCACATAACCCGAGATAATTACCTTGGTACCGAGTAATGCTGAACACTTAGATACAAATATAAGTATTCTCCCCATCGGAGTCAATGCTTTTATTTGTAGGGCCAAAGAGGAACCAACTATTAATTTGACTTGTCAAAAAGTTAGGTTGACAAGATAGTAAAATTAATGGGTAAAACCTCCTCTTACAAATGTAAAATTCGTATACGTCCACACTATCGTGGCATATGATATTCTCAGTGTTTTGAGGTGTTGGTTGATTTTAAAATTTTATTGTTTGAGGAATCAATAATTTTTTGAAATCTAATGTTTTGATCTATGTGATTCTTAGGTTTTCTTTCAAAATGACTTTCAACCCGCTTACTGTGATACTGAAAGAGAATAAACTTACTGGACCCAACTATGTTGATTGGAAGAGGAATCTTGACATTGTCTTGACTGCTGAGGAATACAAATATGTACTCCTCGAAGAGTGTCCTCCTAAGCCTGCGGATGATTCTAGGGAAAAGGAGAGAGAGAGTTATAAGAAGTGGATCAAGGCCGATGAGATGGCGCGGTGTTACATTTTGGCATCTATGTCAAATGTACTGCAACATCAGCATCAAGCCATGCCCACTACTTATGACATGATGCTCAATCTCAAAGAGCTTTTCGGACACCAGAATCGGGCTACAAGGTAGGAAGCCATGAGGAACCTGATGATGACCACCATGATCGAGGGAACACCCGTGAGGGATCATGTTCTCAAGATGATGGCTCATTTGAATGAGTTGGAAGTCCTCGGAGCTCAGATCGATGGGGAAACCCAGGTCGATATCATTCTTCAGTCTCTACCTAGGAGTTTTGAGCAGTTTCACCTGAACTACAATATGAACAAGAGGTTGTATTCGTTGGCGGATCTTCTGACAGAACTTCAGGCGGTAGAGGGGCTATTTTGTCAGAGTGCTCAGCCGCATGCCATGGTGACCCAAAAGGTTTCTACTTCTAAGCCGAAAGCCAAGATGAAGAAGAAACAAACTGGGGCAAAGGCGGTGGGAGGAACTCAGGCAGCAGTGAAGAAGTCGAAAGGCAAGTGCATCACTTGTAAGCAGACTGGACACTGGATAAAGGATCATATCTTTTGGTCTAGTCGTTGAAACATGTTTAGCGGTGTTATCTACGGCTGGTGTGTAGATATGAGACCCGATCATGTTTGCAATACTTTGCGAGGGTTCCAGAAACCAGACATTTGGATGAGGGGAGATTACCGTGTACTTGGACGATGCCACGAAGGTGGCGGCGATTGTAGTGGGAGACGTTCATTTATTTTTTGAGATAAATAAAGTTTTGGTTCTTAAGAATTGCCTTTATGTACCTTTATTTAGAAAGAATTTAATTTCGGTTTCTAAATTATTTATGGATGGATATTCTATTTCTTTTAATGACAGAGTTGTTATAAAAGGGAATAGGGACATTATCTGTTCAAGTGAATTGATAGGAAATCTATACACACTTGAACCAAAACCTTCCACGATGCAAAATGAAGTTAATAACTCATCTTCTAATTTCAATAAGAGAAAAGAACCTCGAAGATGAACCAAACATATCTTAGGCTTGGTCATATTAACCTAAGCAGAATTCAAAGGTTGATAGCTGATGGACCTTTGAGTTCATTAGTGGTGGAAGATTTCCCAACCTGCGAATCTTGCTTGGAGGGAAAAATGACCAAGAGGCCTTTTAAGGCCAAGGGGTATAGAGCCAAAGATGTGTTAGAATTGGTTCATTCTGATTTGTGTGGTCCTATGACTATCCATGCTAGAGGTGGTTTTGAGTATTTCATCTCTTTTATAGACGATTATTCAAGATATGGATACATTTACTTGATGCGCCACAAGTCTGAATGCTTTGACAAGTTCAAAGAATTCAAGGCTGATGTGGAGAAACGTCAAGGTAAAAGTATCAAGACACTATGATCTGATCGTGGTGGCGACTACCTCTTGGGAGAGTTTAGGAATTACTTATCAGAGGCTGGGATTCAATCCCAATTGTCTGGAGCTTGCACACCCCAGTAGAATGGTGTAGCAGAGCGAAGGAATAGGACTCTTATGGAGATAGTTAGCTCGATGATGAGTTATTCTGAGTTGCCAGATTCGTTCTGGAGATATGCTCTAGATACGACAGTGTACATTCTGAACTTGGTTCCATCTAAATCAGTGCCTTCTACTCCCACAAAATTGTGGAATGGGCAAAAGCCTACTCTAAGACATATTCGGATTTGGGGGGGTCCAACACATGTGTTGAAGGAAGAAGGCGTAAGTTGGAACCCTCATGTATGCGCATGTTCGTTGGCTATCCTAGAGGAACGAAGGGTGGTTTGTTTTATATTCCTAAAGATCAGAGGGTGATCATTAGCATGAACGCCAGATTTCTAGAGGAAGACTATGTGATGAGCCACAAGCCCAAGAGTAAAATTGTTCTGGAGGAATTAAAAGGGGAAGTCACTTCTTCAGTACCACCGGTACAAGAGGATATACCACAAGTCACTACACCGCGTGTCACAGAGGATACACATGTGATACCTCATCGTAGTGGGAGGGTTGTGAGACAGCCTGATAGATTCATGTTGTTGGGAGAATCTTCTGAATTGGACCCTTGCGAACATGAACCTGATCCCTGGACATATGACGAGGCAATCCAAGATATAAATGCAGCATCATGGCAAAGTGCAATGAATACTTAGATTGAATCTATGGATTCAAATCAGGTCTGGGAGCTAGTGGAACCACCCGATGGTGTAAAAACCATTGGATCCAAGTGGATCTATAAAAGAAAGAGAGGAATAGACGGGAAGGTTGAGACCTTCAAAGCGAGGCTTGTTGTGAAGGGGTTTACTCAGAAAGAGGGTATCGATTATGAGGAGACCTTTTCGCCGGTGGCCATGCTTAAGTCTATCCGGATTCTCTTATGCATTGCAGCTCATATGGATTATGAGGTGTAGCAGATGGATGTCAAGACAGCTTTTCTTAATGAAAGTCTTGAGGGAAATATTTATATGAAGCAACCATAGGGATTCATTACAAAGGGCAAAGAGCATCTTGTATGTAAGCTTAATCGGTCCATTTATGGATTGAAGCAAGCTTCAAGGTCTTGGAACATACGATTTGATGAAGTAATCAAGTCTTATGGATTTATTCAAAGTCCGGATGAGTCTTGTGTATACAAGAGATGTGACGAAAACATTGTGGTATTTCTTGTACTATACGTAGATGACATTTTATTGATTGACAACAATATCAAGGTGTTATCGGACGTAAGGGTATGGTTGTCCAAACAGTTTGATATGAAGGACTTGGGAGAAGTGGGACACATCCTTGGGATCAAAGTTATAAGGGATCGCAGGAAAAGGATGTTGTGCTTATCCCAAGCTTCATACATAGACACGATTATGGATCGTTTTAGCATACAAAACTCCAAGAAGGGTTTTCTACCTTTCAGGCATGGAGTTCCTTTATCTAAGGAGATGTGTCCTAGAACATCTAAGGAGATAGAGGAGATGAAGGCGGTTCCTTATGCTTCGGTGATAGGAAGCCTCATTTATGTGATGCTATGTACAAGACCAGATATCTGCTATGCCGTGGGCATGGTCAGCAGATATCAAAGTAATCCAGGACTGGGACATTGGACTGCGGTAAAGCATATATTGAAGTATCTGAGAAGGACTAGGGATTATATGCTAGTTTACCAGGCAGACCAATTACTCCCTGTGGGTTACACGGATTCCGACTTCTAATCTGATAGGGATAATAGTAAGTCTACCTCAGAGTTTGTGTTTACTTTGGCAGGTGGAGCCATTGTATGGAGGAGTGTCAAGCAGAAATGCATGGCGGACTCGACCAAGGAAGTTGAGTATGTGGCAGCCTCTGAGGTGGCCAAAGAAGTTCTGTGGCTCAGGAACTTCCTGATGGACTTGGATGTGATTCCTGGTTTGCCCAAAACTATCCCAATTTATTGTGATAATAGTTGTGCAGTTGCTAACTCAAAGGAACCATGAGCCCATAAGGCTAGTAAACACATAGAGCGCAAGTACCACCTGATACGAGAAATCATAAAGAGAGGAGAAGTTGCTGTGGCCAAGATTGCATCAGAGGATAACCTGGTAGATCCTTTTACTAAGGCCCTTTCGGCGAGAGCTTTCGAAAGGCATGTGGAGGGAATGGAGATCAGATGTATGGCAGTTTGAGGACAGCATAGTCTTTTAGTATAAGTGGGAGATTGTTGGGATGTATATTGAAAAGTCTATCTTTTGTATGAACATCTTTATTTTGAAATAAGAATCACATGATCATTGTTTGCATATTTTTATGGTTATGCATATTGTCTAATACATTACATTGTAGATAACATAGTGTGTGGTGTCACACGGGAGATCATGTTATCGACTCCTTGTAAAGTATAAGTATAGGCTCACAACCGAGATGACTTTGGACAAACCATTGGTATGGTTGTAGTGTGATTTGGTATTGGTTTGTCTTGACCATAAAATCACACTAGTACACTTTGTGTGTATTGAGCAGGACCGACTTAGAGGTGATTCGATTTATTACTGACTACATAATTGAATCGGACCTCAGATATTATATTGTACATACTCTTAATCCCGATATAATAATGGGCAAATATACTTAGTATTCATCTCTTTGATTTGCCAATGGGTGAGATTTATAGATTAAATCGATAGGCCCGGTGAGTTGGGAAATAATATTATTTATATGGTGTGTTGTTGTTTATAGGAGGAAATCGTGTCCTATATATTAGGATGATGATGTCCCCTTAAGGAGCTCATAAGGTTCATCTTGTAAACCCTGCAGGTGGACTTGGTCCGGCATGATGAAAAGGATGAGTGGTACTACTCATGGAGTTAGATGTTGTCTAATTAATGGTCAGTAAATTAATTAATCGATGGGCATTCGAGATCTTAAACACGGGGTGAAAATGTACATATAATATATGGAGCCCATATTAACTTATAGGTTGGTGAGGTAGATCAATGATAATCCTTTAGTGGATTGGATTATCATTAATGGATCAGACTTTATGTGGGCTTGATCCATTGGGGGGCCAAGATCCAACTCCTCCTCATGGTCCCTATTGTAGCCTATTAAAACCTCATGAAGCTTAGATCCAATGGATAGAAACAAAACTCTAGATCCAAAGGTAGAGATTAAATCTCTAGATCCGATGGTTGAGATAAAATATCTAGATCCGATGGTTGAGATTAAATCCCTAGAACCAATGGTGGAGATTAAAACAAGGCTTATCCCTAACTCTATAAAAGGGGGGCAAGGGGTGGGCGGCAACTTGAATCCAACTAGAGATAGGATTAGGGTTTTGGGCGGCAAGGCTTGGAGGCTAGGGTTTAGGGCTTACCGGCAACAAATAAGGAAGGTCTTTCCTTTCTTCTTCTTCCCTCAAGGTGGCTGACAGCTTAGCTTCCCTTTCCTGCCCTTGGCCGACTTCCAAAGCATCCCCTCTCCCTCTCTTTGGCCAATAAAACCTAGGCTTAGGGTTCTCCCTTGGAGCTTTGGTCGGCATTCACCTATTCTCCTCTTCCTTCTTGGCCGGCGGCAAGCTCCAACCTTGGAGTTTGGTGGTTGGTTGAAAGAAGGAAAAGAGTCTTGTTTCTATTCTTCCTCTTGCTCAGAACGAGCAAGGAAGGAAGATTGGTGATCTAGGAGCTTCAACTTTTGGTAGATCGTCGCCCACACGACATCCGAAAGGAGGAAGGTCATACAATAGAAGATCGAGAGGTATATCAATTCTCTATTTTCATTTGTTGCATGTTTATATTTGTTTTTTAATTATATGCATGATATATATTCTGTTTTGTGGCTAAATATACTTGGACTCCGAACATAAACCCAAAAGTCGACGATCCGTACATCGTCTATTCCGCGGCTATTTGTGGAATAGAGGTTGGTCGCTTGAACAACAAGTTTGTTCAAGTGACTACTCTAAACAAATAGCACAATGATGACAAGGTTGCTTGGGCAATCCCTCTTGTCAAGGATAAATTTTTTTATCCGGGGACGTAGAGGGGATCGACATGAACAAGTGACTAAGTCGATAGGGGAAGCGAGGTTTCCCCCACGGACTCAATCCAACACCAAGATGTCTTTTATTAAGATTTGGGGATGTGAGGCTTATGTTCGATGTCAAGTCTCCGATAAACTAGGCTCCAAATCAGACAAGTGCTACTTTATAGGATATCCTAAGGAAACGAAAGGATATTACTTCTACAATCCCACACAGGGCAAAGTGTTTGTCGCTAGAAATGGAGTATTTCTAGAAAGAGAGATCATCTCTAGAAGAATTAGTGGGAGTCAAGTACATCTTGAAGAAATTCAAGATAAAGATAGCACTGAGATGGAAATTGAACAGGCACCACAAAGTATTTTGGATGATGAGATTGTTGCACAAGAAGTTGTGGAGCAACAACCTGTTCAAGTAGACCAACCTCTTCGCAAGTCTGATAGGATACGTCGTCAGCCTGAGAGATATTCATTTCTCTTGTCTGACAATGATGACGTTATGCTTGTTGAATTGAATGAGCCTACATCCTATCAGGAAGCTATGATGAGCTCAGATTCTGAGAAATGGCTAGAGGCAATGAGATTTGAAATGGAATCCATATACACTAACAAAGTATGAACTTTAGTTGATCCACCTAAAGGGGTCAAACCCATTGGGTGTAAGTGCATCTTTAAGAGAAAGACTGACATGGATGGTCTTATGCATACCTATAAAGGACGATTGGTAGCTAAAGGTTTCATACAAATTTATGGTATTGACTATAATGAAACTTTTTCACCAGTTGCGATGCTTAAGTCACTGTAAAGCCGTCAAGAATATTCTTAAGTACTTGAGAAGAACTAAAGAATATTTCTTGATATTTTGAGGCAATGAGGAGCTCACTGTAAAGGGTTACAGTGATGCTAGCTTCCAAACGGACAAGGACGATTACAGATCGCTGTTAGGGTATGTCTTTTGTTCAAATGGTAGTGTTGTGAGCTGGAAGAGTTCAAAGCAAAACACAATCGCGGATTCTACTACAGAGGCTGAGTATATTGCTGCTTCAGATGCGACAAAGGAGGTTATTTGGATCAGGAAGTTTGTTTCTGAGCTTGGTGTAGTTTCTAGCATCGTGAGCCCTATAGAGATTTATTGTGACAACAACGGGGCTATAGCACAGGCTAAGGAACCTCGTTCTCACCAACGTTCCAAACATATACTACGGCAGTATCACCTCATTCGAGAGATCATCGATAGAGGAGATGTGCGGATATGTAGAGTAGATACTGATGCTAACATTGCGGATCCCTTGACTAAGGCTTTGGCACAGAGAAAGCATGATGGTCACACTAGGACACTCGGTCTTAGAGATTACAGTGATTGACACTAGTGCTAGTGGGAGATTGTTAGTGTCAGCCCTTAGTATCAATCATGAGATGATTGATTAGGGATCATATGTATCATATTTCATTAATAATAGGCAAAGATTGATTATTATATTTACTTTATGTGTGTGTCAGCCAAATAAATATAATAATGCTCTTGAATAGTAGGTTCTAATCTATAGTATATTAATTAGTAGAATTAATTATGAGAAGCTGTAGAGAACACTATTCTTAAACATTCCTAGTTAAATATTGTATTAATAGACAAAGGGATATATTAATACATTGAGATATGTGTTATCAATGGATGATTTGATCTCACAAGTTATGGATATGTGATATCACATTGATACATGTATATACATATTGGAGAATATATGTACTGAATTGATCCGCCATGAGAAAGTTTCATGGATCGTTATATGAAGTGTCATAAACTTTCTCATGTGACTATTAGTATGAATAGTCCTTAGACCTGAAATCATTACGGTTCCCTACATAAGGAGTTATTTACTTTGGTATCGTCTAAGGTGCACTGGCGATCTGGGTATGTAACGAATTATGCGGAGGGATGTGAGTAATGTAGATGGGATCTATCCCTCCCATATGATGAGAGCGATATCTTTGGCCTCTTGATAGAGTATGACCACGAAATGCATGGTCATGCTCAAATGAGTCAATATGAGATATTGAGCTCATTTATGTGAGTGAGTCTACTTGGGGATCAAGAAATATAAAGATCGATAAGGGGATGACACGATCTATGCCTCATTGATCGATCTAAGATATTAAGAGTAGAAGGACACCGTCATACAAGATAATAGTCACAGAAAGGTTTTCTCGGATCTTGACATTTTCGTAACTTGGGTAGCAATGATGTATTGCTACATGTCGCTCATTGCTTATGTGTCTAAAGTGGTTTAGAGACATTGCCAATGTTACGAAAACCTATAGGGTCACACACAAATAACATGTTGTTCTGGAGATGACATTCATTTTAGTTTGACTAAATGAACCATTAGGCAATGAATTGGATTCATTGAAAGGATTGGATTTGAGTTAGACTCAAATTAAATGGCCGAATTTGAGTTGGACTAAAATTGATTTGACTTGAGTTGGACTAAATCAATTTGGATGGAACAAATTCATCATGCATGATTAATGTGGATTAATCATGCATTGAAGAGGAAAAATCAAAAGTTGGATGAATGGACTCAAATTGATTTGACTTGAGTTGGACTCATATCAATTTGGATGGTATAAATTCATCATGCATGATTAATGTGGATTAATCATGCATTGAAGAGAAAAAACCAAGAGTTGGATGAAACCTATTTCCATGCATGATTAATGTGGATTAATCATGCATTGAAGTGGGAAAACCAAGGGTTGGATGAAACCTTTCATATTCATGGGATGAATATAAAAAGTGGGCGTTGGATCATGATGTTTTTGGTTGAAAAATAGCCTTTGTTTTTCCCCTCTTCTTCCCTTGGCCAAAATTCTCTCAAGGCCTAGCATCTTTAGTGGTGTTGCTAGCATAATCTTTCTCCAAAGAGTGTTCGTGTGGATACCATAGAGGCACGTACACTTGAATGTGCAAGAGATCCGACGGACCATGAACAAGCGGGATAAACAAAGGGCACGCATCAAAGGTATACCCTATAGGATAGGGATTTATAGATCTATTCTTTAGTATGATTTTTTTTTTGCATGGATCACTCGAGGGATCCTTTTTTCACTGTGATTTTATTATTTATTGGATAGGATTACCAACAGGGTTTCCTCGGCACCGTCATGGGTGTGTGTTCGAACACGTTTCATAAACATGCACACAACGGAAGCAAAAACAAGTAATAAACTAATTTATTACAACACACACACCACATGCATGCAAGGACACATCAAGTGTAGACATAATCGCCTTTTCAAATTTTGCAATAAAAGAAAACTTATACAAGGTATACCTGACGAATAACACGCAACGAAAGGGCATCAACCTTAGCGACCCTAGTAAGTTTCGCCTCTATCTGAGTCCACGCCGAGTATCATCGGGATAGCTTTTCAAGCTACGAGCCCCATCTTCACACAAGATACTAGTCTCGTGTTGAAGACGTTGTGATCCAAGAGACGATCACAATTCAAATACAATTTAAATCCAAAACTGAGTTTCACAAACTAGCTTCTCGAAAACAAGTTTCGTCAACCGATTGTCGAAACTTTGATCCTCCGCCAAAGAGGTTTGCCGGAGATCCAATCCTCGACAAGGAGGTCATTGCAAGAGTTCCAAATATGACTAAACGACGCTCTCATCACAAAGGACACAAGCTGTCCAAGAGGGAAACTTGGTAGAAGAAGGTTGTCGACCAAGTAAAGATGACCGGCGGGAGCCAAGGGGCTGTGGCAAGTGGCAGTCCGACGGTGGAGTTGGTGGCCTGGTGGATAGGGTTGTTGGCCATCGGTGGTGGCTGGCTGACTGCGGCTGAGCTTTGGGTAGCTGCAAAGGTTGGGCGGCACCAAGCTTGGGTGGCGCACAAGAAAAGGAGAGGGAAAGAAAAATGGCTAGGGTTTCAAAAACCGAAGTCGTTCGATCTTAATCACTGGGTTATCTCTCAACCCCCTTATTTATAGAGAACATATCACTTATCCATTAAGAGACTTTTTCTCTAGACCTTTTCTATAAAACCTTTTCTCAAGAAACCTTTTCTCAAAGGGTTATTGGTTCACAACCAAAACCCATTAACCCACTCCATTAACTTAAGTTAAAATAAACTAAACCATGTTAGTCTATTTTAAGTTAAAACGAACTGAACTAATTTTGGTTCATTCGTTTAAAACAAACCAACCCCTTTTGGTTTATTTTCCACCATAGGACTAGAACCAAACCGATTTGGTTCATCCATCATGTCTTCATAAGACTCGACCCATCCATGCTTCCGATGCGATTGAAACAATTTCATGCTCGCTCCATGTTTGGTCCAACCAAACCATGTCTCTCTCAATCATAGAATCTCATTCTCAAACTCGTTTTAAATCCTTCGGATAACATTCGTAGTGTTTGTGACCAAATAGGTTCCCAATTTATGTTGGTCGTCTATAATTAACCATTAATTATAGAACGATCATGAGTGGCACCTAGTAGTACATCATGATCCCCAATTAACCGAAAAATCAACGGTTGACCCCAGAACAACTTATGAAACCTTTCACCACCTACAGTGAGTCGTGCCCCATTCTCTTCACTCATCTTATACCCACTTGGTTTAGGACATGGTCTATTGTGTCAGTCCCCACTTGGCTGACCATGTGAGACCTAGCCCAATTATTACTTTCTCATCCTTCGGATTCTAGCTACTACACAAGTATCCAAGAGTACCATACTCTAAATACGTAATGCTTTGGCCAAAGACTTTAGTAACAATCCGACGAGAGGCCATAGGGTATACATCTCCTTACAAGAAGTGGTGAATCCTCTGTAGGCTATTCAAACACCTTCGTCCACTTTGACTTATACCCAATCATCCCGAGTCCACATCTCCTCGGAGATTCTTGCTTAATATGTCAAAGCATAAGTCTTCATGACCAAGACGACTTGAATACTGCAAGTCGAAGGAACATCGGACTTAAGCTACAGTAAGAACTTCATTAACATATCCTTATATGCAGAGAACCATATGAAATCTTACAAATAGTCACTCCAATGAACTAAGGGGTTTTGTTTGTTTTAAATGATTGAACCAAAATTGGTTTGGTTCATTTTAACTTAAAATAGACCAACGCAATTTGGTTTATTATAACTTAAGTTAATGGAGTGGGTTAACGGGTTTTGGTTGTGAACCAATAACCTTTTGAGAAAAGGTTTCTTGAGAAAAGGTTTCAGAGAAAAAGTATTGAGAAAAAGTCTCTTAATGGATAAGAGATATGTTCTCTATAAATAACGGGGTTGACAGATAACCCGGTGATTCAGATCGAACGACTTAGGTTTTTGAAACCCTAGTCATTTTTCTCTCACTCTCTTTTTCTTGTGCACCGCCCAATCTTAGTGCCGCCCAACCTTTGCCACAGCCCAAGCTCAGGCGTCGGTGGCCAGCCACCACCACCGACCAGCAGCCCTAGCCATCGGCCAGCAGTTCCATCGTCGGATTGCCACCTACCGCCAGCCCCCCCTTTGTTGTCGCCGACCATCCTTGCTTGGCCATCAACCTTCCTCCACCAAGCTACCCTCTTGGACAACTAGTGTCCTTTGCGATGATAGCATCATTTAGTCGACATTTTGAACTCTGACAGCGACCTCTTTGTCGAGGATTGGATCTCTGACAATCCTCTTTGGTGGAGGATCAATGTTTCGTCAATCGATTGACGAATACCATTTCTGAGAAGCGATTTTGTGAAACTCAGCTTTGGATTCTAATTTTTGTCGTCTCTCCGATCACAATGTCTTCGACATGAGAGTAGTATCTTGTGTGAAGATGAGGTTCGTAGCTTGAGAAGTTGTCCCGACGATACTCGTCGTGGACTCAGATAGAGGCAAAACTTATGAGGGTCATTAAGGTTGATGTCCTTTTCGTTGCATGTTATTCGTTAGGTATACCTAGTATAAGTTTCCTTTTATTGCAAAATTTGGAAAGGTGATTATGTCTACACTTGATGTATCCTTGCATCCGTGTGGTGTGTGTATTGGAATAAATTAGTTCATTACTTGTTTTTGCTTCCGTTGTATGCATGTTTACGAAACGTGTTCGAACACACACCCATGGTGGCGCCGAAGAAACCTAACAGTGGAACTGTTGCTTGGATAAACCAAAGAGTATAACTCGTGTTAGTCTCAACAAAATTGATGGTGTCCGAATACATCAATTCATCGACTAGGGATAATTCCAATACATCACAATTACACATGTAGAGATACTCACTAGTTGTGATCCAATCACAAATTCTCTCATCATGTGAATCATATTGCGTACATTCAGTAAATGAGTTTAAGATATAATCAAATACATGAAAACATGTATACTCAAATAGTGAATCTTTATTTATCAAATAAATGGTACAACCATAAGGCGATTGCCTTAGGGCATCTCTCATATATCACTAATAAGCTCCCACTTGCTCTAATATCAATCGCCATAGTATTCAATACCATAAGCTCTAACATGAATCTCAAGCTTACTTTGAGGTAAGGCCATAGTTAAAGGGTTCCCTAAGTTCTTTCTAGTGAGAATCTTCTCGATTTGCATTTCCTTCCTACTTATGATCTCTCTGATCAAATGATAGCGGCGAAGCACATGTTTAGATCGTTGATGAGACCTTGGCTCTTTTGCCTGTGCAATCGCTCCATTGTTGTCGCAGTAAATAGGTATCACTTCAACAATGGTTGGAACCACACCAAGTTCCGAGACGAACTTATTAATCAAAACCGCTTCTTTTGCTGCTTCCGAAGCTGTGATGTATTCTGCCTCAGTGGAAGAATTCGCTACAATGCCTTGCTTGAAACTTTTCCAACTTATTGTATCTCCATTCAAGGTGAATATGTATCTAGACTGAGACCTGGAATCACCCTTGTCTATCTGAAAGTTAGCATCCATATACCCACGTATTACCATATCACCCTCTCCATATATTAGGAATACATCCTTAGTTCTTCTTAAGTACTTAAGGATTGTCTTAAATGTTGCCCAATGATCCATTCCTAGATCAGACTGATATCTGCTCATGACACTCAGAGCATATGATACATCAGGCCTCGTACATAACATAGCTTACATGAAAGATCTTGTTGTGGATGCATAGGGAATCTTATTCATGCAAATCCTCTCGTCTTCTTTGCGCGGACACATAGACTTCATAAGGTGTATCCCATACCTGATGGGAAGGAAACCTTTCTTGGATTCCAACATGCTAAATCTCTTTAGCACTCAGTCTATAGATGTAAACTGCAAAAGACCAAGCAGCCGTTTTGATCTATCTCTATAGATCTTAATCCCGAAGATGTAGGTCACTTCTCCCAGGTCTTTCATGGAGAATTTTTTAGAAAACCAAATTTTGATAGGTTGTAAGACAAATATATCATTTCCTATAAGTAATATGTCATCGACATACAACACTAGGAACACAACTGCAATCCCACTAACCTTCTTGTACACACAGGGTTCGTCTGGATTTTGTGAGAAATCAAACCTTTTGATTGTCTCATCAAAATGGATATTCCAACTCCTGGATGATTGCTTCAGTCTATATATGGACTGTAGAAGTTTGCATGCCTTGGTTTTATCAACGGATGTGAAACCCTCGGGTTGTATCATATACACATCCTCGAGTAGGTTTCCGTTAAGGAAAGCCATTTTCACATCCATTTGGCATATTTCATAATCATAATGAGTCGATATGACCAAGAGTATCCGAATAGATTTAAGCATAGCTACCGGTGAATTTATCTCATCATAATCAACACCTTGCTTTTCACTATATCCTTTCGCCACTAATCTAGCCTTAAAAGCAATCACATTACCATCCATGTCAGTTTTCATCTTGAACCCCCACTTGCACCCTATAGGCTTAATGCCTTCAGGTGGGTCAACCATATTCCAAACTTGATTTTTATACATGTAATCCATTTCCGACTTCATGGCTTTAAGCCATTTGTCCCTTTCTAAACTGTTCAGAACTTCTTCATAACTGGTAGGCTCTTCATCGTTAATGAGTAACACGTCGTTCGATTCGCTTACGAGAAATTCATATCTCTCAAGAATGTTGCGTGTTATACTAGATCTATGAAATTTTGGTGTCATAATAGGTTCAGTCGATGTCTCATCACTATGAGTTATCGATTGAGGTGCTTGACTAGGTATCTCCTTAATGTCTACTGGATTCTCTTGAACCTCCTCAAGTTCAACGATGCTTCCACTGTTTTCTTGCAAGAGAAACTCTTTCTCTAGAAACAAAACATACCTTAAAACAAACACCTTTTGTTCCACAGGATGATAGAATTAGTAACACCTCGTTTCCTTAGGGTATCCAATAAATAGACATTTATCAGACTTAGCATCCAGTTTGTCTGATATAGTCAACTTCACATAAGCAGGACAACCCCATATCTTCAAGTAAGATAAATGAGGTTTCTTACTATTCCATATCTCATATGGATTAGTAGAGACTATCTTGGTCGGAACTTTGTTTAACAAGTAAACAACAATTTGAAGTGAATATCTCCAAAAGAACTTGGGAAGATTCGCATGATTCATCATCGACCTAACTGATGTGAGCAAAACATATAGAGTTTTAGGAGTAGTTTTTGCTCACATCTCATTGCATTTTATATTTGATTCTTGCATACTTCACTTTATTTTTCATGAATTTCCTATTTTCTGGTTTGGAGATCTGCTCTTTGTACTTTTGTGTGCAGGACAACATTCTATGGGAAAAATTGGGCATTTTTGGAGCAAAAGGAAGGCATTTGGCAGCTATAACTGAAGGACACACAGTCTGGCCTTGTGAATCCACACGACCTGCCCCGAAGCACACAATGCCACACGGTGCATGTCATGTGAATCTATACGATCTTATGGCGATGGGGCAATTTCAACATGATTCAGTTTTTTCTAGGGTTCGGGAAGATCTAGCCACATGTCTATATAAAGGAAGCTACACCCAAGGGGTGGTATGACGGTCGGGACGACACACCGGTGTTGGTGCAATCGGCCCAGGTTGACTCGAGTTTGACTCGAGCAGTACCTTGATAGTATTTTGATGATAGATAAAACTCATGACATGGGATTGTCATGGGAAAGTCCAACATGGTGTTGGCATTGAAAATCCAAGCATGGAGCTTGGTGTGGAAAAGTCCAAAGTATTGCGAAGCCGTGCGCTTTGTGCTTGGTGAGAAATGCATTGCGAAGCTGTACGCTTGGTGCATGTGGGAAGTCTTGAGTACTTGCTAAGTTCACTAGGCTCGGGGTCCTTGAGTCGGTGAAGGATGGCATTGCGAAGTCGTGCGCTTGGTGCATCCGAGGGACCGCCGGACGGGGAGCGAATGGAGTGAGGCCCAAGGGAAGCATACTTCGAGTGAATGAGACGTGAAGGATGGCATTGCGAAGCCGTGCGCTTGACGCATCCGAGGGACATAGGCCGAGGGAAGAGAGCTTAGGTCGGGAACTCCATGAGGGATAAGGTGGACTTGGCCAAGTGGCTAAGACTGAGTGTTGGAGGCTCAAACTTGATGTTTGAGGGTTTACCCGACGGTCGGATGCTCAGACAACTTGGTGTTTGAGGTTTTGCCCGACAGCAGTCGACTGACATAGGTTCCGGTTCGACTGATCCAAGTCGACTAGGGTTCGACTGGTGTTAGACTACAGTTTTGTGGCTGGCAGTCAACTGCCATGGATTGGCATTCGACTGATGTCGACAGCAGTCGACTGCCGAGGGATGGCAGTCGACTGATGGGAATGTCGTGATCACAGAACACTCTGTAGCCGACTGGGCAGTCTACTATTAGGTCACCAGTCGACTGATGGGCATGATTAGTCGACTTGTAGGTGATCCGTAGAAACTTGTCCAACATGGATCCGGCCGTTGTGAGACAATGGCTACAGGGGCAGTCGACTGGGGCCTTTTGGCAGTCGACCGTTGGGCACGAAAACAGCTTGATGCAGATTATAAATGGAGCTCAAGTGGGAGGATCTCGCCAAGACTTTAAGGGAGCTATTGGAGGTGAATTGTTGCTGCATTCTAGTCCTTCAAGAGCCATCCAAAGTAAGCTACAAGCAAAGGGTTCAAATCAAGCGTTGTAAAGTGTTCTTTACGTGTATTTCGGATTTGTCTTTGTTTTGCTTGTATTTCATTACTTAGTGTAATTGCTTGTGAGAGGTTTCTCCACCTCCGATGTGTTGTCGAGAAGGAGTGGTTTAGTTAGTGTCGTGTGCATAACTAGAGCTCGGTGAGCTCGCCCGTGGAGTAGGAACTATTCGGTTCCGAACCACGTATATTGTGTGTGTTTGTATTATTATTGTTTCTATTGTTTTCGCTGTGCCAACGACAATCATAGGAAAGCAACACAACGAGAACAAACGAATTCCACCATCGAACGATTGAGGGCTATTCGACCCCCCCCCCTCTAGCCGGCCAACACAACCACATCGATCGACCCTACAAGTGGTATCAGAGCCAAGGCGCTTGTCGAGGACTAACCGCCGACACAAGCACTATAAAATGGTCTGCTACAACCTTCAACCACCAAAGTTCGAAGGAGATTTTCTATGGTGGAGAAGAAAAATGGAGGTATATCTAGAAATAGATTTTGATTTTATGCTAATCTTAGAAAACGGTTTCGAATTGCCTAGGGATGAAAGAAATAGGAAAATTGAGAAGTCAAGGTGGACCCAAGACCAAATCAAGGATTTCGAGACAAATCTCAAGGTAATCGAATTACTTAGTGATTTGATTCCTATCAATATTTGGTCTAGGTTGGGTAATTTTAGGGATGCAAAGGAATTATGGGATAAAGTAATGAAATTCGAAGAAATTTCCCAATCGGCACAAGTAGAGGAGAATGATGATGAAGAAGCACCCATCACATTTGAAGATGTTGATGATTTTGTGGAGACCTCCACCTCTAGCATTGAGGGGGAGGAAAGGGATTCTATTCCGGAGCAAAGTCAAAACGAAGCATCTACCTCCGGAAGATGTGATCAAGAAGAATCCTCCACCTCCCTAGGTAACTCAAGTGTTGTTATTTTAAATAAAAATCACATAATATGCTTTGAGTGTAGGGAGAAAGGGCATTACAAGAGCAAATACCCTAAATTGGCTAAGGAAAAGGCATCAGCACCAAAAGTCAACTCAAAGTCAAAGGATGCCGGAGTGCCCACAACTAGAAGCAAAGAGCACATTGTGTGCTTTAAATGCAATCAAAAGGGACACTACCGAAGCCAATGCCCTAGGGGCAGGAAGAAAGGGCAAGAGGGTGTATCACATGTAGGGGGAGCTTTTAAAGCTAACCATAAGGTAATTTTAAATTATGCACCTTCAATTCCTAAAGTTAAAAAGCATGCTAAAAACTATTTTAGCTCTCTTGCTATTATTAATGAAAAGCATGCTAGTAGAAATAAATATTTTTGCCTAGGTGCCAAGCTTGTTCATGTAACTAAGGACAAACCTAGGACTCATAATACTAGAAATATTTTACCAAAGGAGTCCATTAGGAGAATTGAAGAAAATTTGGGTGTTAATCCCAAGAAATCTAGACACATGCCTAAGAAGAAGAACATTTCCCAAAAGATAAATGAAAATTCAAAATTGGGAAAATTAGAGCTAGAAAACCAAGCCTTGAGGTAAACGCTAGAAAAACTTGAGAAGACCCTAGCAATAATCACAAATTCCGTTAAGGGATCTATTGTACCAAAGTCAAGGCTATAGGGATGTATACTGAAAAGTCTATCTTTTGTATGAACATCATTATTTTGAAATAAGAATCACATGATGATTGTTTACATATTTATATGGTTATGCAATATTGTCTAATACATTACATTGTAGATAACATGGTGTGTGGTGTCACACGGGAGATCATGTTATCGGCTCCTTGAAAAGTAAAGGTTCACAACCGAGATGGCTTTGGACAAACCATCAGAATGGTTGTAGTGTGATTTGGTATTGGTTTGTCTTGACCATAGAATCACACTAGTGCACTTTGTGTGTATTAAGCAAGACCGACTTAGAGGTGATTCGATTTATTGCTGACTATATAATCGAATCGGACCTCAGATATTATTTAGTACATGCTCTTAATCCCGATATAATAATGGGCACATATACTTAGTATTCATCTCTTTGATTTACCAATGGGCGAGATTTATAGATTAAATCTATAGGCTCGGTAAGTTGGGAGATGATATTATTTATATGGTGTTCCGTTGATTATAGGAGGAAACCGTGTTCTATATATTAGGATGATGATGTCCCCTTGAGGATCGCATAAGGTTCATCATGTAATCCCGCCAGGTGGACTTGGTCCGGCATGATGAAAAGGTTGAGTGGTACTACTCAAGGAGTTAGATATTGATTAATTAATGGTCAGTAAATTAATTAATCGACGGACATTCGAGATCTTAAACACAGGGAGAAAATGTACAAATAATATATGGAGCCCATATTATCATATGGGGGTTGGTGAGGTAGATCAATGATAATCTTTTAGTGGATTGCATTATCATTAGTAGATCGAACTTTATGTGGGCTTGATCCATTGGTGGCCAAGATCCAACTCCTCCTCATGATCCCTATTGTAGCCTATTAACACCTCATGAAGCTTAGATCCAATGGATATAAACAAAACTCTAGATCTAAAGGTAGAGATTAAATCTCTAAGATCCGACGGTTGAGATTAAATCTCTAGATCCGACGGTTGAGATTAAATCCCTAGAACCAATGGTGGAGATTAAACCAAGGCTTATCCCTAACTCTATAAAAGGGTGGACTATGGGTGCGCGGCAAGTGAATGGAGAGGAAAGGGGGCTAGGGTTTGGGCGGCAAGAGCAAAGGAGGTTAGAGTTTTGGGTGGCCACAATTAAAGAAAGTTTTTTTTCTTCTTCTTCCTTTGGTGGCCGAAACCCTTCCTCCTTCTTCTCTCCTTGGTTTGGCCAGTGCCCAAGCTTCTCCCCTTGATCTATGGCTTGTGATGGATGAGTTTAGGGTTGCTTCCCATGGGCGGCAACCAATCCTAGTTGGGATAGGAATAGGAGTGGGGCTAGGGTTAGGGTTTGGGTGTTGGTGTTGGGCAGCAACAATGGGAGGAAGCTTCTCCTTCCTCTTCCTAAGGTTGGCCAACCCCTCTTCCTTCTTCCCTCTACCTTGGTCAAAGCTCAATCTATTCTTCCCCCCTTCATCCTTGGCCGGAAATTAGGAGAGTTTACTTTAGGATTTGGGTGGCAACAAGGAGGAGTGATTTCCTTTCTCTTCTCCAAGTGTTGGTCGGTGCCCATGCCCTTGTTGTTTCTCCTTTGGTTGGTTTCCATACTCCATGGTCTCTTCCTTGGCCGGTGGCAACATCGAGTTTATTGACTTGGTGGCCGGTTCTAGATAAGAAGATGAGTTTTATTTTAGGATCTTCCTTTGTTCGGAGTGAACAAGGAAAGGAAGATTAGTGATCTAGGTGGCTTCAACTTTTGGTAGATCGTCGCCCACTCGACGTCCGAAAGGAGGAAGTACATACAATAGAAGATCAAGAGGTATAACAAGAGGTATAATCTTGTTTATTTTGATTAGTGTTCTTTTGTGTTATGTTTATAATTGCTTTTCAATTATGTGAATGTTTTGTGTGGATGGTTACTTGCTTGTATTTATTTTTCAACTATGAGCATGATATAAATCTGTATATGGATAAATAATACTTGGATCCCGAACATAAACACAAAAACCGGCGATCCGGACATCGTCTATTCCGCGGCTACTCGTAGAATAGAGGATGGTCGCTTGAACAATGAGTTTGTTCAAGTGACCTCTCTAAACGAATAGGACGATGATGACTTAGTTGGTTGGGCAATCCCTTATGTCTAGGATTAAATTTTTTTAATCCACGGACATCGATGGGATCGCCATGAACAAGCGACCGAGGTGAAGTGGGAAGCGAATTTTGCCCTCACGGAGTCGATAAGCAAAACCCTACAATTAGTGGGAGAGCTTCCGGGCAAAACCCTTCAAAGGCCTAGGAAACAAGAACAGTCTAAGGGCAAGAAAGGTTTGGGTCACAAACCTATGTCCTATCACAATGTTCCATTTAATTATGGAACAACATCTAGGTCTAGAAAAACCAAGGCTAATAGGGAAGTCATCCCTAAGTCTAGCCATGGTATGTGGCTAGTGGCTAAGACCTCAAAGAAATCAAATGTAGCCACTAGGAAGGTCAAAGGGGAGTTACCCCTAGAGTTGACCGAGGAAAGACCCAAAAGACTATGGCTTTAAAGTATAAAAGGGTCATTAGGAAGGTATCAAGGGATGTTATCCCTAGCGAATACCTTGTTAACCCAAGGAGCTCCAATAGGTATTGGGTTCCTAGAAGCGTGATCTATTCACGCTAGATGGGTTAGGGTGTGTCAACCCTAAATGGATGGGTAGTTAACCTAGCCATGGTGAGTTGACACATTAAGATGTGCCAATATTCTTTGAGAAGTTGAAAAATGATTAAATTGGCACAATTAGGTCTAAGAGGTATTGGTGTGCCATTTCGGATTTATGGCACACTAGGGGGAAAAATGGCTTTAAGGCAAAAATGGGCTTAACCCTAGAAATGGCAATTTGGATTCAACACTTAGGTATTCTATACCTTAGCATATTTTACTTGCCATGATTTATTTTCCTTGCCATGTCATGACATCATTTTCATTTTTATCTCTAAAAATGTCACAATCATGTTTAGACTTCTTCTTTATATGTCATGTATGCTAAAATGTCATTCACATGGCATGACATCATGATTTTGGCATATGCTTTTATCTATATCATATTTCTGCCATAATCATCATCATGCATATAACTAAAATGAAATTAAGGACTATGGCATGATTTGATGGGAATCAAATAATATTGCCTAGAAATATGCATGAAACCATTAAAAGAACAAAAACCCACATCTCACTAAAAACTTGACTTGTATGTGTTTTACACATCTAGATATAAGTGAGATGTTTAGGAAAAAGAAATTAAAGGTTTCAATAACATTTTGAAAATATTTTGAAAAACCTTGGTGAAGTCTATCTTTTGATAGCCATCACCATTGAATGGGATGATACAAAGAGGAATCAATATTGAAGCTTTTCTTAACTTTTGGACTTTATATAAATCTCTTAATTTAGTGGGTAAAATAATTTTCAAATATTTTTCACCCATAATGATTGTGATAAGTAATATACATACCAAATTTCAAGATTTATCAACTTATGTTTATTTACTTATGAATTTCGGAAAGTCATTTCTAAAATTCAGAAAACTACAAATGCAGTTATCAGTCGACTGCTATGTTGGCCAGTCGACTGATGGGGATAGCAGCCGACTGATTTTTGAATTCAGTCGACTTCCCAAGCTGATTTCGGGTAAACCTTGTTGGTTAGGCCCATGTTCAGCTAGGTTAAGGTCCCCTAACCACTCCTAACCCTAGGACATGCTTCGGAGAACATAAGAAAGGTTGGAAATCCATTGGATATGAATTAGGAGAAGTGTTTAGGGTGAGTATAAATTTTAAGGTGGAAGAGAGTTCATTGTTGAACTTTGCCTTAATTTTGTTTGGTTAAATGTTCCTATTGGCTTAGGGACTCTCCAAGGACATTGTTGGTGCAATGGACAAGGGGGAGCAAGCCTCTAGGGGGGGTATCCATCATGGGAAGATGGATGTGTATTTCCTCATGGGAGGAAAATTGGGTTGCCTCTCTTTAAGTGATATGGTATCACTAGAAAGATTGTAGGCATGTGTTCCTTCTAGGGAGAGATTGTAAGATCTCATTGGGATATGAGACATTCATACCCTTGGGGAGGACCTTTTTGATGTAATGTCAAAAAGGGGGAGAAGTTACCAAGTTACCAATTAGGGTTCGTTGGAATTCTCATTGGGATATGAGAATTGCCAATATGGGAGAATTGGTAGACTTGAGATGGTAGTTTTGTCAATCATCAAAAAGGGGAAGATTGTGTTAGTGAAAGCCCTAGAGCCAATCATGTGATGATTGTCGTATGGACTTTATTGTATAATATTCCTATTTATAAAGGCATGGTTATTATATTTACTTGTATTGGTGCCAAATAACTAAATATAATAATGTCCTTGAGTAGTAGGTTCTTATCTATATCAATCGATTGGTTGAATCGATAATGAGATGACATAGAGAACACTACTCTTAATCATTCCTAGTCGAGTATTAACATTCAGGGACAATGTTAATGCGTAGAGACTAGCATGTAGGTCAACAAGATGACTTGATCTCACAAGTCATGGATATGAGATATCAAGTTGACACATGGGTATGCATTGGAGAATGTATACTGAATGACCCGCCATGAGAAAGTATCATGGATCATTATATGAGTGTCATATACTTTCTCATGTGGCTATTAGTATGACTATTAGTCCTTAGACCTGAAGTCACCATGGTTCCCTACATAAGGAGTTGCATACTTTGGCTTCGTCAAACGTCACCCGTAAATGGGTGGACTATAAAGGCGATTACTGGGTATGTAACAAATTATGCGGAGGGATGTGAGTGATGTAGATGGGATCTATCCCTCCTATATGACGGGGGTGACATCGATATTCTTGATAGAGTGAGACCACGAAGTGCATGGCCATGCCCAAATGAGTCAATATGAGATATTTAGCTCATTTGATTAGAGTGAGTCTACTTGGGGTTCAAGATTTAGATTGTACCGAGGATGACACGGTCTATACCTCGATTGGTCAATCTAGATGTCAAGGATAGAGGGACATTGTCACATATTGTGAGAGTCACAAAGGTGATGTTGGAGCTCAACATTCTTGTAACTTGGGTAATAATGATGTGTTGCTAGATACCGCTCATTGCTTATGTTCCTAAATCGGTTTAGGGACATTGCCAACGTTACAAGAACCTCTAGGGTCACACACATAAGAGCAATTAGATGGAGATTAGGTTCATATGATGAACCATGAGGATTAGGTTCATGGGATGAACCAAATTGGATTAAGAGTAATCCAAATTAGACTAATTGAGTTAGACTCAAGTTGATTCAAGTGTTGAATGAGTCTAATTTAGATTTGATTCATCAAATCAATTTAAATTAAATGAATAGAGATTCATTAAATTAAATTGACTTGAGTCAAGTGGTTAGATTTGATCAACCATGTGAGATTAGAGGTGAAGTTTGACTTGACCAAATGCCATGTCATGATGATGACTTGGCATGGTCGGCCAATGATGATGCTCCACATCATCATTGACTTTGTCAATTGGTGCCACATCATGAGGGAGACCAAGGTTCATGAGAGTTACATGCATGCATGTAACCCCCTTCCTTGAAGTGGCCGGCCACTTTAGGGGTTTCAATGTGGAATTCATTTTTGTGAGTTACTCATTCCATCATCTTCTTCCTTGGTGTTTTTTTCTCTCAAGCTCTCCTTCTTCTTCCTCATCTTGCCGAGATCTTCTAGGAGTGCTAGCACACTCAAGTTTGTATTTTTCTCCACCTATTGCTTGTGTGGATACCAATAGAGGAGTGTGCACTTGACACTCTCGAGTTCCGGCGAACTTTTGGACGAGCGGGATTTGCGAAGGGCGTCGCTACGAGGGTAACGATCTCACCTCTTAGATCTAAGGTAGATCTAGAATTTTTAGTAAGCACATACATATTTTATTTTAATATATCTTCGCACGGATCCGTGGCCGAGGATTCTGAGGTTTCCGCAACGCAAAAAGCGGTTTTTTGCGGCTCGGAAAAACCCAACAGTGGTATCAGAGCCACGTGCGAAGCATGTATGTGTTTCGTCTTTGTAATTTTTGTATTAGATATAAAAATTACAGATTTAATATGTTTCTGTAAATTTCCTAATTTTATAGAATTTTTGTGTATTTTTCTCAAAGAGTCGAAGCAACAAGTGTTGGGACACTTGTAGGCTTCAACCGTCGAGAAAAACTCTCCGAAACGGCGAGTTCTCGCTTTAGGTTTTTGGGACAGTGAATTAAGTCACTGTAGGATCGTAGTAGGGACACTCGCAAAGTTAATTTTGTGAGTATGGGCGCTGCCCTATCCCCGAAAGGGGCTTTGTCCCGCGATCGCGCCCGGAAACCGCTTAGCGGGACCGTTACGGAGAGGTGACTCATTAATTTGAAAAAAAAAAAATTAGAAAAAATTATAAAAATTTCTGTAAAAATACATAATTTAGAATTATGTATAATTCTGTGATTGTCATGGCCCAATGACCCCAATTTGATTGGATTATGTGTGTTGTAATTCATAATACTCTGCTTTTGTGGTCAGGCGTGTTGTATAGTGTATCGACTGCGCGTGACTCCTCTTCTTTTGATATTATAGTTGTAATTAGTTTTTAGACTCGAATGTAACTCGTGTTTCATATTTGTAATGTACAAAATGGAGCGGTGGAAAGTCCACTCGAAGACGAGATTACGAGAAGGGTGACGACGACACATGGTGGTCAAAGGAAGCGCTTGGAGAAGCCGCTAGCCTTAGGTTGACCGTCCGATCTTCTCATTGGCTTGAGAAGATCGTAGTAGGGCCATGACTATATCACATTTAATTATATATATATATATGTTGATATATATATATATATATATATATATATATATATATATATATATATAGATATATATATATATATATATATATATATATATATATATATATATATATATATATATATATATATTTAATTGATTTTGCTTGTATGTATGTGATGCATGCTAGTAGAATAATGCTTGTATGTATATGATGCATGCTAGGATAATTTTCTTGTATGTATATGATGCATGCTAGAATAATGAATCTATGTATATGATGCATGCTAATATAGGATAATAAAGGCCTAAATGCGTATAAGATACACATTACGATTAGATTAGATCATAATCGAATCAACTCGAAAATGCCTATCGAGCCTTGATACCCATCACTACCTCGATCATTTGTTGTTGTTGAATCTGCCAAAGCAGAGCAACGCATATTATCTTGGTAGGGTGCGAAGGGACAATCTTGGTCCCGCCTATCATGCTTGGGTTAGAGTAAGCTCAATTAGATTGAGCAAAACTAGTTAAACTCAATTGGATCGAGTAGAACTATAGGCATATTCCAATCGTTGGAACGATAGGTCAAGATCGCATTTACACTAAATCTTGGGCGATTTAGCCAAAGCTAACTCAAGGTCTTTTGTAAATGTGGGTCTTGATCCTATAAACAAGAGTTGCATAGAGATGTAATCGATAATGTGTTACCCACCGATCATACTAAGTCTTGGGCGATTTAGCCAAAGCTAACTCAAGGCTTAGTATGATGTGGATCTTGTCCCGCAAGAATTATAGCTAGTTTGTATGAATCTAGTAATGTGGTTTGACCACATCCATAACTCATTTCTACAAAAATTCCTATAATTCAGTGGGAGCATCATTTGATTAAAGGCCTAATTAAATGATAAAAGGAATATGATATTAATTCTCTGCATTGTATGTTATAGATAACTATGTCGACAAACACGAACACTCTCTCTCTGCATTCTGTCCTTGAGAAGGACAAGCTCAATGGAGCGAATTTCCTGGACTGGTACAGGAACCTGAGAATTGTTCTCACCCAAGAAAGGAAGTTGTATTCGGAGGCACCTCCCCGCCTGCCTCGTGACAAAGATGCTTACAAGAAGCATCAAGTTGATGCATTAGATGTGTCATGTCTAATGCTCGCGACCATGAACTCTGAGCTTCAGAAGCAACATGAGTTCATGAATGCTTATGATATGGTTGGACATCTTTGTCAACTATATCAAGGATAAGCTAGGCATGAGAGATATGAAGTCTCTAAGGCATTATATGGGTCCAAAATGCAAGAAGGGACTCCCGTAGGTACATATGTACTCAAGATGATTGGGTACGTAGAAAACCTACAAAGGCTGGGATTCCCACTTGGCCAAGAGCTGACCACTGACCTGATCTTGCAATCTTTGCCACAAGCCTTCGATCAATTTGTCATGAATTATAACATGAATGAAATTGATAAGCCACTGCCTGAAATGCTCAGCATGTTGAGAACTGCTGAGCTTAACCTTAAGAAGGGAAAATCTGACACCATTTTGATGGTATAAAAGAAGAAAGGCAAGGGCAAGCCTAAAGGTAAGGGAAAGTCCCAAGCCAAGGGCAAAGGCAAAGAACTTAAACCCAAAGAAGGGGTAGCCAAGGAAGGGGCTTGCTTCCACTGCAAGGAAGCTGGACACTGGAAGTGTAACTGCAAAGCTTACCTGGAAGATCTTAAGAAGAAAAGAAGTGAGACTTCTACTTCAGGTATAAATGTTATAGAAGTCAATCTATCTATTTCTTCATCATGGGTATTAGATACCGGATGTGCATCTCACATTTGTACCAATGTGCAGGCGCTGAGAAATAACAGGGCATTGACAAAGGGCGAGGTGGACCTACGAGTAGGCAATGGAGCAAGAGTTGCTGCTGTTGCTGTAGGAACTTATGATCTATCTTTGTCCTCTGGGCTTGTATTAGAATTAGATGAATGTTGTTATGTGCTTGCCTTAACCAAGAACGTCATTTCAGTTTCTTGTTTGGACAAGAAAGGATTTTCATTTATAATAAAGAACAAATGTTGTTCAGTTTATTTAAATGATATGTTCTATTGTAGTGCACCTCTAATGAACGGACTCTACTTTCTAGACTTAGAGAGCCCTATCTATAACATAAGTACAAAGAGGTTCAAGTCAAATGAGTTGAACCAAACTTATCTCTGGCACTGTCGCTTAGGTCACATAAATGAGAGTCGCTTATCTCAGCTCCATAAGGATGGGCTGCTAGACTCATTTTATTTTGAATCATATGAGACATGCAAATCTTGCCTTTTAGGCAAGATGACCAAGACTCCCATTAGTGGACACAGCGAAAGAGCAACAGATTAGTTAGGACTTATACATAGTGATGTATGTGGTCCTTTCAATGTTGCTAGAGGTGGTTACAGGTACTTCATTACATTTACTGATGACTTCAGTAGATATGATTATGTGTATCTCATGACACACAAATCATAATCCTTTGAAAAGTTCAAAGAATTCAAGAATGAAGTACAAAACCAGCTTGGCAAGAGTATTAAGATACTTCGATCAGATCGAGGTGGTGTATACCTTAGCCATGAGTTTCATGACTATCTAGCTGAGTGTGGGATTCTATCTCAACTCACTCCTTCTGGAACACCACAGTGGAATGGTGTATCCGAAAGGAGGAATCGTACCCTATTGGATATGGTACGATCTATGATGAGTCACATAGATCTTCCTATATCCTTTTGGGGATATGCTCTAGACACAGCAGCCTTTACCCTTAACCGTGTACCATCCAAGGCTGTGATAAAGATACCATATACGATATAGACATGGAGAAATCCCATGATGTCTTTCATGAGGATTTGGGGATGTGAGGCTTACGTTCGACGCCAAGTCTCAGACAAACTGGGACCCAAATCCGATAGGTGCTATTTTGTTGGATATCCCAAGGATACAAAGGGATATTACTTCTACATTCTCAGTCAGCACAAAGTGTTTGTGGCAAAGACTGGGGTTTTTCTAGAAAGGGATTTTGTTTCTAGAAAAACTAGTGGGAGTACCTTCGATCTTGAAGAAATTCAAGATAAGGACCATAGCACTGAGGCCTTAATGGAGGTTGAACAGGAACCACAAAGTGTTGTGGGTGATGAGGTTGTTGCACAAAGAGTTGTGGAACAACCACCTGTTCAGGTAAACCTACCTCTTCGCAGGTCTGATAGAGTACGTCGTCAGCCTGAGAGATATTCATTTCTCTTGTCTGACCATGATGACGTAATGCTCATTGAGAATGAGCCTACCTCCTATTAGGAAGCTGTTATGAGCCCAGATTCTGAGAAATGGCTAGAGTCCATGAGATCCGAGATGGAATCCATGTACACCAACCAAGTATGGACTTTGGTTGATCCACCTGAAGGGGTCAAACCCATTGGGTGTAAGTGGGTCTTTAGGAGAAAGACTGACATGGATGGACTTACGCATACCTATAAGGGCTGATTGGTGGCTAAAGGTTTCAAGCAAATTCATGGTATTGACTATGATGAAACCTTTTCTCCAGTGGCGATGTTTAAGTCCATTCAGATCTTGCTTGCTATTGCAGCATACCACGATTATGAGATCTGGCAGATGGATGTCAAAACTGCGTTTCTGAATGGAAACTTGCTCGAGGATGTGTACATGACACAACCTGAGGGTTTTGTAGATCCGCAGCATACTGGGAAGGTATGCAAGCTGCAAAGGTCAATTTATGGGATAAAGCAAGCTTCTCGGAGCTGGAATCTTCGATTCGATAATGCGATCAAATAGTTTGGTTTCATGAAGAATAAAGATGAACCCTGTGTCTACAAGAGGGTTAATGGGAACACAGTTGTCTTCCTTGTATTGTATGTGGATGACATACTGCTCATTGGGAATGACATCCCTTCGCTACAGTCTGTGAAGACTTGGCTCGGGACGTGCTTCTCAATGAAAGACTTAGGTGAAGCAGCCTGTATTCTAGGCATCAAGATCTATAGAGATAGATCTAAGAGATTGCTTGGCCTAAGTCAGAGTACATACATTGACACAGTATTACTTCGGTTTGCCATGCAGAATTCCAAGAAAGGACTTCTGCCGATGTCACATGGTGTGAGTCTTTCGAAGACTCAAAGTCCCTCTTCTAGAGAGGAGAGAGACCGCATGGATAAGATCCCTTACGCATCTGCTATAGGATCTATCATGTACGCCATGCTATGTACTCGTCCTGATGTCTCATATGCTTTGAGCATGACGAGTAGATACCAGTCAGATCCAGGTGAGCGTCACTGGATAGCAGTCAAGAATATTCTTAAGTACTTGAGAAGGACTAAAGAATATTTCTTGATATTTGGAGGCGATGAGGAGCTAGCTGTAAAGGGTTACAGCGATGCTAACTTCCAAACTGACCAGGATGATAATAGATCGCAGTCAGGGTTCGTGTTTTGCTTTAATAGTGGCGCTGTGAGCTGGAATAGTTCCAAGCAGGACACAGTTACTGATTATACAACAGAGGCCGAATATATCGGTGCTTCCATCTCATTCGAGAGATTATCGATAGAGGAGATGTGAATATTTGAAGAGTACCCACAGAGGCTAACATCGTAGATCCCTTGACCAAGGCTTTGGCACAGAAAAAGCATGATGGTCACACTAGGTCATTGGGTATTAGATACTACGGTGATTGGCACTAGTGCTAGTGGGAGATTGTTAGTGAAAGCCCTAGAGCCAATCATGTGATGATTGTTGTATGGACTTTATTGTATCATATTCCTATTTATAAAGGCATGGTTATTATATTTACTTGTATTGGTGCCAAATAACTAAATATAATAATGTCCTTGAGTAGTAGGTTCTTATCTATATCAATCGATTGGTTGAATCGATAATGAGATGACATAGAGAACACTACTCTTAATCATTCCTAGTCGAGTATTAACATTCAGGGACAATGTTAATGCGTAGAGACTAGCATGTAGGTCAACAGGATGACTTGATCTCACAAGTCATGGATATGAGATATCAAGTTGACACATGGGTATGCATTGGAGAATGTATACTGAATGACCCGCCATGAGAAAGTATCATGGATCGTTATATGAGTGTCATATACTTTCTTATGTGGCTATTAGTATGACTATTAGTCCTTAGACCTGAAGTCACCATGATTCCCTACATAAGGAGTTGCATACTTTGGCTTCGTCAAACGTCACCCGTAAATGGGTGGACTATAAAGGCGATTACTGGGTATGTAACAAATTATGCGGAGGGATGTGAGTGATGTAGATGGGATCTATCCCTCCTATATGATGGGGGTGACATCGATATTCTTGATAGAGTGAGACCACGAAGTGCATGGCCATGCCCAAATGAGTCAATATGAGATATTGAGCTCATTTGATTAGAGTGAGTCTACTTGGGGTTCAAGATTTAGATTGTACCGAGGATGACACGGTCTATGCCTCGATTGGTCAATCTAGATGTCAAGGATAGAGGGACATTGTCACATATTGTGAGAGTCACAATTAGTAGTCACAAAGGTGATGTTGGAGCTCAACGTTCTTGTAACTTGGGTAGCAATGATATGTTGCTAGATACCGCTCATTGCTTATGTTCCTAAATCGGTTTAGGGACATTGCCAACGTTACAAGAACCTCTAGGGTCACACACATAAGAGCAATTAGATGGAGATTAGGTTCATATGATGAACCATGAGGATTAGGTTCATGGGATGAACCAAATTGGATTAAGAGTAATCCAAATTAGACTAATTGAGTTAGACTCAAGTTGATTCAAGTGTTGAATGAGTCTAATTTAGATTTGATTCATCAAATCAATTTAAATTAAATGAATAGAGATTCATTAAATTAAATTGACTTGAGTCAAGTGGTTAGATTTGATCAACCATGGGAGATTAGAGGTCAAGTTTGACTTGACCTGAGAGGGAAGATAAAAGGTCAAGTTTGACTTGACCAAATGCCATGTCATGATGATGACTTGGCATGGCCGGCCAATGATGATGCTCCACATCATCATTGACTTTGTCAATTGGTGCCACATCATGAGGGAGACCAAGGGTCATGGGAGTTCCATGCATGCATGTAACCCCCTTCCTTGAAGTGGCCGGCCACTTTAGGGGTTTCAATGTGGAATTCATTTTTGTGAGTTACTCATTCCATCATCTTCTTCCTTGGTGTTTTTTTCTCTCAAGCTCTCCTTCTTCTTCCTCATCTTGTCGAGATCTTCTAGGAGTGCTAGCACACTCAAGTTTGTCTCTTTCTCCACCTATTGCTTGTGTGGATACCAATAGAGGAGTGTGCACTTGACACTTTCGAGTTCCGGCGAACTTTTGGACCAGTGGGATTTGCGAAGGGCGTCACTACGAGGGTAACGATCTCACCTCTTAGATCTAAGGTAGATCTAGGGTTTTTAGTAAGCACATACATGTTTTATTTTAATATATCTTCGCACGGATCCGTGGCCGGGGATTCCGAGGTTTCCGCAACGCAAAAAGCGGTTTTTTGCGGCTCGGAAAAACCCAACAGATTGTTGGTCCAATCTGCCCAGGTTGACTCGAGTTTTACTCGAGCAGTACCTTGATAGTATTTTGATGATAGACAAAACTCATGACATGGGATTATCATGGGAAAGTCCAACATGGTGTTGGCATGGAAAATCCATGCATGGAGCTTGGTGTGGAAAAGTCCAAAGTATTGCGAAGCCGTGCGCTTGGTGCTTGGTGAGAAATGCATTGCGAAGTCGTGCGCTTGGTGAATGTGGGAAGTCATGAGGACTTGGTAAGTTCACTAGGCTCGGGGTCCTTGAGTCGGTGAAGGATGGCATTGCGAAGTCGTGCGCTTGGTGCATCCGAGGGACCGCCGGACGGGGAGCGAATGGAGTGAGGCCCAAGGGAAGCATACTTCGAGGGCATGAGACATGAAGGATGACATTGTGAAGTCGTGTGCTTGGCGCATCCGAGGGACGTAGGCCGACGGAAGAAAGCTTTGGTGGGGAACTCCATGTTGGATAAGGTGGACTTGGCCAAGTGGCTAAGACTGAGTGTCGGAGGCTCAAACTTGATGTTTGAGGGTTTACCCGACGGTCGGATGCTCAAACAACTTGGTGTTTGAGGTTTTGCCTGACAGCAGTCGACTGGCATAGGTGCCGATTCGACTGATCCAAGTCGACTAGGGTTCGACTGGTGTTAGACTGCAGTTTTGTGGCTGGCAGTCGACTGCCATGGATTGGCAGTCGACTGATGTCGATAGCAGTCGACTGTCGAGGGATGGCAGTCGACTGATGGGAATGTCGCGAGCACAGAACGCTCCGTAGCCGACTTGACAATCGACTACTAGGTCACCAGTTGACTGATGGGTATGATTAGTCGACTGGTAGGTGATCCATTGGAACTTGTCCAACATGGATCTTGCCGTTTTGAGACAACGGCTACAGGGGCAATCAATTGGGGCCTTTAGGCAGTTGACTGTTGGGCGCGAAAATAGCTTGATGTAGGTTATAAATGGAGCTCAAGTGGGAGGATTTTGCCAAGACTTTAAGGAAGCTATTGGAGGGGAATTTGTGCTGCATTCTAGTCCTTCAAGAGCCATCCAAAGCAAGCTACAAGCAAAGGGTTTAAAGCAAGAGTTGTAAAGTGTTCTTTACGTGTATTTCGTATTTGTCTTTGTATTGCTTGTATTTCATTACTTAGTGTAATTACTTGTGAGAGGTTTCTCCACCTCCGACGTGTTGTCGAGAATGAGTGGTTTAGTTAGTGTCGTGTGTATTACTAGAGCTCGGCGAGTTCCCCATGGAGTAGGAACCATTCGGTTCCGAACCATGTATATCGTGTGTGTTTGCGTATAGTTGTATTGTTGTTAGTATTATTATTGTTTCTATTGTTTCCGTTGTGCTAACCACAATCGTAGGAAAGCAATGCAACGAGAATGAACGAATTACACCATCGAACGATTGAGGGCTATTCACCCCCCCCCCTCTAGCCGGCCAACACAACCACATCGATCAACCCTACAACTGGTGCCCTAAAAAGCATCGGAAACTTGTAACGGGGAGGAAGGAAGCTACACGAGGACCAAATTCTGTGCTTCAACACTGGGGAGAAGAACCAAAGTGCATTGTAATTCACTTTCCTCACATAATTTGCATTGTATCTATGAATTCAATTATGCTTTGTGTTTCTCTTCTCGTATCTATGGAGTAGATTCTCAAATTCTAGGATTAGGGAGTAGTTTGTGTGCGTAGAACATGTTATTTCAAATATATGTCTATTCTTGTTTTCATATTTGCAATTGGTGATTGTGTAGACAGATAGCTATTTGTTTTGGTGTTCTATTTACTTTGCATGGCTGTTACGAGGGGTGACAACCCTTGTATCAAAGATTTAGGAGAATTAAGGAGGAACTTAGGGGTTGACCTCTTCTTCGATAACCGTGGATAGAAGGGTGTGATAGAGTCAGAAACGGGACATGTTCTGACTTGTCACAGGGATTGATCCGACATCCTCGTACCTCCTACTCCATCCTAAAGCCAGGGGTTGACCTGTTATGGTAGAGGTAGTTCTCAATAGATGCGAAGGCTCATTGAGGAAGTGTATGATGCCCCTTCCACAAAACCATACTTAGACGTCTAGATAACACCCAATTGATAGTGTGTTCTGCGACACATAAGCGAAACTGAAATCCTAGAATTTTCTCAGAAGACTCATAGCGACCCTTTTCTTCTTCCATGTGACACCGTACTAGAGTTAAGACCACTATCAAACCTCATAAGCACAACCCTTAACATTAAACACCGAACAATAACGTTCACTGAACAATCGGTACTCGAATCTTAGTCCCTATGGTATCGATAATCTTTTTTATTACTTGACGACATCCGTGCACTTACGGGCATTGAGTGCGAGTGCGCGCTTCAAGTCTTCGATGTTTCCCATCACGAGATTTGAGGACGCGTTCGGGTGCATCACTAACCATGTCCAACAAGGTTCAGTTTCGCCTATCAGATACACCATTCAGCTGCGGTGTATACGGCGGAGTCCATTGAGACAATATACCATTATCCTTTAGATAATTCAGAAACTCTTGACTCAAGTATTCACCACCTCGATCAGATCGAAATATTTTAATGATTTTACCAAGTTGTTTCTCTATTTCATTTTTGAATTCTTTGAACCTTTCAAAGGCTTCAAACTTGTGTTTCATCAAGAACACATATCCAAATTGTGAGTGATCATTGATAAAGGTAATAAAGTAGTTATAGCCTCCTTGAGCATCAGTTGACATAGGTTCGCATACATCAGTATGTATTAGACCAAGCAACTCTCCCACCGGTTCACCTTTTCCAGTAAAAGGTAACTTAGTCATCTTTCCTTTTAAGCATGATTTGCATGTATCAAATGAATCAAATTTAAACGATTCCAGAATTCCACAACGATGCAATTTAGACATGTGTTTCTTGCTTTGCTTCGTTTCAGTTACGTATTGCCGGTGTAATTAGGACATGTATTTCTTCAGCTTGAACACTAGTCACGAAGATCATTCGGAGAGAAGGAGGCTACTAATTGATTATATATTCCATTGCATAATGTTCCAGTCCCATAAAGAACTCCATTCAAAGTTATGTAACAACAATTGTTACTAAAAGTCAAATGATATCCATTTCTATTTAAACAAGAAATAGAAACAATATTCTTTATTAACGAAGGTATATAATAGTAATAGTTCAATTCTAAGGCAAGTCCTATAGGGAGCTTTAACAAATATGTTCCAATGGTGACCGTAGTAACCTTTGCTTCATTGCCAACTCACAAATTTGATTCTCCCTTGACGAGTCTCCTTTTATTCCATAGTCCCTATATGTCATTATATATATGTGAGCCACACCCGGTATCCAATACCCAAGTGTCAGAGGAAATAGAATGACAATCAATAACAAAGAAACCTGAAGAGGATGGGGCATCGGATGTCCTCTTCTTTTTCACGGACTTAAGATAAATCTTGTAGTTTCTTCGCCAATGACCCTCCTTGCCACAGTGATGGCAAGTGCCCTTTTGAGCTGGTTCCGTCTTCTTGCCTTTGTGTTGTTCTTTTGATTTTCTATTAGAACCTTTCTTAGAGGAATCAACTAACAGTGTTGTCTTCTCCTCATGCTTTATAGAAGGCTCCATAGTCTTCAGCATATTGAGGAGCTCAGGAATTGTAGTTTCAATTTTGTTCATCCGGTAGTTCATCACAAACTATGAGAAACTCTTGGGCAAACAATGTAGAATTAAGTCGATACTTAATTCATGATCCTTCAAAAAACTGAGTGTTGCTAAAAGCTCGATGTACCCATTCATCTTTATCACAAATTGCACTACAGATGAACCTTCTTGCATTTTAGAGGTGAAGAGGATCTTGGAGACTTCGAACCTTTCGGATCTTGCTTGCTCATCAAACAACTCTTGAAGATAAAAGACTATAGTATTCGCATCCATATGCTCATGCTGTTTCTGAAGCTCAGGTACCATCGCAGCTAGCATGATGCAACTCGCCAGTTTAGAATCATTCATATGTTTCTGATAGGCCAACAGTTGGTCTGGAGTTGCATCATCTTTAGGGCAAGTGGGAAGAGGCTCTTCGAGGACATACACAAGCTTTTCTGCCTTGAGAACAATTCTTAGGTTTCTAAGCCAGTCCAAGAAGTTTGGCCCAGTCAATTTATTTGAATCCAAAATAGATCGCAAACTCAAAGATGTCATGATCAAGCGATTAACCTAGAAATACAAATCGAGTATATATGAGAAAATGATTTTAAAATGCATCAACATACATTTATAAATCCCATTCATTTTTTGAAATCAAAACCCTCAAAATCAATTCGGGAGATCGTAGGTCCATCTCCGAATGGGTTGATATCCAACATAGATAAGAACAACCTTGGAGAGAGTCCAACAAGTCATTCTTAGCTACGATGGTAGGTATCAAGTATACCAATTGCATATCACATATATGAAACTATCACAATGTGCTATCAAGTAATTGAATGTTCACACATACATTGGGTTGTTAACACATTAACAAGTATGCATCATATGCATAGCACCCAACTTCACCTCCCTTCACATCGACCTTGGAGAGAGTCCAACAAACCGATGCTCCAAGTTAAAGCCAACTCATTAATTGTGAAATAGTTTTAATATGGTTAGAGCACATTCAACCAATTAGCCAAGCTTGGAGAGAGTCCAACAACCCAAACTAACGATTGACATCTGACTCTTACCATATTAGTAATAAACTATTTCAATGGTTTGAATATGTTCAGGTTCGATCCAGGCTTGGAGAGAGTCCAACAACTCAAACAAGAAATGGAACTCTGGTTCTAACCATATTAATGGAAGGTGTAGGCTTTAATATTGTGTAAGGGATTTAAGGTCTCATCCACTTTGCATGCAAATAATTATTATCTATATGGCATGACACACATGGCGTACATTTACATGTCACGACACGCATGACATAATGATATGCATCTAAGGCAATTACATGGCATACAATTATGGCATATACAAATAATTTCCTTATTTGTCATAACTAATTTTGGAAATAAAATATGTTTGAGAGTTGATTTCTCAAATCAAATCTTGATTAAATTAGGAAACAAAATTCCAAATCTAATCACATATTTTGTTTATGGAAAATATTAATTAAGTAAATTCAAATTTAATTTAGGAAACAAATTTTCTGAATTGTAATTTCCTAATCACATTAGAAAATTTCCAATTTGAATTTCTTTACTAATTAAAATTTCCATAATTATTTCTAAACTTTCAAAAAGTAGAAAATTTCTAAAAATACAATTATGACTATCGCAAAATAATTTTATGATTATGTCAGATCACAGTCAGTCTCTGATACCACTATTGGGTTTCCTCGGTACTGCCGTGGGTGTGTGTTCGAACACGTTTCGTAAACATGCACACAACGGAAGCAAAAATAAGTAATAAACTAATTTATTACAACACACACACCACATGCATGCAAGGATATGTCAAGTGTAGACATAGTCATCTTTTCAAATTTTGCAATAAAAGGAAACTTATATTTGGTATATTTGACAAATTACACGCAATGGAAAGGGCATCAACCTTAGTGACCCTCATAAGTTTCACATCTATCCGAGTCCATGTCGAGTATCGTTGAGATAACTTCTCAATCTACAAGCTCCGTATTCACACAAGATACTAGTCTCATGTTGAAGACGTTGTGATCTGAGAGACGATCACAATTCAAATCCAAAATTGAGTTTCACAAACTCGCTTCTCGAAAATGATTTTCGTCAACCGATTGACGAAACTTTGATCCTCTACTAAAGAGGATTGTCGGAGATCTAATCCTCAGCAAAGTGGTTGTTGTTGGAGTTCCAAACGTCAGCTAAACGATGCTCTCGTCACAAAGGACACAAGCTATCCAAGAGGGCAGCTTCGTGGAGAAAAGTTGTCGGCCAAGTAAGGATATAGCAGCCTGGCGGGGGCGACTGGAAGCGGCGTTGGCGACATGGAGCCGCTTAGCCAAAGACTGGGATTCGCCTGGTAGTGGTGATCTTGAAGCTTGGGCAGGGAGAGAAAAATGGCTAGAGTTTCAAAAACCTAAGTCGTTCGATCTTAATCACCAGGTTATCTCTCAACCTCGTTATTTATAGAGAACGTATCTCTTATCCATAAAGAGACTTTTTCTCAAGACCTTTTCTGAAGACCTTTTCTCTAAAAACTTTTCTCAAGAAACCTTTTCTCAAAGGGTTATTGGTTCACAACCAAAACCCGTTAACCCGTTCCATTAACTTAAGTTAAAATAAACCAAACCGGATTGGTATATTTTAAGTTAAAATGAATCGAACCAATTTTGGTTCATTCATTTAAAACAAACCAAACGCATTTGGTTTATTTTCCAATATAGGATTAGAACCAAACCGATTTTGTTCATCCATCATGTCTTCATAAAACTCGACCCATCCAAACTTTCGATGCAACTGAAACAATTTCATGCTCGCTCCATATTTGGTCCAACCAAACCATGTATCTCTTAATCTGAGAATCTCATTCTCAAACTCATTTTAAATCCTTCGGATAACACTCGTAGTGTGTGTGACCAAATAGGTTCCCGGTTTATATTGGTCGTCTATGTTGGGAAGTATACTGAAAGCCTAGCCTTTGTATGAACATCTTCATTTTGAAATAAGAATCACATGATCATTGTTTGCATTTTATATTTATGCATATTGTCTGATATTGTAGATAACATGGTGTGTGGTGTCGCAAAGAAGATCATGTTATCAGTTCCTTGTAGAGTATAATTAGAGCCTCACAACCAAGATGGTTTTGGATAAACCATTGGAATGGTTGTAGTGTAATTTGGTATTGATTTATCTTGACCATAGAATTACACAAGTACACTTTGTGTGTATTGAGCAAGACCAATTTAGAGGTGATTCAATTTATACTGACTATATAATTGAATCAGACCTCAGATATTATGGTGTACATGCTCTTAATCTTGATATAATAATGGGCACATATACTTAGTATTTATTTCATTGATTTACCAATGGGCGAGATTTATGTGTTAAATCAATAGACCTGGTATGTTGGAAAATAATATTTTTTAATTGGTGTGACGTTGATTATAGGAGGAAATCGTTTCCTATGCACTAGGATGATGATGTCCTCTTGAGAAGCTCATAAAGTTCATCATGTAAATCCTGTAGGTGGACTTGGTCTAACATGATGAAAAGGATGAGTGGTACTACTCATGGAGTTAGATATTAATTAATTAAATTGTCAATAATTTAATTAATTAAGGGACATTCGATATCTTAAATACGGGGAGATATTTTGTACAAATAATATATGGAGCCCATATTTAATTATGGGGGTTTGTGAGGTAGATAAATAATGATCCTCTAGTAGAATGGATCATCATTAATGGATAGGGTTATATGTGGTTCATATCCATTGTGTGGCCAAGATCCAACTCCTCCTCATCGTCCCTATTGTAGCCTATTATAAATACCTAATGAAGCCTAGACCTAAGGATGATTGTTGGTTGGCGTTGGAGAGGCTTGGGTGGCAAGGGAGAAAGGGTGTGCTAAGGTTTTGCATCACTTTGGCAAGCAGCAACAAGGGCTAGGGTTTCTCCTCCTTCCTCTTTGGTCGGCACCTCCTTTCCCTTTCCTATAGCTGGCAGTGCCTCTTCTCCCATTCCAAGGGCCGACACCACCTTCTCCCTCTCCTATGGCTGGCTGCAACACAAGGACGAAGGCTCTCTTCCTCAATCTCCTCTCTTATCCTAGGGCCGGTGGACACCACCTTTTGGAGTCTTGGTGGTCAAGCTACTAGGCAGAAAGCTATGAGGAACATGATGACGAACGCCATGGTTGAGGGAACACTAGTAAGGGATCATGTTCTCAAGATGATGGCTCATTTGAATGAGCTGGAAGTCCTTGGAGAGGAGATCGATGGGGAAACCCAGGTCTATATCATTCTTCAATATCTACCTAGAACTTTTGAGCAGTTTTACCTGAACTACAACATGAATAAGAGGTTGTATTCGTTGGCGGAGCTTCTGACAGAACTCCAGGTGGCAGAGGAAATTTGTCGTCAGAATGCTCTGGCTATGGTTGCTCAGAAGGTTTCTACTTCTAAGCTGAAAGGCAAGAAGAAGAAGAAACAAGGTGTAGCAAAGATGGGGGTAGGATTTCAAGCAGGAGTGAAGAAGCCGAAAGGTAAGTGCTTCACTTGCAAGCAGACTAGACATTGGAAGACAGTCTACTCTAACCGAAAATAGAACATAGGTATATCTTTTAGTTTAGTCGTTGAAATATATTTAGCGGTGTTATGTACCAGTACCTGGTGTATAGATATGGGAGCCACTGATCATGTCTGCAACTCATTACAGGGGTTCTAGGAAACCTGATGACAAGCTGAGGGAGAGATTACCGTCTCCATAGGGAATGCTATGAAGGTGATGGCTATTGTAGTGGGAGAAGTTTATTTATCTTTTAATAGAAATAAAACTTTGGTTCTGAGAAATTGCCTTTATGTACCCACATTTAGAAAGAATTTGATTTCAGTTTCTAAATTGTTTATGAATGGGTATTCTATTTCTTATAATGATAGAGTTGTTATAAAAAGTAATAGAGAGATTATCTATTCTGGTGTGTTGGTAGGAAAATTTATACACTCTTGAACCAAAAACTCCCACAATGCAAATAGAAATAAATACTCATCTTCTAAATCTAATAAGAGAAAGGAACCTTCAAAAATGAACCAAATATATCTTTGGCATCTAAGGTTAGGTCATATTAACCTGAGTAGAATTCAAAGGTTGATAGCTGATGGACCTTTAGGTTCATTGGTGGTGGAAGATTTCCCAACCTGCGAATCTTGCTTCGAAGGTAAAATGACCAAGAGGCCTTTTAAGGCCAAGAGGTATAGAGCCAAAGATGTGTTGGAATTGGTTCATTCAGATTTGTGCGGTAGTATGTATATCCATGCTAGAGGTGGTTTTGAATATTTTGTCACTTTTATAGATGATTATTCAAGATATTGATACATTTACTTGATGCGCCGCAAGTCTGAATGCTTTGACATGTTCAAAGAATTCAAGGCTAATGTGGAGAAACGTCGAGGTAAAAGTATCAAGACACGACGATTAGATCGTGGTGGTGAGTACCTCTTGGGAGAGTTTAGGAGTTACTTATCAGATCCTGGGATTCAATCCCAACTGTCTGCACCTGGTACACCCTAACAGAATGGGGTGGCGAAGTGAAGGAATAGGACTTTTATGCAGATGGTTAGATCGATGATGAGTTATTCTAAGTAACCAGATTTTTCTGGGGGTATGCTCTGGAAATGGCAGTGTATATTCTGAACTTGGTACCATCTAAATCAGTATCATCTACTCCCACAAAATTGTGGAATGGGCGAAAGCCTAGTCTTAGACATATTCGGATTTGAGATATTCCAACACATGTGCTGAAGGGAGATGTTGGTAAGTTGGAATCTCATACAGAAGTTCGCTTGTTCGTAGGCTATCCCAGAGGAACGAAAGGTGGTTTGCTCTATAGTCCTAGAGATCAGAGGGTGATCGTTAGCACGAACGCCTAAATTTTAGAGAAAGCCTATGTGATGAACCACAAGCCCATGAGCAAAATTGTTTTGGAGGAATTAAGAGGGGAAGTCACGACTTCAGTACCAACGGTACAAGAGGGCATACCACAAGTGACTGCATCGCGTGTCATAGAGGATACACAGGTGATACCTCATCGTAGTGGGAGGGTTGTTAGACAACCTGATAGATTTATGTTCTTGGGAGAATCTTTTGGTTTGGTCCCTGGCAAATATGAACTTGATCCTTGGTCATATGATGAGGCAATCCAAGATAAAGATGCGGTATCTTGGCAAAGGGCGATGAATTCTTAGATCAAATCTATGGATGTGAATCAGGTCTGGGAGCTAGTAGAACCATCCAATAGTGTAAAAGCCATTGGATGCAAGTGGATCTACAAAAGAAAGAGAGGAATAAACGGGAAGGTAGAGACCTTCAAAGCAAGACTTGTTGCGAAAGGGTATACTCAGAAAGAGGGTATCGATTATGAGGAGACCTTTTCGTCGGTAGCCATGCTTAAGTCTATCCGGATTCTCTTGTCTATTGTTGCTCATATGTATTATGAGGTTTGGCAGATGGATGTCAAGACACCTTTCCTTAATGGAAGTCTTGAAGAAAACATCTATATGGAACTACGAAAGGGATTTATTGCAAAGGGTAAAAAGCATCTTGTGTGCAAGCTTAATCGGTCCATTTATGGATTGAAGCAAGCTTCGAGATCTTGGAACATCCACTTTGATGAGGTAATCCAGTCATATGGATTTATTCAAAGTCCGGATGAGTCTTGTGTATACAAGAGATGTGACAGAAACGTAGTGGTATTTCTTATACTATGCGTAGATGATATTTTGCTCATTTGCAACAGTGTCAAAATGTTATTAGACATAAGGGTATGGTTGTCCAAATAATTTGATATGAAGGACTTGAGAGAAGTGGGACACATCCTTGGGATCAAGGTTATAAGGGATCGCAAGAAAAGGATGTTGTGCTTATCTCAAGATTCATACATAGACACTATTCTAGCTCGCTTTAGCATGCAAAACTCTAAGCAAGGTTTTCTACCTTTTCGGCATGGAGTACCTTTATCTAAAGAGATGTGTCCTAGATCATCAAAGGAGATAGAGGAGATGAAGGTGGTTCCTTATGCTTCGGCGGTAGGAAGCCTTAGGTATGCTATGTTATGTATAAGATCGGATATCTGCTTTGCCGTGGGCATGATTAGCAGATATCAGAGTAATCCAGGACAAGGACATTGGACTGTGATAAAGCATATATGCTGGTATACTAGGCAGATCAATTACTCCCTATGGGTTACACAGATTCTGACTTCCAATCAGATAGGGATAACAGTAAATCTACCTCAGGTTTTGTGTTTACTTTGGGAGGTGGAGCCATTATATGGAGGAGTGTCAAGCAGAAATGTGTGGTGGACTCTACCATGGAAGCTGAGTATGTGGCAGCCTCTGAGGCAACCAAAGAAGTTGTATGGCTCAGGAACTACTTGATGGACTTAGATGTGATTCCTAGTTTGCCCAGAACTATCACAATTTATTGTGATAATAGTGGTGCAGTTGCAAACTCGAAGGAACCACAAGTCCATAAGGCAAGTAAACACATAGAGCGCAAGTACCACCTGATACGAGAGATTGTAAAGTTCGGAGAAGTTGATGTCGCCAAGATTGCATCAGAGGATAACCTGGCAGATCATTTCACTAAGGCCCTTCCAGCGAGAGCTTTTGATAGGCATGTGGAGGGAATGGGAATCAGATGTATGGCAGTTTGATGGCAGCATAGTCTTTTAGTATAAGTGGGAGATTGTTAGGATGTATACTGAAAGCCAAGCCTTTCTATGAACATCTTCATTTTGAAATAAGAATCACATGATCATTGTTCGCATTTTATATTTAAGCATGTTGTCTGATACTTTACATTGTAGATAACATGGTGTGTGGTGTCGCACAGAAGATCATGTTATCAGTTCCTTATAGAGTATAAGTAGAGGCTCACAACCAAGATGGTTTTGAACAAACCATTGGCATGGTTGTAGTGTAATTTGGTATTGGTTTATCTTAACCATAGAATTACACTACTACACTTTGTGTGTATTGAGCAGGACCGATTTAGGAGTGATTTAATTTATACTGACTATATAATTGAATCAGACCTCAGATATTATGGTGTACATGCTCTTAATCCCGATATAATAACGGACAGATATACTTAGAGTATTTATTTCTTTGATTTTACAATGGACGAGATTTATGTGTTAAATCGGTAGGCCTGGTAAGTTAGGAAATTATATTATTTACATGGTGTGTCATTGATTATAGGAGGAAACCGTGTCCTATGCACTAGAATGATGATGTCCCCATGAGAAGCTCATAAAGTTTATCATGTAAATCCTTCTGGTGGACTTGGTCCAACATGATGATAAGGATGAGTGGTACTACTCATGGAGTTAGATATTAATTAATTTAATTATCAGTAATTTAATTAATTAATGGACATTCTGAAGGGTTTTTGCCCGGAAGCTCTCTCACTAATTGTAGTGTTTTGCTTATCGAGTCCGTGAGGGGAATATTCGCTTCCCACTTCACCTCGGTCATTTGATCATGGCGATCCCTTCGATGTCCCCGGATTAAAAATTTAATCCTAGACAAAAGAGATTTCTTAAACAACCAAGCCATCGTCGTGCTATTCGTTTAGAGTGGTCACTTGAACAAACTAGTTGTTCAAACGACCTTCCTCTATTCTACGAGTAGCCGCGGAATAGACGATGTCCGGATCACCAGTTTTTGTTTTTATGCTCGGGATCCAAGTATTATTTATCCATATACAGATTTATAACATGGTCATAATTGAAAAACAAATACAAACATGTAACATATAAAATTAGAGAATCGATATACCTCTCGATCTTCTAATGTATGTCCTTCCTTCTTTCGAACGTTGTGTGGGCGACGCTCTACCAAAAGTCGAAGCTCCTAGATCGCAAATCTTTCTTCCTTGCTCTTCCAAAGCAAGAGGATGAATAAAAACAAAGCTCTTCTCCTTCCTATGGCCAACCAACAAGCAACAAGGAGAAAGCTTGCCGCCGGCCAACAAGGAGAAGGAGATAATGGTGGAAACCGGCCAAGACACTAAGGGAAAGCCCTATATCTTGTTTCCACCACCTAAGGAGAAGGAGAAGGGGTCTTTGGATGCCGTCCAAGGGCTGGGATAGGGCTGTGGGTGCCGGCCACCAAAGGATAGGAAGAAGAAACCAAACTACTTCCTTATTTGGTGCCACCCAAGCCTCCTAAACCCTAAGCCTCCAAACCCTAATCCTAGCTCTCCTTATGGCCGGCCATGGAAGTGGGGAAGAAGATTAGGATGAGAAAAATCCAAGGTAGAGGGAATATGGGAGGAACCGGACAAAACCTAAGGAAGAAGAAGAAACACCTCCTTGAGTTGCCGCCCACCCATAAGCTCCCAAAACCCTAGCCACCCAAACCTAATCCTAAACCAACTAGGATTCCTAGCCTCCAAAGGAAGCAAACCCTAATCCCCTTAAGCCATCCTCTCAGATGAAAGGGAGAATGTTGGACGCCGGCCAAAACCAAGGAGAGTATAGGGAAGAAGGGTGTCGGCCACCATAAAAAAGAAGATGAAGAAGAAGCATCTTTCCTTAATTGTGGCCACCCAAAACCCTAAATCTCCAAAGCCCTTGCCGCCCAACCTAAGCCCCTTTTCCTCTTCCATTATCTTGCCGCCCACCCTTAAGCCAATATTTATAGAGTTAGGCTTAAGGCTTGATTTAATCTCCTCCATTAGTTCTAGAGATTTAATCTCAATCATCGGATCTATAGATTTAATCTCAACCGTCGGATCTAGAGATTTAATCTCTACCTTTGGATCTAAAGATTTGTTTCTATCCTTTGTATCTAAGCTTCATGAGGTGTTAATAGGCTACATTAGGGACCATGAGGAGGAGTTGGATCTTGGCCACCCATGGATCAAGCCCACATAAAGTCCGATCCACTAATTATGATCCAATCCACTAAAGGATCATCATTGATCTACCTCACCAACCCCCATATGATAATATGGGCTCCATATATTATATGTATATTTTCTCCCCATGTTTAAGATCTCGAATGTCCATCGATTAATTAATTTACTGACCATTAATTAATCGACATCTAACTCCTTGGGTAGTACCACTCAACCTTTTCATCATGCCGGACCAAGTCCACCTGCAGGGTTTACATGATGAACCTTATGAGCTCTTCAAGGGGACATCATCATCCTAATATATAGGACACGATTTCCTCCTATAATCAACGGCACACCATATAAATAATATCATTTCGTAACTTACCGAGCCTATTAATTTAATCTATAAATCTCGCCCATTGGTAAATCAAAGAGATGAGTACTAAGTATATGTGCTCTTTATTATATCGGGATTTAGAGCATGTACTAAATAATATCTGAGGTCCGATTCGATTATGAAGTCAGCAATAAATCGAATCACCTCTAAGTCGGTCCTTCTCAATACACACAAAGTGCACTAGTGTGATCTATGGTCAAGACAAACCAATACCAAATCACACTACAACATTTCTGATAGTTTGTCCAAAGTCATCTCGGTTATGAGCCTTTACTTATACTTTACAAGGAGCCAATAACAAGATCTCCCGTGTGACACCACACACCATGTTATCTACAATGTAACGTATTAGACAATATGCATAAAAATATGCAAACAATGATCATGTGATTCTTATTTCAAAAATAAAGATGTTCATAGAAAAGATAGACTTTTCAGTATACATCCCAACACATTCGATATCTTAAACACGGGAAGATATTTTGTACAAATAATATGTGGAGCCTATATTTAATTATGGGGATTGGTGAGGCAGATCAATGATGATCCTCTACTGGAATGGATCATCATTAATGGATCGGGTTATATGTGGCTCGGATTTTTTGGGTGGCCAAGATCCAATTCCTCCTCATGGTCTCTATTGTAGCCTATTATAAATACCTCATGAAGCCTAGACCTAAGGATGATTGTTGGTTGGCGTTGGAGAGGCTTGGCCGGCAAGGGAGAAAGGGTGTGCTAGGGTTTTGCATCACTTTGGTCGACGGCAGCAAGGGATAGGGTTTCTTCTCCTTTCTCCTTGGTTGTCGCCTCCTTTCCCTTTCCTATAGCCGAAGGAACCTCTTCTTCCTTTCCAAGGGTCGGCGCCACCTTTTCCCTCTCATAGGGCCGACGACAACACAAGGAGGAAGGCTCTCTTCCTCAATCTCCTCTCTTATCCTAGGGCCGACGGACACCACCTCTTGGAGTCTTGGTGGTCGACACAAGCAAGGAGAAGAGGAGGTTTTGTGTTCGGCACGAGATAGGAGAAGAAGGGAGGGTTTTCTTCCCTTGTTCGGAGCGAGCAAGGAAGGGAAGATACGTGGTCTAGGAGGCTTTGATTCTTGGAAGATCGTCGCCCACACGACATCCTAGAAGAGGATAGGAATACAATAGAAGATCAAGAGGTAAAACAAGAGGTATAATCTTGTTTAATTTTGATTCTTATTCTTTTGTATTTTGTATGTTTTTGATTGACATGGACCCCGATGATAAACACAAAAACTAACAATTTTTTCATCATCTATTCTGCGCTTAATCTAGGAAAAGGGTTAGGTTGCTTGAATAACAAGTTTGTTCAAGCTACCACTCAAATCGAATAGCACGATGATGAATTGGTTGCTTGGGTAATCCATCTCCGTCCGGATTAGTTTTAATTAATAAAATTTTAATCCGGGGATGTGAGAGAGGATCACCATGCACAAGCGACCGAAGCGAAGAAGCAAAACGCGACTTTCCCTTCAGTCTATAATAAACCATTAATTATAGAACGATCATGAGTGGCACCTAGTAGTACATCATGATACCTAATTAATCAGAAAATCAACAGTTGACCCCAAAACAACTTCTGAAACCTTTCAGCAACTACAGTGAGTTGTGCCCTTTTCCCTTCACTCATCTTATACCCACTTGGCTCAGGACATGGTCTATTGTGTCACTCCCCACTAGGATGACAATGTCACACCTAGCCTAAGTATTACTTCTTCATCCTTCATATTCTAGTTACTGCACATGTATCCAAGAGTTCTATACTCTAAACATGTAATACTTTGTCCAAAGACTTTAGTAACAACCCGACGAGAGGCCATAGGGTATACATCTCCTCACAATGAGTGGTGAATTTTCTGTAGGCTATTCAAACACCTTCAGCCACTTCGACTTATACCCAATCATCCCAGGTCCACATCTCCTCGAAGATGCTTGCTTAAGATGTCAAAGCATAAGTCTTATTGACCAAGATGACTTGAATACCGCAAGTCGAAGGAACATCGCACTTAAGCTGTTGGATCGAGAAGCTTCGCTAGAGGGGGGGGGTGAATAGCAATCGTAAATCTTTTTGACGTTTCATTCGAGTAGATAATTAAATGAGTAAGAGCAGCGAAAAATAAAGAGACACATTTATTTTTACTTGGTTCACAACCCAGAGGTTGCTACTCCAAGGTCCTATCGGTCCTAGACCGCATACGGAGAGCAAAGCACTATAACGTCTCCTCCTCGTTGGAGGTAGGAGACAACGATCACAAAACCGAATGTACGAGGATGAGGCAACAAGCCTACCTCACCTCATTACGAATAAAAACAATGAATACAATATCAAAATATATTACTAGATGCTACTGCTGACGAAGAACATGTGAAATTGTTGTTGCGTCGGTGTTATGACGGTGTTGGAGCGTTGGCATTGTAGGAGCACTTGATGAATAAACTTGATGATGTTTTGAGTTGGAATCCTCCCCTCCTTTTATAGATTTTGGCCTATGAATTTGTCTCCTCATATTTCGGAATAGATCACGAAGTTGTATAAATTTTATCGCGAAGTGGCCGCGTCAAACCTTATCCGTTTTGACCTAGTGCAAGGGCTGATTCGTCGCCATCAATCGACTGATGCCTCCCATCAGTCGACTGATGAGCATCAGTCGACTGCCCCATGTCCAGCAGTCGACTGCCAGCCTGGCCACTTCCCTGCAGTGAGAGGTTAGCTCGAAAAATGCTAAATACGACAGTTTCTAACCGTCCGATCACGACCTAGACCTTCCACAAGAAGTCTTAGTTGGATCGCCGCTTACGGTCGTCCCCGTACAGAGGACATGACCTTACCATCTCTCACTCACACGAGCTTACCTAGATTCTTACTGTGTCGCTTTCGCTTCCGGCCTTCCACTCGATTCCTTCGGCTCCCTCCGAAGTCACTCGAGTGTCGCCCAACCACCACGGCTTCCTCCGGGTGTTGTTAGCCTTCAGCTCTAGCTTTAGTACTTTTCTGCACACTCGATTTAGCTCGTGAGATAACGATGTAAACATAACTTTGTGTATTTGCCATAATAAAAACACAGGTTCGATTATCTGGTGCCCCTGCACCAACATAAGCTACAGTAAGAACTTCATTGACATATCCATATATGCAGAGAACCATATGAAGTCTTATAGCTAGTCCCTCCAATGAACTAGTTACCATAACTAGCATCCACGGTTAACTCCAAACATCCCAATGTCTCCAACCAGTGAGAAACTGCTGCTTGGATAAACCAAAGAGTATAACTTGTGCTAGTCTCAACAGGATTGATGGTGTCCAAATACATCAATTCATCGACTAGAGATAATTCCAACACATCGCAATTACACATGTAGAGATATTCACTAGTTGTGATCCAATCATAAATTCTCTCATGTTGTGAATCATATTGTGGATATTCAGTAAATGAGTTTAAGATCTAATCAAATACATGAAAACATGTATACTCTATTAGAGGATCGGTGGCCGACTAGAGGGGGCGAATAGCCCTCTTTCGTAGATGGTGGAATTCGCTAGCTTCTTGATCATCTACACTTAAGATTAGCACAACGAAAATATAAACAATAAAGACAATTAAGAAGACAAGAGCTAACAAACCAATATAACGTAGTTCACAACCATTGCCACTAATGCAAAACCGATTCGTCCAAGGTGAATTACGCCTACACAAATTCACTAGTCTCTCCTTTGCACAAAGCTAGGTGGAGGTAACCTTTCTTACAAGAATCACTTCTCTTACAATAAGATGAAATTAAACACAAGGAAGAGGAGGAAAATCATTTGGGCACTTTGGGAGATGTTTAGAGTAGAAGCATTAACCCCCCAAGATGACCCAAGTCCTCTTCTTATAGGAAAGAGTTCATTCTTCCCGTTGAGCCAGCAATAGTCGATTGATGCCCCGATCAGTTGACTGTTGTTGTAGTCGTTGCCCTCTAACGGCTTCTTCCACATTGGATTTTAACCAACGTCTCCCACATCAGTCGATTGATCATCCCATCAGTCCACTGATAGAGCCAATAGTCAAGTGCTCGATGGAAGCAATCAACTCTCCAACATTTTATGCTCGAAACCCTCGACATCAGTCGACTACTCCCCTTGGCAGTCGACTAATGGAGCTAGCAGTCGACTGCCACGAGTTGGCAGTCGATTGTTCAGCCAGAACTTCGACTCGAACACCAGTCGAGTCTCCAGTCGACTTGGATCAGTTGACTGCTACCTATAGTCATCGACTGGTGTCGGGTAAAACCTTAAAACAACCTTTGGTTTGAGCTTCCAACACTTGACTTAGCCATTCGGCCAAGTTCGCCTATGAGCTACCCCAACTCGGGTTACAATCACTCACTCTCATCTTCCCTTGGAGTCCCTTGCCTTTGAAGTTCTCTTCGTCCAGCCACGTCCCTTGAATGTGTCAAGCGCATGACTTTGCATCGCCATCCTTCGTGTCTCGCCCTGAAGTCTACTTCCTTCGGCTTCACTTCAATGATCCTCGTCCGACGATCCCTCGGATGCACCAAGCGCATGGCTTTCGCAAAGCATCTTTCACTGACTCAAGGACCGAGTCATGAGATGGTGAATCTTGCCAATGCTATCATCATCCATGTGCGAATTACTAAGTCATGCATGACTTCAATGCACATATCAAATCCATAACAATCCTAACTTAAACCCTTTGCCACACACATCAAAACCACATCACATGAGTTGATTGCCCTAACAATCTCCCCTTTTTTGATATATGACAATCCGTTTAAGTTAGGAAAAACAAATACAATAATACATAAGGCAAGAAAGCATGTAAGTAAACATGAGTATCAAACTCCCCCTTAAACATGCAACTCCCCCTTAAGACATGCTAATTCTCCCCCTAGCATGATTAACTTAAACTCATCATTTCTCCCCCTTTGACACCATCAAAAACATTATACAAATGTTATACACGCATGGCATCAAGTCTAATGGAAGAAAAATACCAAAATCAAGTTCAAAACCTGATAAAACACTCGTGCACAATACATCAGTAGACTGAATCAGAGCATCAGTCGACTGACACTCAGTTTTTAGATTTTTCTGATTTTTCGAATGAACTTCAGAAATGCACCAAAAATTCCAAAAAATTCAAAAAATCATGAAAATTTAAGAACACATTTCTCATTAGTCCCTTTATCAGTGAAAAATTGATTTTCATGAAAAATCATTCTATTTTCGAAAATTGGACAAAAACTCAAAAGTTTGAAAAACCACTAGAGTTTTTATGAATTTGAAAGTTGTTTTTTCCTTAGACAATTTTCAAAACATCAATTCACTGGTTTGAAAAGTATAAAATGATCTATGGGCAATATGTCCATTGATTAAACTTTTGCTTTGTTAGTGAAAGCACTAGAGTCAATCATGTGATGATTGTTGTATGGACTTTGTTGTATCGTATTCCTATTAATAAAGGCATGGTTATTATATTTACTTGTATTGGTGTCAAATAACTAAGTATAATAACGTCTTTGAGTAGAAGGTTCTTATCTATATCAATCAATAATGAGATGATATAGAGAACACTACTCTTAATCATTCCTAGTCAAGTATTAACATTCAGGGACAATTTTAATGCGAAGAGACTAGCATGTTGGTCAACTCGATGACTTGATCTCACAAGTCATGGATATGAGATATCAAGTTGACACATGGGTATGCATTGGAGAATGTATACTGAATGACCTGCCATGAGAAAGTATGATGGATCGTTATATGAGTGTCATATACTTTCTCATGTGACTATCAGTATGACTATTAGTCCTTGGACCTGAAGTCACCATGGTTCCCTACATAAGGAGTTGCATACTTTGGCTTCGTCAAACGTCACCCATAAATGGGTGGTCTATAAAGGCGATTACTGGGTATGTAACAAATTATGCGGAGAGATGTGAGTGATGTAGATGAGATCTATCCCTCCTATATGACCGGAGTGACATCGTTATTCTTGATAGAGTGAGACCGCTAAGTGCATGGTCATGCCCAAATGAGTCAATATGAGATATTGAGCTCATTTGATTAGAGTGAGTCTACTTGGAGTTCAAGATATAGATTGTACTGAGGATAACACGGTCTATGCCTCAATTGGTCAATCTATATGTCAAGGATAGAGGGACATTGTCACATATTGTGAGAGTCACAATTAGTAGTCACAAAGGTGATGTTGGATCTCAACATTCTTGTAACTTGGGTAGCAATGATGTGTTTCTAGATACCGCTCATTGCTTATGTTCCTAAATCGGTTTAGGAGCATTGCCTACGTTACAACACACAAAGGGCAATTAGATGGAGATTAGGTTCATATGATGAACCATGAGGATTTGGTTCATGGGATGAACCAAATTGGATTAAGAGTAATCCAAATTAGACTAATTAAGTTAGACTCAATTTTATTCAAGTGTTGAATGAGTCTAATTTAGATTTGATTCATTGAGTCCATTTAAAATAATGAATATAGTTCATTAAATCAAATTGAATTGAATCAAATGGTTCGATTTGAACAACCATGGGAGATAAGAGGTCAAGTTTTAGTTGACTTGTGAGGGAAGATGAATGGTCAATTTTGACTTGACTAATTGTCATGTTATGGTGACTTGGCATTAGGGTTGGCCAATGATGATGTTCAACATCATCATGGACTCATCATGGGGTGCCACCTCATGAGGGATTCCAAGAGCCATTGGCCCTTGGAGTTACATGCATGCATGTAACTCCCTATAGTGGTCGGCCACTATTGAGGGGTTATGAGGTTGAAGTTAATTTGTGTAACTTCATCATCTTCTTCCTTGGATCTTCCCTCAAGCTCTCTCCCTCTCCTCCTGCCGTGGGTTTCTTAGTGTGCTAGCACACTCTAAGTGATCTTTTCCACCTATTGTTCGTGTGGATACCGATAGACGAGTGTACACTTGACACTCTCGAGTTCCGACAAGCCGTTTGGACGAGCGGGATAAGCAAAGGGCATCGCATCGAGGGTAAACTCTTAACATGTAGATCTAGAATAGATCTAAAGTTTTTAAACACGTACATGTAGTTTTATTTACCTTCGTACGGATCCATGGATGACTTTCAGGGTTTTCATAATGCAAAAAGTGGTTTTTACGGCTCGGATAGTCTTACATGCTTTCCCCATAGTTGGTCTATTATTGCTATTATGATACACTTAATGACCTATCTAAATATCATAGGCATTAGTGGACCATTTGTATCATCCTATCATCTCTCCCATTGCTATGTTCTCAATCAAGTTAGCCTTATAGTGAGTGTGAGATGTTCCTAAAGGTATTTATACTTAACCAAAATTTCATGAAATTCTACCCAAGGTTAAGTATCATGCATCCTAAAACACCCAATATGATCGAAAAAATAAGAATTATCAATCATGATCATAAATCATCAATTATTGCATATCATGATTATAAATCACTAATTACATATTATGATCATAAAACAAATATTATGCATGATTTTATATTATGATCATATTATCATCACCCAACACTCAATTCAAAAACTACCACCCTCATCATCCTAAGTCAACCAATTAACATGATATAATTAAGTCCAAGTATGGTTGACTATCCTAGGGTTTTCCTAACCCATAAGGATGGATTTGGGAACCCAATATAAATTCTTTCCTATAGGGTTCACTAAAAACTCTTTAGGGATCCATTTTCTAGCTACCATTTTATTTTTAGCTTGACCCCTAGCAATTAGGCAATGGTAAGCCTTTTCATTCTTGGATCCCTTATATCCTAAGCATTTTCTATTGAAACTAGCCCTTTGACTCCCAATGATCATGTTCAAGGTGTTGGAGCCTATGGTAAATTTCTCTAGGGCCTTAGTTAAATGATCTATCTTTTCCCTTAAGGCCTTGTTTTCTTCAATACATGCATCATTTATATTAAAAGGCATATAATCATCATGTGAGCATGTATTATCAAAACTAGAAGAGACATTATTATTAATATTTAAACATGCTTTTTCTAGCTTCTCTTCTAGGGCCTTAATTTCATTTTGCATGCTTTTGTTTTTCTTTTTAGACCTAAATAATTCCTTAGTTAAGCTAGAAATCATAGACATAATTTTCTTGGGAGGGAGATTTGTTACCTCACTTACCAAATCTTCTTCCGATGATGAGGATGAAGATGAAGCTCCCCCTTCACTTGAGCTCTCCTCACTAGAACTTCTTTCTTCTTGCTCGGAGGAGGAGGTGGAGTCCAAGTCTTCTATTGCCATTAAGGCAAGGCTTGTGAAGGCTTCTTCTTCTTCCGATGAGGATGATGGATCATCCCATGTGGCCTTGTGTGCCTTAGCCTTTCCTTTTTCTTTGGCTTTCTTTTCATCCTCCTTCTTCTTGTTCCCTTTCTTCTTCTCTTCTTTCTTCCTCCTTTCTTCTTTGCTCTTGTTCAAGAGGGGACAATCATCCCTTATGTGTCCCTCTCCTTGGCAATTGTATCATATAATCTTCCTTCTAGGCCTTCTCCTCCTATCATTAGATTTGTTAAATTTAAAATTTTTTAATGCACGCCTTACCTTCCTTACCATATAGACCTCTTCATTGCTATCCATGGATGAGGAGGAGGAATCTTCATCCGATGAGGAAGGTGGCATCCCCTTCTTCTTTTTCCCCTTGGTTTCTACTAGTGTCACTCCCCTTGTTGGCTTGACTTGCTTTTCTACTACTCCTTCAAGCCTTGTTTCATGAAGTTCCATGGTGGAGAAAAATTCTTCTAGGGTGATCACCTCTAAATTCTTCCAAATGTAGAAGGAGTCCACCATGGAGCACCACTTTGATGATCAGGGAAAGGCATCTATAGCCTTCAAGATCATGTCCCGATTGGAGAGCTTTTCACCTACACTTGACAATCCATTAATTATTTCTTTGAACCTAGAGTGTAGTGATAATACCTTCTCCCCTTTATCGAGTTTGATGTTGTTGAGTTGGGAGCGGAGAAGGTCCCTTCTTGCAAGCTTCACCTCAGAAGTGCCTTCATGAAGTTCTACCAATCTTTCCCACATCTCCTTGGCTCTTGCATACTCTTAAATTGAAGGTAGGAAACTTCGCTTCCCACTTCAACTCGGTCGCTTGTTCATGGCTATCCCTTCTACATCCCCGGATAAAAAAATGTATCCTTGACAAGAGGGATTACCCAAGATCCCGTTTCATTGTCGTGCTATTCGATTAGAGTGATTATTTGAACAAACTTGTTGTTCAAGCAACCAACCTCTATTCTACGATTAGCCGCGGAATAGACGATGTGCGGATCGCCGACTTTTGTGTTTATATTCGTGGTTCAAGTATATTTAAACATAAAAACAGAATACAACATGTATATATAATTGAAAAACAATTATAGACATGTTAAAAAAGAAAATAGACAATCAATATACCTCTCGATCTTCTATTGTACGTCCTTCCTCCTTTTGGACGTCGTGTGGGCGACGATCTTCCAAAAGTCAAAGCTCCTAGATCACCAATCTTCCTTCCTTGCTCGCTCCGAACAAGAGGAAGAATAAGAAACAAAACCCTTCTCCTTCCTTTATCTAACCAACACGCACCAACCTAGATGCTTGCCGCCGGCCAACAAGGAGAAGGGATGAGGAAGATGGATGCCGGCCAAAAGCTCCAAGGGAAGACACTAACCTTTGTTTCCACGGGGCAAGAAGAAGTGAAGGAGGGCTTGAACGTCGGCCAAGGAGAAGAGAGGTAGATGTTGGTGCAATCGGCCCAGGTCACGATTGACCAGGACTTGAGTTTGACTCGAGTGATGTTTTGATGTTTTGACAAAAACATATGACAATGTAATTGTCATTTGGTAAAGTCCAAGTCTTGAGTACTTGGCATGGAAAGTCCAAGTGGGACACTTGGCATTGGGAAAAGTCCAAGCATGGGTCTTGGCAATGTAAAGTCCAACATGGGTTGGCAAGGAAAGTCCAAGCATGGTCTTGGCATGAAAAGTCCAACATGGGTTGGCAAGGAAAGTCCAAGCATGGTCTTGGCATGGAAAGTCCAACATGGGTTGGCAAGGGAAAGTCCAAGCTTGAGTCTTGGCATTTGAGAAGTCCAAGGGTTTGATATTGGCGGTGTAAAGTCCAAGCGGGAGTCTTGGAAGCATAAGTCCAATGGTTGGCGGCGTAAAGTCCAAGCGGAGTCTTGGCGGTGTAAGTCCAATGTTCCTTGGCGGTGTAGACACCGTTAGCATGACATAGCCGATGGAAGCACCTGAAGGCTAGCGCGATGGATGAACAAGTCATGGATGACTTGGAGGGATTCGAGAGGTGTGAGGCTGATGGAGGTGGCTAGAAGGCTTAGGTCTAGGCTAAGGGTGGTCTAGCAAGTATGGGGGAACCATACTTGGGTTAAAACCTCATGTTTGAGGTGTGCCAGTTGACTGGTGCCATGTGGCAGTCGACTGGACCGAGTCAACTAGGGTTTGACTGCGGGTTATGGCCTAGCAGTCGACTGCCAGAGTTTGGCAGTCGACTAATGGCTCGAGTAGTCAACTGATCGTGTGATCAGTCGACTGGTGCTCGAGAAATTGGCCACAGAATGGAGTCGAGACTCGACTGGTCGAGTGAGGACTCCATCAGTTGACTGATGGTCATAATCAGTCGACTGATGAAGGTTCCGTTGGACTTATCCAGCGTGGATCTAGTCATTGTCTCACGACAACAGTGGCATCAGTCGACTGATGGTCCCGATCAGTCGACTGATCGACTTTTTCCAGCACAGGTTGAAGCTATATATGGAGCTCGTGATGGAGGAAAAACCAAGGGTTCTTTGAGGCAATTTGGGGTGAGTTGCTGCTACAATTCAGGGTCTCCAAGTGCTATTCGATCAACCTAGCGTTCAAGCATTCAAGAGCATTTGTAAAGTGTTTTTCTTTACTAGTTTTGCTTTGTATTTCATTGTATTCGCTTGTAGCTTTGATTATTGTTGTAATCATCCTGTACGAGGTTTCTCCGCCTCTGGATTGTTCCGAGAAGGAGTGTTTATTAGTGTTTGCGTGTGCATCACTAGAGCTCGTAGAGCTCCATCCGTGGAGTAGGAACCTTGAGGTTCCGAACCACGTTATATCATCGTGTTCGTGTGTGATTGTATATTTCGTTATTGCTTTCATTATCTATATTCCGCTGCGCTAACGAAATTGTAGACACGAACGCGAAAGAATTCCATTGACGCTATTCACCCCCCCCCCTCTAGCCGTTCCAATATCCCCAACAAGTGGTATCAGAGCCCGGGGCTCTTCTACGGATTAACAACCCGGAGCTAAGACAAAAGGCTAGAGGGTGAAGATGGAATTCCAAGACAAGCTTGGATGGGACATCAACACACCGGTCCCTTATTCATTCTATGGACGAGAAGGTTTCAATTCTTGGAAGGCGAGAATTGAAGAGTTTTTGATGATGAGAGACCTTTAGGAATGGTCTGCCTAGATGGAAGGATTTGAATATCCTAAGGGACCAAAGGGAGGATGTCTCAAGAAGGAGAAATGGAGTGAAGAACAACTACGACAATTCAAGAAAAATAAGAAGGTAATCAAATTTATATTTGATTTAATTCCTAATGACATCTTGTGTAGCCTAGGTGATTATGGGGATTGTAAAGACGCCAAAGAGGTATGGAACATATTGGCAAAATTCCATGAAGAGCCTCATTCAATCCAAGAAGACAAGGAGGATGAAGAGGAGAGCTCATCTTCAAGTGAGAGTGAGGAATCGGAAGTTGAGATGGAGTCAACTTCTGAATCGGAGAAAGAAGAAGTAGAAGAGGTGGAAGAAGCATCTACCTCAAGGATTGAGGGGGAGGAAAGGATCTCCACTCCGGAGCGACAAGAAGAAGCTTCCACATCCGGTCAAGATGGAGAAGCTCCAACTCCGGCACCCACCACCACAAATACCCTAGGTAACTCAAACACTCAAGGTTCAAATAAAATTCATATCATTTATTTTGAGTGTAGGGAATCCGGACACTACAAGAGTAAGTGTCCAAAAAGGGTCAAGAAGGCTCAACCGGTTCCAAAGGTCAAGGAGACCGGTCCCCCAACTATCAAAAGCAAGGAGCAAGTCATTTGCTTCAAATGCCGGCAACCGGGACACTACCGAAATCAATGTCCTAAGGGAAAGAAAAAGACCCAAGAAGGAGCTATACATGTAGGGGGAGCCTCCAAGGCAAACCCTAAGGTATATTTCAATAATGCATCTTCTAAATTTAAAAGTCAAAAGCATGCTAGGAATTTTAATTCTCTTGCAATTTGCCATGAAAAGCATGCTAATAGAAATAAATACTTTTGTTTAGGTGCTAAGAGTGTCCACTTAGGAAATAAGAAGAAATTTGGGACTAATGTCCCTAAAAATATATTACCTAAGGAAACCATTAAGAAAATAGGAGAACATCTAGGCTTTAATGCTAAGAAATCTAGACATATGCCTAGAAATAAAAATATCTCAAGAGAAAATGAAAAATCAAAAATTGAGATATTGGAAAAGGAAAATCAAGCCTTGAGATCAAGGCTTGAAAAACTTGAAAAGACCCTTAAGGTTATGCAAAATCAAATGCAAGGGTCAATTAGTCAAACTAAGTCAAAGTCAACACCTAGGACCTAAGAGTCAAAAGTCAACCAAGGGCAAGCAAGATTTGGGTCACAAACCTAAGCCTAAGGTGGCTTACCATAGTGTTCCATTTGATTATGGAACACTAACTAGGTCTAGGAAGACCAAGGTAAAAAGGGAAGTCATCCCTAGAGTTGACCATGGTGTGTGCCTAGTGGCTAGGGTTTCTAGAAAACCTAGGGAAGCCACTAAGAAGGTTGCAAGGGGAGTTACCCCTAGAGTCAACCTAGGTAAGACCCAAATGACCAAGGCTAATAAGCCTAGGAGGGTCATTAGGAAGGTATCTAGGGAGGTTATCCCTAAGGAATACCTAATTATCCCTAGGAGCTCAAATCGGTTTTGGGTTCCTAAGAGCGTGATTGATTCACGCTAGATGGGTTAGGGTATGCCAACCTTAAATGGATGGGTAGTTAACTCAACCATGGCAAAGGTGGCACTTTATGTTATTTTCAAGGTTATGGATACCTTGGAAATAGATTTGAATTATCATCCTAAAAGATTTTAGGGTGTGCCAATATTATTTGAGAAGCTTGATAAAATGGTCAAATTGTCACAATTTAGGTTTAGAGGTTAGTGTGCCATTTTGGGTTTTTGGCACACTAGGGAGAAAAATAGAAATATGGCAAAATATAATTAATTATATGAAATGGCAATTAATATTAAAAATTTAGGTATTACTATACCTATATATTTTATATGTCATGCTTTGTTTGCCATATAACATGCCATGACATCATGCTTATTTTTAATCACTCTATATGTCATGTACATGTTTAGGATTAAGGATTAAATGTCATGTGTTTTTAGATTTTATATTATGCCATGACATCGTGATTATGAGCATGTGTTTATCTATATCATCTCTAATTCCATAATCACTCATGCATTTAAGATAATTTGATTGAAATTGATTCAAGGACAATGGCATGACTTGGAGTCCCATTTATAAGGGAATCAAGTAGGGTTGCCTTAGAAAAATGCATGAAACCCTAGATTAAATGAACCAAAACCCACATCTCACATCCAATTGACATGTATGTGTATTTATATACCCAAGATACATGTGAGATGCTAGGATATGAGTTAAGTTCAAGGTGCATAGTTTTTGCATCTAGATGAACTAAAACTCATCTAATTCTATTTGTGGATCATTGGGAAAGCTTGTGTACAAGTCATGTGCATAGAGCCCAAGGATTATGATCCAAAATAAGGTTTTGAAAACATTTTAAAATCATTTTGAAAAACCTTGGTGAAGTCTATCTTTTGATAGCAATCACCATTGATGAAGTTGATACAAAATAGGGACAAAACATTGAAAATGTCAATGGTTTTGAGTTTTGTATCAAATTCACTATTTTATGGGTAAAATAATTTTAAAATATTTTTCACCCATTGTATGTTTCATAAGTATTATACGTATGAACTTTCAAGATTTTTCGATAAATGTATAATTATTTATGAATTTCCAAAACTCGATTCTGATAACTGAAATTCAAAAATTTGATTATCGATCACCGTGCGATCGGATAATCGATGAGTGTATGTAGTGACAGTCGATGAAGGCCGATTCGAGAAAACTAGGTTTTGGTTAGCAGTGTTGCCATGGTAAAGGTCCCTAATCACTCCTAACCCTAGGATATGCTTTGGGAAGCATTATAAAGGGTGAAAATCCATTGGATATGGATTAGGAGAGTTGTTTAGGGTTTGTATCAATGTTAAGGTGTTGGAAAGTTCTATATTGAATTTCTAACCTTAATTTTGATGGTTTAGAGTTCCTATTGGCTTAGGGACTGCCCAAGGACATTGTTGGTGAAATGGTCAAGGGGAAGCAAGCCTTTAGGGGGAGATATTCATCTTGGGATGATGGATGTATTTTTCTCCTTGAAGAGGAGAAGTTATTGGGAGAATATGACATCAATTTGGGAAATTGATGGATTTTTAGAAATCCAATTTGGAAATTGGGAGAGTGTTTAGGATTGCCTCTCTTAAGTGATATTGGACTTATAACTAGGAAGATGGTAGGCATCCTAAGTATCTTTGGACCAAGGGGGAGATTGTAAGATCTCATTGGGACATGAGACATTGACCCTCTTGGGGAGAAAACCTTTTTGATGTTAGTCAAAAAGGGAGAGAATGTTTGGGGGAGAACATTTGGAGAGTATTTACCAATTTGGGATAATTGGTAAAGGATTTGAGTTAGTGTTCTAACTCAATCATTTGTTTGGTTTTTGTCAAACATCAAAAAGGGGGAGATTGTTGGTGCAATCGGCCCAGGTCAGATTGACCAGGACTCGAGTTTGATGTTGGTGCAGTGGGCACCAAAGTCGAACCGGTATTTTGATTATGGCAAAAGGCTCAATAGTTAAGGGTATATTTGTTATCTTACGAGCTCAATTAAGTGTGCAGAAATGCTAAAGTTGAGCGGAAGGTCTGCGACACCCGGTGGGAACCGAGGTGGTCGGGCAACGCCAGAGGGACTTCGGAGGAAGCCGAGGTACTCGGGTGAAGACCGGAAGCGAGGCTACAAGGTAAGCTCGTGTGAAAGCGAAGCAAGGTCGTTAAGCGTAGATCCGACCCAATACCTCCAATGGAAGGTCTAGGTCGAGATCAAATGGTTAGAACCATCGTACTTTATATTTTAAGCTAACTTGTACTGCAGTCCAAAACCCTTTGACTACTGATCAGCTAGTCAAGTTCGGACCTCGAGAAGAGCTCAATTTCAAGGGGTGAATTTGGACTTGACTCGTGTTTTGGTACAAAGGTGATGTGGCATCAAGGTGGACATCAAACCATCACCAAGCTTCCTTGTGGTGGGCCAAAATAAGGTGAGTTGGCACAAGATGGTTGGCTCCCATGATGTGGCACAAGTTGAATGGCTCCAACAAGTTGGCGCCCAAGGAGGTTGGAGGTGGCACAAGGTGGTTGGATGAAACACCTCATCCTCAAGTTGGCGCCCAAGGAGGTTGGAGGTGGCACAAGGTGGTTGGATGAAACACCTCATCCTCAAGAGTTAGCCCAAGGAGGTTGGAGGTGGCACAAGGTGGTTGGATGAAACACCTCATCCTTGAGTTGGCGCTGGGAGGTTGGAGGTGGCACAAGGTGGTTGGATGAAACACCTCATCCTTGAGTTGGCGCAAGGATGTGGATGAACAAGTCTTGGGGATAAGAACCTCACCTTGGACACTACCTATGTCTAAATTCATAGATCAATATCCATAAATAGACATGTTCAAGCCAAGCAAATAACAAGAATTCAAGAGCTCTCAACACGCGATAAATAGCGTCGCTACTACTACTCACATTTGCTTTCTGACGAAGTGCACGACAACCAGCTACATCTTCTACTTATAAGAGTTGTCGGTATATTTATTTAAGTTCTACTTCTTTAAATTGTCTTTGTGCTTTAATCGTAACAAGGAAAGGAGTGTCCCTTTGCCTTGATTTCTTTATGTCGTTGCTCCTACCTCCAAGCGAGGAGGAGTGGTTTTAGTGAATTGCCCTCCGTGCGTGATCAAGGATCACTAGGGCCGTGGATTAGCAATCGAAAGATTGTGAACCACGTAAAAATATCTTGTCTACTTTATATTTCATTGTGCACTCTCTACTTGCTTTTTACTTATTGCAAAAGTTTTTTAACGACATCGTATCGCTATTCACCCCCTCTAGCGACACTTCGATCCAACAATTGGTATCGAGGCAGGCGCTAAGATTGGTGAAACCACCAATCTAGCTTTGTTTTTTTTTTACAGATTTTTATTTATTTATTTACTGTTTTCGTATAATCATTTCACTTGCTTATCTTCTCCTACATATAGAATTGCATTAGAGGCTTTAGGATCCGGATAAGGTTGTCCTTGGGTTAGATCCGAGTAAGGTTGTCCTCGGAACTTCGACATTCGCATTTGATTGTTTATTTCTTTTTGCAAGTTACATTTTATATATCTTTTTACTTCCGCTTTACTAATCCAAGGCGAAAGTCTTGGAATATTCTTTCGTGTGTGTTTTGCAAGATTCTTTTAAATCGTTCTTCTTCTTGTTTTTAAATGGCCCATCTCGAAGGGTTTAGCACCGCCGACCCGTTTTACAACGGTAATGACTTTCGTTATTGGAAGAATCGGATGGAATGCTTTCTTAAAACCCAAATCGAGATGTGGATCGTAATCAAACCGGTTTCACACTTCCTATTAATGAAGATGGTGAATCTTTGGGTTACGATCAATGGTCAAATTCCATGAAAAACAAGTAGAAGCCGATGCCAAGGCAACTCAAATCTTGCAATGTGGGTTGTCAAGGAAGAGTTCAACGCGTCGGCCCCTTCATTAGTAAGGACTTATGGACCAAGCTAGTGGAACTACTACGAAGGCACCGGCGACACGAAGGTATGTAAAAGAGATTTACTTCTAAATAAATTGTATAACTTGAAAATGCAGGAAAAGCGAGACCATGACTCAACTACATGCTCGTATCCAAGACATCGTCAACCAACTCCATGCCATCGGACAAAAGGTCGAGGATCGCGACCTTATCAGGTATTCTCTTAACTCGTTTCCTAGGACCACCTTGTGGGCATCCATGGTCGATGCCTACAAGGTCTCCAGACCTTTCTAAGATTAGGTTAGACGAATTGTTTTCGGAACTTGAATTACATGAGCAAACTAACGTGGTCCAGGCCGAGAAGAGTATTGCGTTAGTTGCAGGTTCCAAGAAGAAGAAGCCCCCAAGCAAGCCACCCTCGGAGGAAGAAGACGATATCCAAGCTCTAATGGCCAAGCCGACCGAGCACGACTCCGAAACCGAAGAAGAGTCCGAGTCCGAATCCGATGATGAGCTTCCATTCAAGACAAGCCACGGATCCGTATCCGGTTCAAAAGAATCATTAAGGGTAAGTCGGTCGTTACTTAATACTTTGTATGGTGCAATTAAATTTTTAAATAAGAAACTAGCTAAGTCCGAGTCCAAGGTCGAGACCCTAATTGAGGAGGTTAACCTTCTCAAACATGAGGTCTCCCTAACCTCTTCGACTACTCGTATTCAAGAGGAGGACTCAACTCAAGTTGAAAAGCTTGAAGTTGAGAACTCGCTTTTGAAAACACAAGTCGAAGACCTTAGGAACACGTTGGAAAGGTTCACTTTGGGATCCAAGGGACTTGACCTCTTACTTGGATCACAAAGGGCCGTGTACAACAAGGTCGGACTCGGGTTTAACTCAAATACAACCAATAAGTCATATATGTCTATAGTAAACCAACATAAGAAAAATGTCCAAGCATGGGTCCCTAAGACCACTTTGATTTCAACTTTAGGATCTAACATGTATTGGGTTCCCAGGACCAAATTCACTATGTGAATAGACCCACTCGATTCAATGGTCAGGAGCCAATACAAAATGTATTTGTGGTAAGTATTAGAAATTGCATGCTTAGTTTTTCCTTTATTTTTAGAATGGTTAGATATGACACATAACCAACTAAAATCCTTCTAAAAGATTGAGCCTCTGGGAGACTCTTTTCAAAAATAAACCAACTAAAATCCTACGAAAAGATTGAGCCTCGGGGAGACTCTTTTCAAAAATAACTAGTTAGACCAAGACGTAGTCTCAAGTAAGTCGAGTTATCAATTTCTTGAAATTAGCTTTGTCTAAGGAAGTGGTCGTTGTTCCGATCAAAGAAGGCCTCTGTGCCTCGCCACGACCTGGAAGCTAATCTCTTGAAAAGATTACTTGATGAGCTTAGACTAAATCCGAATCTAACCTAATGTTGGTTAATTTAAATTCATTAAAATTAATCAAGTAAAATTGATAGTCATCTCACAATAACACATAGGAATAACATGTTTTGATCATGTAGATATTGGTGAGATGATTTAGGTTTAAAAACATACAAACAACCCTTTAGTAATTCCAATATCCGATCCAACTACCTTATGTGTAGGATCAATGGATGTTAGACGTTGGTTGCTCCGACACATGACCGGGATCAACTCAAATTTTGATTACGATTCAACCGACTAGGTTCGGTAGCCTTCTGAAATAACGGCAAGCTCAAAATCATCGGATCAGGTGATATTGAGCTCAACTCTAACTTTACAATTCAAAATGTCTTATTAGTAGAAAACTTTCAATATAATTTACTTAGTGTAAGCCAATTGTGTGATAACAATTATAAGGTCATATTTCTAGAAAATGAATGCGTAATCAAAATAAATGCAACATCTAAAATAATACTTAAAGGAACTAGGAGTAGCAACATCTACACAATAAATTTACCCAACTCCTCAACCAAGTGTCTTATGACACAGAGAGGAATCTTGGTTATGGCACCGAAGACTGGACACTCACCAAGACTCGTCCACAAGATGAGTCAGTGTGGCTTGGTTATAGGTTTGCCTAAACTAAACAACTTGGATAATAAAATATGTAATGCTTGTCAACAAGGTAAAAAATCTAGGACACAACATCAATTAACTAATCAGAACGAACCAAAAGTGTTCTTGAGCTCCTACACATGGATCTATTTGATTCACATGGAGCTAAGTCACTCAATGGTAGTCAATTTTGCTTAGTCATAATTGGCGACTATTCTAGATTTACTTGGGTTAGGTTTATCAAACATAAAAATGATACCTAGACCAACTAATCAATCTTTGTAGGTTAATCGAAAATCAAAAGAACCTTAAGATTAAAAGACTTAGAAGCGATCATGGTGGTGAATTCGAAAACCACGACAGTTTTACAGATTTACGTAACCTAAGCGGATACCACCATGAGTTTTCATGTCCTAGAACCCCACAACAAAATGGGTTAGTCGAGCGGAAAAATAGAACCCTACAAGAAGCCGCTAGGACAATGTTAAAGCAGTATAACCTACTCCGATAGATTTTGGGCGGTAGTTGAGTACGACTTGCTATGTCCAAAATAGGATCCTTATGGTAAAGAGGCACCAAAAGACCTCGACGAGATTTATCACGAAAAAATACCGAACATACAGTACTTTAGGGTATTTTGATGCAAGGTACATATCTTAAACACTAAGGATAACCTAGGGAAATTCAAATCCAAAACCTCGACTGGAACCATTCTAGGATACTCAACCACCGATGGAGCTTATAGGGTATACAATCACGACACTCTTAGAGTCGAAGAAACCATTAATATAGTTTTGACGAAGGACACGAACCCGTTCAATCCTTAACAAAACCAACTAGCAAATCAACTTATAGCGCAACCCGACTACGATCTTGAACTTGAATCGTCCTAACTAAGTCATCCTATCGACCAAGTGATAGATGACTCTAACCCAATTCAAACTAGAACTCACCCAAGTCATCCTATCGACCAAGTGATAGATGACCCTAACCCTAGTCACACTAAGACTCAAACTAATCATCCTATCAATCAAGTTATAGGTGATCCAAATTTAGGGGTTCGAACTAGAGCTTCATATCGAAACCTTAGTCAAATCTCGTTAATTTCCAAAATCGAACCCAAAACTATTGAACAAGCACTTCTTGATCCCGACTGGATTATTGCTATGCAAGAAGAGCTAGCTCGATTCACTAGAAATGAAGTCTGGGAATTAGTACCACCACCTAAAGAAAAATCAATTATTGGAACAAGGTGGGTATTTCGAAATAAACTTGATGATAAAGGTGAAGTAGTTAGAAATAAAGCTAGGTTAGTCGCAAAAGGGTTTAGTCCAGTCGAAGGTTTAGATTACGATGAGACCTACGCCCAGTGTAGGACTAGAGTCCATCCGAATGTTGTTAGCATATGCTGCACATCGAGGTTTTAAATTGTTTCAAATGGATGTCAAGTCAGCATTTTTGAATGGATACATTAAGGAAGAAGTTTACGTCAGTCAACCTCCCGGATTCGAAAATCTAGATAAACCTGACCATGTCCTTAGACTTAAGAAAGCCCTATATGGACTCAAACAAGCCCCAAGAGCTTGGTACGAAAGGCTTTCGATCTATCTTAAGTCCAAAGGATTCAACCAAGGTTTAGTCGACCCAACCTTATTCGTTAAAACCGTAGGAAAAGAAATCTTTATAGCCCAAATCTATGTAGATGATATAATTTTTTGAACTACCAACTCGATCCTGCTAAACGAATTCATCTCACTTATGGAAAGTGAATTTGAAATGAATTTAGTGGGAGAGTTAAGTTTCTTCTTAGGTTTACAAATTAAACAAACTAAAGATGGAATATATTTACATCAACAAAAATATACTAAGGACTTAATAAATCGATTTGGAATGCAAGATTCTAAAATAATCAATACACCTATGGCAACTAATGTTAATATAAACGAAGATGTAGAAGGAAAACCCGTTGACCTAAAATACTATAGGAGCGCAATAGGAAGTCTCCTATACTTAACCGCGAGCCGACCCGACATTTTATTCGCGGTAAGTATGTGCGAGTTACAAACACTGTGCCAAGGAGTCTCACCTAACCCTAGTCAAGCGTATCCTTAGATATCTAAAGCACGCTAAGCGTAGGTATTTGGTACCTAGATCTACCGAGTTTAATCTAATCGGCTACTCGACTCCGACTATGCGGTAGTAAACTCGATAGAAAGAGCACGAGTGGTTGTTGTCAAATCCTGGCTCGAGTCTAGTAAGTTAGTGCGATGAGGAAGCGGCATTGCGTTGCCTTATCTACCACCGGCCGAATACGTTGCGATGGGTGAGTGTGTCTCAGCTCTGTGGATGAAGCACACTCTCCAAGACTTTAAGCTTAATCTTTAACAACATTAAAACCTACATAGATAACATTAGTTCAATTAACTTAACTAAAAATCCAATATGTCATTCTAGGACAAAACATATAGAAGTTAAACACCACTTCATTAGGGAACATGTAACTAATGGAACTATACAACTAGAGTATGTTGAGTCCAAATCAAACCTAGCGGACATCTTCACCAAACCACTACCCGAAGCCGAATTTAGTTTATTAAGACGAAAATTAGGTATGTGCGTAATAGAGTAGGATTTAAATTTTTCTATATATGTACTCTACTTTTGCTTCTTTTTATGAAATTAGCCTAAGTCTTACCTTAGAAATCATATACCTATAGATTTAAGGAGCCAACACATCTCACAACACATAGGACTAATGTGTTTGTGTACTTAGCCACGTAGCAGGCGTGAGATGTTAGGACCTTACTCCTGGTTCCAGATGTAGATTCAGTGCATCGACATGAACCATGGAGTATAATTATTTAAAATTAATCAACTCCTTCAAGACTTATTGATCATTCTATATCAATCAAGTCCAACCGGAGTTGTACATTTTAGATAAACATATTTTCAAGCTTATTATTATTTTAAAAAAATATATATATTTATATTGGGAACTTGCTTGGACTTACAAACCTTAAAATATATTTACAAACTTTTTTGAGTTAAGGCAAAGGGAGAAAGTCACAAAAGTAAGGAAGAAAGTAAACAAAATTATTACCTTTTATATTAAGTAATTCCGTTTACTTAAGCAACTATTAAGGGGAGTAAAAATTATTTTCAAGAACTCACCTTTGGTCAAGGAGGTTACCTCAAAGGGGAGAACTTGAAACAATAATATTTCTCACTCATGCTTAATCTTTATGCTAGCTCACTCATGCTTAATCTTTATGCTAGCTCATTCATACTTAATCATTATGCTAGCTCATTCATATTTAATCATTATGCTAGCTCATTCATACTTAATCATTATGCTAGCTCATTCATATTTAATCATTATGCTAGCTCATTCATATTTAATCTTTATGCTAGCTCATTCATATTTAATCTTTATGCTGGCTCATTCATGCTTAATCATTATGCTAGCTCATTCATATTTAATCTTTATGCTAGCTCATTCATGCTTAATCATTATGCTAGCTTACTGTTATGCTTATTTTTTCCTTAACTTTTGTGTCGGTTTGCCATGAATCAAAAAGGGGGAGATTGTTGGTGCGATGGGCACCAAAGTCGAACCGTATTTTGATTATGGCAAAAGGCTCAATAGTTAAGGGTATATTTGTTATCTTACGAGCTCAATTAAGTGTGCAGAAATGCTAAAGTTGAGCGGAAGGTCTGCGACACCCGGTGGGAACCGAGGTGGTCGGGCAACGCCAGAGGGACTTCGGAGGAAGCCGAGGTACTCGGGTGAAGACCGGAAGCGAGGCTACAAGGTAAGCTCGTGTGAAAGCGAAGCAAGGTCGTTAAGCGTAGATCCGACCCAATACCTCCAATGGAAGGTCTAGGTCGAGATCAAATGGTTAGAACCATCGTACTTTATATTTTAAGCTAACTTGTACTGCAGTCCAAAACCCTTTGACTACAGTCAACTGCTAGTCAAGTTCCAGCCTCGAGACGAGCTCGAATTTCAAGGGGGTGAATTTGGACTTGACTCGTGTTTTGGTACAAAGGGTGATGTGGCATCAAGGTGGACATCCAAACCATCACCAAGCTTCCTTGTGGTGGACGCCCAAAATAAGGTGAGTTGGCACAAGATGGTTGGCTCCCATGATGTGGCACAAGTTGAATGGCTCCAACAAGTTGGCGCCCAAGTAGGTTGGAGGTGGCACAAGGTGGTTGGATGAAACACCTCATCCTCAAGTTGGCGCCCAAGGAGGTTGGAGGTGGCACAAGGTGGTTGGATGAAACACCTCATCCTCAAGTTGGCGCCCAAGGAGGTTTGAGGTGGCACAAGGTGGTTGGATGAAACACCTCATCCTTGAGTTGGCGCACAAGGAGGTTGGAGGTGGCACAAGTTGGTTGGATGAAACACCTCATCCTTGAGTTGGCGCAAAGGATGTGGATGAACAAGTCTTGGGGGATAAGAACCTCACCTTGGACACTACCTATGTCTAAATTCATAGATCAATATCCATAAATAGACATGTTCAAGCCAAGCAAATAACAAGAATTCAAGAGCTCTCAACACGCCGTCGTAACGTCGCTACTACTACTCACATTTGCTACGACGAAGTGCCGCCGACAACGAAAGCTACATCTTCTACTTATAAGAGTTGTCGGTATATTTATTTAAGTTCTACTTCTTTAAATTGTCTTTGTGCTTTAATCGTAACAAGGAAAGGGGGAGTGTCCCTTTGCCTTGATTTCTTTTTGTAATCGTTGCTCCTACCTCCAACGAGGAGGAGTGGTTTTAGTGAATTGCCCTCCGTACGTGATCAAGGATCACTAGGGCCGTGGATTAGCAATCGAAAGATTGTGGACCACGTAAAAATATCTTGTCTACTTTATATTTCCGCTGTGCACTCTCTACTTGCTTTTTACTTATTGCAAAAGTTTTTTAACGACATCGTATCGCTATTCACCCCCCCCCTCTAGCGACACTTTCGATCCAACATTTGACTCGAGTGATGTTTTGATGTTTCGACAAAAACATATGACAATGTAATTGTCATTTGGTAAAGTCCAAGTCTTGAGTACTTGGCATGGAAAGTCCAAGTGGGACACTTGGCATTGGGAAAAGTCCAAGCATGGGTCTTGGCAATGTAAAGTCCAACATGGGTTGGCAAGGAAAGTCCAAGCATGGTCTTGGCATGAAAAGTCCAACATGGGTTGGCAAGGAAAGTCCAAGCATGGTCTTGGCATGGAAAGTCCAACATGGGTTGGCAAGGGAAAGTCCAAGCGGAGTCTTGGCGGCGTAAGTCCAATGTTCCTTGGCGGTGTAGACACCGTTAGCATGACATAGCCGATGGAAGCACCTGAAGGCTAGCGCGATGGATGAACAAGTCATGGATGACTTGGAGGGATCCGAGAGGCATGAGGCTGATGGAGATGGCTAGAAGGCTTAGGTCTAGGCTAAGGGTGGTCTAACAAGTATGGGGGAACCATACTTGGGTTAAAACCTCATGTTTGAGGTGTGCCAGTCGACTGGTGCCATGTGGCGATAGTCGATCGACCGAATCAACTAGGGTTTATTTGCGGGTTATGGCCTAGCGGATCGCGCGAGTTGTGATCGATCGATGGCTCGGCGATCGGTGATCGTGTGATCGATCGGTGCTCGAAATCGATCCGCGAGAATGGAGTCGAGACTCGTCGTCGAGTGAGGACTCCATCGGTCGTGATGGTCTGTCGATCGTGATGAAGGTTCGTTGGACTTATCCGTGGATCTAGCCGTTGTCTCACGACAACGGGCATCGATCGTGATGGTTTGATCGGTCGTGACTTTTCGAGCAACAGGTTGAAGCTATATATGGAGCTCGTGATTGTGGAAAAACCAAGGGTTCTTTGAAGCGATTTGGGGCGAGTTGCTGCTGCAATTCAGGGTCTCCAAGTGCTACTCGATCAACCTAGCGATCAAGCATTCAAGAGCATGTGTAAAGTGTTTTTCTTTACTAGTTTTGCTTTGTATTTCATTGTATTCGCTTGTAGCTTTTGATTATTATTGTAATCATCCTGTACGAGGTTTCTCTGCCTCCGGATTGTTCCGAGAAGAAGTGTTTATTAGTGTTTGCGTGTGCATCACTAGAGCTCGTAGAGCTCGATCCGTGGAGTAGGAACCTTGAGGTTCCCAACCATGTTATATCATCGTGTTCGTGTGTGATTGTATATTTTGTTATTGCTTTCATTATCTATATTCCTCTGCGCTAATGAAATTGTAGACACGAATGCGAAAGAATTCCATTGACGCTATTCACCCCCCCTCTAGCCGTTCCAATATCCCCAACAGTAGACTTGGGCGCCGGACAACAACAAGAAGAAGAAGAGAAACGAAATTCATTGCTTAATTGTGGTCGTCCAACCCCTTTGCTCCTTGCTGCCCAAAACCCTAGCTCCTCCCTTGATTCTAATTCCTCTCCATGCCAACCCTAATCTTCTCCTTTTATAGAGTTAGACATAAGCCTTGTTTTAATCTTCACCATTGGTTCTAGGAATTTAATCTCAATCGTCGGATCTAGAGTTTTGTTTTCAACCATTGGATCTAGGCTTCATGAGGTTTTAATAGGCTACAATAGGGACCATGAGGAGGAGTTGGATCTTGGCCACCCAATGGATCAAGCCCACATAAAGTCCGATCCATTAATGATAATCCAATCCACTAAAGGATTATCATTCATCTACCTCACCAACCCCCATAAGTTAATATGGGCTCCATATATTATTTGTACATTTATCTCCCTGTGTTTTAGATCTCGAATGTCCATCGATTAATTAATTTACTAACCATTAATTAATCAACATCTAAATTCATGAGTAGTACCACTCATCCTTATCATCATGCCGGACCAAGTCCACCTGCAGGGTTTACATGATGAACCTTATGAGCTCCTCAAGGGGACATCATCATCCTAATATATAGGACACGGTTTCCTCCTATAATCAACGACACACCATATAAATAATATCATTTCCCAACTTACCGAGCCTATCGATTTAATCTATAAATCTCGCCCATTGGTAAATCAAAGAAATAAATACTAAGTATATGTGCCCGTTATTATATCGGTAATAAGAGCATGTACAATATAATATCTGAGGTCCGATTCGATTATGTAGTCAGCAATAAATCGAATCACCTCTAAGTCGGTCCTGCTCAATACACACAAAGTGTACTAGTATGATTCTATGGTCAAGACAAACCAATACCAAATCACACTACAACCATACCAATTGTTTGTCTAAAGCCATCTCGGTTGTGAGCCTTTACTTATACTTTACAAGGAGCTGATAACATGATCTCCCGTGACACCACACACCATGTTATCTAAAATGCAATGTATTAGACAATATGCATAATATGCAAATAATGATCATGTGATTCTTATTTAAAAATAAAGATGTTCATACAAAATATAGACTTTTCAATATACATCCCAACAATCTCCCACTTATACTAAAAGATTATGCTGTCCTCAGACTTTCATACATCTGATTCCCATTCCCTCCACATGCCTATCAAAAGCTCTCGCCGGAAGGGCCTTAGTGAAAGGATCTGCCAGGTTATCCTCCGATGAAATCTTGGCCATAGCAACTTCTCCTCTCTTTATGATTTCTCGTATCAGCTGGTACTTGCGCTCTATGTGTTTACTTGCCTTATGGGCTCGTGGTTCCTTCGATTTTGCAACTGCACCACTATTATCACAATAAATTTTGATAGTTCTGGCAAACCAGGAATAACATCCAAGTCCATCAAGAAGTTCCTGAGCCACACAACTTCTTTGTCCGCCTCAGAGGTTGCAACATACTCACCTTCCAAGGTGGAGTCCGCCACGCATTTATACTTGACACACTTCAATACAATGGCTCCACCTCCCAAAGGAAACACAAAACCTGTGGTAGATTTACTGTTATCCCTGTCTGATTTGAAGTCGGAATCTGTATAACCCACAGGGAGTAATTGGTCTGCCTGGTAAACTAGCATATAATCCCTAGTCCTTCTCAGGTACTTCAATATATGCTTCACCACAATCCAATGTCCCTGTCCTGGATTACTCTGATATCTGCTAACCATGCCTACGACAAAGCAGATATCTGGCCTCGTACATAGCATCGCATACATGAGGCTTCCTATTGCCCAAGCATAAGGAAATGCCTTCATCTCCTCTATCTCCTCAGATTTTCTAGGACACATCTCCTTAGATAAAGGAACTCCATGCCTGAAAGGTAAAAAACCTTTCTTGGAGTTCTGCATGCTAAAACGATTCATAATGGTGGCTATGTATGAAGCCTGAGATAAGCACAACATCCTTTTCCTGCGATCCCTGATAACCTTGATCCCAAGGATGTGTCCCACTTCTCCCAAGTCCTTCATATCAAACTATTTGGACAACCATACTCTTACGTCCCATAACACCTTGATATTGTTGCCAATTAACAGAATGTCATCTACGTATAATACAAGAAATACCACTACATTTCAGTCTCATCTCTTGTTTACACAAGACTCATCCGGACTTTGAGTAAATCCATAAGACTGGATTACCTCATCAAAGCGGATGTTCCAAGACCTCGAAGCTTGCTTCAATCCATAAATGGACCGATTAAGCTTACACACATGATGCTCTTTGCCCTTTGCAATGAAACCTTCTGGTTGCTTCATATAGATGTTTTCCTCAAGACTTCCATTAAGGAAAGCTGTCTTGACATCCATCTGTCATACCTTATAATCCATATGAGCAACAATGCATAAGAGAATCTGGATAGACTTAAGCATGGCTACCGGCGAAAAGGTCTCCTCATAATCGATACCCTCTTTCTGAGTATACCCCTTCGCAACAAGCCTCTCTTTGAAGGTCTCAACCTTCCCATCTATTCCTCTCTTTCTTTTGTAGATCCACTTGCATCCAATGGTTTTTACACCATCGGGTGGTTCTACTACCTCCCAGACCTGATTTGAATCCATAGATTCAATCTCAACATTCATTGCACTTTGCCAAGATACAACATCTTTATCTTGGATTGCCTTGTCATATGTCCATGGATCAGGTTCATGTTCGCCAGGGACCAAATCAGAAGATTCTCCCAATAACATGAATCTATCAGGCTATCTAACAACCCTTTCATTACGATGAGGTATCACGTGTGTATCCTCTGTGACACGCGGTGCAGTGACTTGTGGTATATCCTCTTGTACCGGTGGTACTGAAGAAGTGACTTCCCCTTTCAATTCCTCCAGAACATTCTTACTCATGGGCTTATGGTTTATCACATAGTCTTCTTCTAGAAATCTGACATTCGTGCTAACGATCACCCTCTGATCTCTAGGACTATAAAATAAATCACCTTTCATTTTTCTAGGATAGCCAACGAACATGCGCACTTCTGTACGGGGTTCCAACTTACCAGCTTCAGCCTTTCAGCACATGTGTTGGACTCCCCCAAATTCGAATATGTCTTAGACTAGGCTTTCGCCCAATCCACAATTCTGTGAGAGTAGAAGGCACTGATTTAGATGAGACCAAGTTCAGAATATACACTGTCGTATCTAGAGCATATCCCCAGAACGAATCTGGTAACTCATAATAACTCATCATCGATCTAACCATCTTTATAAGAGTCCTATTCCTTCGCTCTGCTACACCATTCTGCTGGGGTGTGCCAGGTGCAGACAATTGGGATTGAATCCCAGCCTCTGATAAGTAATTCCTAAACTCTCCAAAGAGGTACTTACCACCACGATTAGATCGTAGTGTCTTGATACTTTTACCTTGACGTTTCTCCATATCAGCCTTGAATTCTTGGAACTTGTTAAAGCATTCAGACTTGCGGCGCATAATGTAAATGTATCCATATCTCAAATAATCGTCTATAAAAGAGACGAAATACTCAAAACCACTTCTAGCCTGGATAGACATAGGACCACACAAATCAGAATGAACTAATTCTAACACATCTTTGCCTCTATACCCATTGGCCATAAAAGGCCTCTTGGTCATTTTACCCTCTAAGCAAGATTCGTAGGTTGGGAAATCTTCCACCACTAATGAACCCAGAGGTCCATCAGCTATCATCCTTTGAATTCTGCTTAGGTTAATATGACCAAGCCTAAGATGCCAAAGATATGTTTGGTTTATCTTCGAAGGTTCTTTTCTTTTATTGGAATTAGAAGATGAGTTATTAACTTCTATTTGCATCGTGGGACCTTTTGGTTCAAGTGTGTATAAATTTGCTATCAATGCACCAGAACAGGTAATCTCCCTATTTCTTTTTATAACAACTCTATCATTAAAAGAAATAGAATATCCATCCATAAACAATTCAGAAATACAAATCAAATTCTTTCTAAATAAAGGTACATAAAGGCAATTCTTAAGAACCAAAACTTTATTTTTCTCAAAAGACAAATAAAAATCTCCCACTACAACAGCCGCCACCTTCGTGGCATCACCCAAGTATATGGTAATCGCCCCCTCAGCCTGTCATCTGGTTTCCTGGAACCCCTGGAAAGTATTGCAGACATGATCAGTTGCTCCTGTTGAAGGGTTTTGCTTATCGAGTCCGTGAGGGGAAACTTCGCTTCTAACTTAACCTCGGTAGCTTGTCCATGGCGATCCCTTCGATGTCCCCAGATTAAAAAAAATCAATCCTAGAAAAAAGGGATTGCCCAAACAACCAAGTCATCATCGTGCTATTCGTTTAGAGAGGTCACTTGAACAAACTAGTTGTTCAAGCGACCATCCTCTATTTTACGAGTAGCCGCGGAATAGACGATGTCCAGATCGCCGGTTTTTGTGTTTATGCTCGGGATCCAAGTATTATTTATCCATTTACATATTTATAACATGCTTGTAATTGAAAAACAAAAACAAGCAACAAACAAAAGAAGAAAGTAGAATAGGTATACCTCTCGATCTTCTAATGTATGACCTTCCTCCTTTTGGACGTCGTGTGGGCAACGATCCACCAAAAGTCGAAGCTCCTAGATCACAAATCTTCCTTCCTTGATCTTCCAAAGCAAGAGAAAGAATAGAAACAAGGTTTTTCTCCTCACTAGAAACAAGCAACAAAGAACTAAAACTATCCTTGCCGCCGGCCAACTAGGTGAAGGAGAAGATGGTGGAAAACAACCAAGACACCAAGGGAAGCCCTATATCTTGTTTCCACCACCTAAGGAGAAGGAGAAGGGGGCTTTTTGTCACTGGCCAAGGCTGGAAAAGAGGCTGGAGAGGTGCTGGACGTTGGCCAAAAGTGGAAGAAGAAGAGAAGAATACCTTCCTTATTTGGTGCCACCCTTGCCTCCAAACCCAAATCCAAATCCTATCTCAACTAGGATTCCTTCTTGCCACCCAAACCCTAGCTCTCCTTCAATCTAGTTCACGCCAACACCCATGCCATCCTTTTATAGAGTTAGGGATAAGTCATGAATTAATCTCATCCATTGGTTCTAGGGATTTAATCTCAACCGTCGGATCTAGAGATTTAATCTCAACCGTCGGATCTTAGAGATTTAATCTCTACCAATGGATCTTAGAGTTTTGTTTCTATCCATTGGATCTAAGCATCATGAGGTGTTAATAGGATACATTAGGGACCATGAGGAGGAGTTGGGTCTTGGCCACCCATGGATCAAGCCCACATAAAGTCCGATCCACTAATGATGATCCAATCCACTAAAGCTTCATCATTGATATACCTCACCAACCCCAATATAATAATATGGGCTCCATATATTATTTGTACATTTTCTCCCCATGTTTAAGATCTCGAATGTCCGTCAACTAATTAATTTACTGACCATTAATTAATCAACATCTAACTCCTTGAGTAGTACTACTCAACCTTTCCATCATGCCGGACCAAGTCCACCTACAGGGTTTACATGATGAATCTTATGAACTTCTCAAGGGGGCATCATCATCCTAATATATAGGACACGGTTTCCTCTTATAATCAATGACACACCATATAAATAATATAATCTCCCAACTTACCGAGCCGATCGATTTAATCTATAAATCTCTCCCATTGGTAAATCAAAGAGATGAGTACTAAGTATATGTGCCTATTATTATATCGAGATTAAGAGCATGTACTAAATAATATCTGAGGTCTGATTTGATTATGTAGTCAGCAATAAATCGAATCACCGCTAAGTCGGTCCTGCTCAATACACACAAAGTGCACTAGGCGAAGTTTCTCCTCACGGACTCGATAAGCACTTGCCTTTCGGCTTCTTCACTCCTCCCTGAGTTCCTCCCACCACCTTTGCCCCAGCTTGTTTCTTCTTCTTCTTGTCTCTCGGCTTAGAAGTAGAAACCTTTTGGGCAACCATGGCTTGTGCCTGAGCACTCTGACAAAATAGCCCCTCTGTCGCCTGGAGTTCTGTCAGAAGCTCCACCAACGAATACAACCTCTTGTTCATATTGTAGTTCAGGCGAAACTGCTCAAAACTCCTAGGTAGAGACTGGAGAATGATATCCACCTGGGTTTCTCCATCGATCTTAGCTCCGAGGACTTCCAACTCATTCAAATGAGCCATCATCTTGAGAACATGATCTCTCATGGGTGTTCCCTCGATCATGTTGGTCGTCATCAAGTTCCTCATGGCTTCTTGCCTAGCAACCCGATTCTGGTGTCCGAAAAGCTCTTTGAGATTGAGCATCATGTCATAAATAGTGGGCATTGCTTGATGCTGATGTTGCAGTACATTTGACATAGATGCCAAAATGTAACACCGCGCCATCTCATCGGCCTTAATCCACTTCTTATAACTCTCCTTCTCCTTTTCCCCAGAATTATCCGCAGCCTTAGGAGGGCACTATTCGAGGAGTACATATTTGTATTTCTCAGCAGTCAAGACAATGTCAAGATTACTCTTCCAATCAACATAGTTGGGTCCAGTAAGTTTATTTTCTTTCAGTATCACAGCAAGCGGGTTGAAAGTCATTTTGAAAGAAAACCTAAGAATCACATAGATCAAAACATTAGATTTTAAAAAATTATTGATTCCTCAAAAAATAAAATTTTAAAATCAACCAACACCTCAAAACACTGAGAATATCATATGCCACGATAGTGTGGACGTATACGAATTCTACATTTGTAAGAGGAGGCTTTACCCATTAATTTTACTATCTTGTCAACCTAACTTTTTGACAAGTAAAATTAATAGTTGGTTCCTCTTTGGCCCTACAAATAAGCGGTGACTCGATGGGGAGGATACTTATATTTGTATCTAAGTGTTCACCATTACTTACCAAGGTAATTATCTCGGGTTATGTGCCTTACGATGGGCAAGTACACACACGCTCCTTAATAATTTCCTATAACCATATTCGACCTTGTGTTACGTATTGCTGCTAAGGAATCCTTGAGGAGGATAGACTTATGGGGGGAGAATCAAATTTCGCCCGTTTTGAGGGGAATTGGTGCGAAGTATGAGAATACAATATCCCTCTCCCACTTAGTAATTTGAAAATGAGGAATTTTCTAGGCTACGACATGCATATCAAACAAAAAGCAATAAATATGAAAAATAAATTCTTTTCCAACTATTATGGCTTTTGTCTTCAATATGACTCCCGTCGCATCACCATCTCGTCCGCTCCTCCTCGCCATGTCAGAGCCATCAGGAGATCAGCGAGACTAAAACCTATTTTAATTTACATCCATCGATCCTATACTCACGAGTGTACATGAAATCTAGATCGAAAGTAAAATAAAATAAAGAGCGGCTAAACAATGCCGTATTTAATTTACAAAAACTAAATACTAGCCTCACAATCGACCCGAGGATTCAACAAAATAAATATTTACACACATACAATCACATACATATGGCCATAATAGGGATCTTATGCATGCAACCAAAGAGTTAAACTACATATCCTACTATTATCCGAACATATAATATATGAAAAAGTGCATAAAAATTAACCAAATCGTAAACACACAAAAGCGAAACCTTTGCTCTCGATACCAATTGAAGGGTTTTGTTTATCGAGTCCATGAGGGGATAACTTGCTTCCCACTTCACCTCGGTAGCTTATCCATGGTGATCCCTTGATGTACGGACTAAAAAATTTAATCCTAGAAAAAAGGGATTGCCCAAACAACCAAGTCATCGTCGTGCTATTCATTTAGAGAGGTCACTTGAACAAACTAGTTGTTCAAGCGACCATCCTCTATTCTACGAGTAGCCGCAGAATAGACGATGTCCGGATCGCCGATTTTTGTGTTTATGCTCGGGATCCAAGTATTTTTTAGCCATTTACAGATTTATAACATGCTTATAATTGAAAAACAAAAACAAGCAACAAACAAAAGAAGAAAGTAGAATAGGTATACCTCTCGATCTTCTAATGTATGATCTTCCTCCTTTTGGACGTCGTGTGGGCAACGATCCACCAAAAGTCGAAGCTCCTAGATCACAAATCCTCCTTCCTTGCTCTTTTAAAGCAAGAGGAAAAATAGAAATAAGGTTTTTCTCCTCACTAGAAACAACCAACAAGGTACTAAAACTATCCTTGCTGCCGGCCAACTAGGTGAAGGAGAAGATGGTGGAAAACAACCATGACACCAAGAGAAGCCCTATATCTTGTTTCCACCACCTAAGGAGAAGGAGAAGGGGGCTTTTGGGTGCCTTCCAAGGCTGGAAAAGAGGTTCGAGAGGTGCTGGACGTTGGCCAAAAGAGGAAGAAGAAGAGAAGAATACCTTCCTTATTTGGTGCCACCCTTGCCTCCAAACCCTAATCCTAATCCTATCTCAACTAGGATTCCTTCTTGCCGCCCAAACCCTAGCTCTCCTTCAATCTAGTTCATGCCAATTCCCATGCCATCCTTTTATATAGTTAGGGATAAGTCATGAATTAATCTCATCCATTAGTTCTAGGGATTTATTCTCTAACGTCGGATCTAGATATTTAATATCAACCGTCGGATCTTAGAGATTTAATCTCTACCAATGGATCTTAGAGTTTTGTTTCTATCCATTGGATCTAAGCATCATGAGGTGTTAATAGTCTACATTAGGGACCATGAGGAGGAGTTGGGTCTTGGCCACCCATGGATCAAGCCCACATAAAGTCCGATCCACTAATGATGATCCAATCCACTAAAGGTTCATCATTCATCTACCTCACCAACCCCCATATGATAATATGGGCTCCATATATTATTTGTACATTTTCTCCCCGTGTTTAAGATCTTGAATGTCCTCGATTAATTAATTTACTGACCATTAATTAATCAACATCTAACTCCTTGAGTAGTACCACTCAACCTTTCCATCATGTCGGACCAAGTCCACCTCGAGGGTTTACATGATAAACCTTATGAGCTCCTCAAGGGGACATCATCGTCCTAATATATAAGACATGGTTTCCTCCTATAATCAACGACAAACCATATAAATAATATCATCTCCCAACTTACTGAGCCTATCGATTTAATCTATAAATCTCTCCCATTGGTAAATCAAAGAGATGAGTACTAAGTATATGTGCCCGTTATTATATCGGGATTAAGAGCATGTACTAAATAATATCTAAGGTTCGATTCGATTATGTAGTCAGCAATAAATAGAATCACCTCTAAGTCGGTCCTGCTCAATACACACAAAGTGCACTAGTGTGATTCTATCGTCAAGACAAACCAATACCCAATCACACTACAACCATTCCGATGGTTTGTCCAAAGCCATCTCGGTTGTGACCCTTATACTTTTCAATGGGCTGATAACCTAATCTCTTGTGTGACACCACACACCATGTTATCTACAATGTAAAGTATTAGACAATATTGCATAACCATAAAAATATACAAACAATGATCATGTGATTCTTATTTCAAAATAAATATGTTCATACAAAAGATAGACTTTTCAGTATACATCCCTACACCCGTATCTACACACCAGGTGCCGGTAGATAACACCGCTAAACATGTTTCAACGACTAGACCAAAAGATATACCTTTGTTTTTCTTGCGGTTGGGGCAGTCCTTCTTCCACTGTCCAGTCTGCTTACAAGTTAAGCACTTGCCTTTCGGCTTCTTCACTCTTCCCTGAGTTCCTCCCACCGCCTTTGCCCCAGCTTGTTTCTTCTTCTTCTTGCCTTTCGGCTTAGAAGTAGAAACCTTTTGGGCAACCATGGCTTGTGCCTGAGCACTCTGAAGAAATAGCCCCTCTGCCACCTGGAGTTCTGTCAGAAGCTCCGCCAACGAATACAACCTCTTGTTCATGTTGTAGTTCAGGCGAAACTGCTTAAAACTCCTAGGTAGAGACTGGAGAATGATATCGACCTGGGTTTCCCCATCTATCTCAGCTTCGAGGACTTCCTACTCATTCAAATGGGCCATCATCTTGAGAATATGATCCCTCATGGGTGTTCCCTCGATCATGGTGGTCGTCATCAAGTTCTTCATGGCTTCCTGCCTAGCGGCTAAATTCTGGTGTTCAAAAAGCTCTTTGAGATTGAGAATCATGTCATAAGCAGTGGGCATTGCTTGATGTTGATGTTGCAGTACATTTGACATAGATGCCAAAATGTTACACCGCTCCATCTCATCGGCCTTAATCCACTTCTTATAACTCTCCTTCTCCTTTTCCCCAGAATCATCCACAGGCTTAGGAGGGCACTCTTCGAGGAGTACATATTTGTATTCCTCAGCAGTCAAGACAATGTCAAGATTCCTCTTCTATTTAACATAGTTAGGTCCAGTAAGTTTATTTTCTTTCAGTATCACAGCAAGCGGGTTGAAAGTCATTTTGAAAGAAAACCTAAGAATCACATAGATCAAAACATTAGATTTCAAAAAATTACTGATTCCTCAAACAATAAAATTTTAAAATCAACCAACACCTCAAAACACCGAGAATATCGTATGCCACGATAGTGTGGACGTATAGGAATTCTACATTTGTAAGAGGAGGTTTTACCCATTAATTTTACTATCTTGTCAACCTAACTTTTTGACAAGTAAAATTAATAGTTGGTTCCTCTTTGGCCCTACAAATAAAAGCAGTGACTCCGATGGGGAGGATACTTATATTTGTATCTAAGTGTTCACCAATACTCGGTACCAAGGTAATTATCTCGGGTTATGTGCCATTCGATGGGGAAGTCCACATGCTTCTTAATAATTTCATATAACCTTATTCGACCTTGTGATCCGCAAACGAACTCATCTGATGGGGAGGAAGGCACTCAGATCCGACGCGTAAGTTTGTTTGCATCACATGTCAAATCGTAATGGAGGTCATGGGAATTTATAAAAATATCCCTCTCCCTCTTAGTAATTTAAAATTGAGGAATTTTCTAGCCTACGACATGCATATCAAACAATAAGCAATAAATATGAAAAATAAATATTTTCCAACTATTATGGCTTTTGTCTTCAATATGTCTCTCGTCGTATCGCCATCTCGTCCACTCCTCCCTATGCCATGTACAAGCCATCCGGAGATCCAAGCCGAGAAAAACTATTTTAATTTACATCCATCGATCCTATACTCCACGAGAAAGTGTACATGAAATCTAGATCAAAAGTAAACTAAAATAAAAAGGGTGGCTAAACAATGCGTATCTAATTACACAAATTAAATACTAGCCTCGTCAACCCCGAGGATTCAACAAAATATACAATTACACACATACAATCACATACACACATATGGCCATAATAGTTGGATCCTATGCCTGCAACCAAAGAGTTAACCTACGCATATCCTACTATTATCCGGCACATATAATATATGAAAAGAGCATAAAAGTAACCAAATCCTAAACACACAAAACTAGAAACCGTGGCTCTGATACCACTTGAAGGTAGGAAACTTCGCATCCCACTTCAACTCAGTCGCTTGTTCATGGCGATCCCTTCAATGTCCCCGGATAAAAAAATTTATCCTTGACTAGAGGGATTACCCAAGCTCCCGTTTCATTGTCGTGCTATTCGATTAGAGTGATTACTTGAACAAACTTGTTGTTCAAGCAACCAACCTCTATTCTACGATTAGCCGTGGAATAGACGATGTACGGATCGCCGACTTTTGCATTTATATTCGGGGTTCAAGTATATTTAACCATAAAAAAAGAATACAACATGCATATATAATTGAAAAACAATTATAGACATGTTACAAAAGAAAATAGACAATCGATATACCTCTCGATCTTCTATTGTATGTCCTTGCTTCTTTTGGACGTCGTGTGGGCGACGATCTTCCAAAAGTCGAAGCTCCAAGATCACCAATCTTCCTTTCTTTCTTGATCTGAACAAGAGGAAGAATAAGAAACAAAACCCTTCTCCTTCCTTTAGCCAACCAACAAGCACCAACCTAGATGCTTGCCGCCGGCCAACAAGGAGAAGGGATGAGGAAGATGGATGCCGGCCAAAAGCTCCAAGGGAAGACCCTAAGCTTTGTTTCCACCGGCCAAGGAGAAGAGAAGGAGGGCTTGAACGCCGGCCAAGGAGAGGAGAGGAAGACTTGGGCGTCGGCCAACAACAAGAAGAAGAAGGGAAAGGAAATTCTTTCCTTAATTGAGGCCACCCAACCCCTTTGCTCCTTGCCACCCAAAACCCTAACTCCTCCCTTGATTCTAATTCCTCTCCACTCCAACCCTAATCTTCTCCTTTTATAGAGTTAGGGATAAGCCTTGTTTTAATCTCCACCTTTGGTTCTAGGGATTTAATCTCAACTGTCGGATCTAGAGATTTAATCTCCACCGTGGATCTAGAGTTTTGTTTTCAACCATTGGATCTAGGCTTCATGAGGTTTTAATAGGCTACAATAGGGACCATGAGGAGGAGTTGGATCTTAGCTACCCAATGGATCAAGCCCACATAAAGTCCGATGCATTAATGATAATCCAATCCACTAAAGGATTATCATTGATCTACCTCACCAACCCCCATAAGTTAATATGGGCTCCATATATTATTTATACATTTATCTCCCCATGTTTAAGATCTCGAATGTCCGTCGATTAATTAATTTACTGACCATTAATTAATCAACATCTAACTCCATGAGTACTACCACTGATCCTTATCATCATGCCAGACCAAGTCCACCTGCAGGGTTTACATGATGAACCTTATGAGCTCCTCATGGGGACATCATCATCCTAAAATATAGGACAAACTTTCCTCCTATAATCAACGACACACCATATAAATAATATCATTTCCCAACTTACCGAGCCTATCGATTTAATCTATAAATCTCGCCCATTGATAAATCAAAGAAATGAATACTAAGTATGTATGCCCGTTATTATATCGAGATTAAGAGGATGTACAATATGTTGGATCGAGAAGCATCGCTAGAGGAGGGGAGGTGAATAGCGATTGTAAATCTTTTCTTTTTCGTTCGTTCGATACACAAAGTAAGCACAACAGAAAATAAATGAACACGTTTATTTTACTTGGTTCACAACCTAGCGGTTGCTACTCCAAGGCCCTATCGGTCCTAGACCGTGTACGGAGGGCAAAGCACTATAACGTCTCCTCCTCGTTGGAGGTAGGAGACAACGATCACAAAACCGAATATACGAGGATGAGGCAACAAGCCTACCTCACCTCGTTATGAAGAAAAACAAAGAATACAATATCAAAAATATTACTTGATTCTGGCGAAGAAGATCGAAACTTGGCGTCGCGTCGGCGTTATGACGATGTTGGAGCGTTGGCGTTGTAGGAGCACTTGATGAATAATCTTGATGTGATTTGGAGATGGAATCCTCCCCTCCTTTTATAGACTTTGGCCTCTAAATTTGTCTCCTCTTATTTCGGAACGGATCATGAAGTTGTCCAAATTTTATCGCGAAGTGGTCGCGTCAAACGTTATCCGTTTTGACCTAGCGCAAAAGTTGAATCGTCGCCATCAGTCGACTGATGCCTCCCATCAGTTGACTGATGGGCATCGATCGGCCAGTGCATGTCCATGTCCTCGGTGATCGCCATCTTGGCAACTTCCTTGCAATAAGAGGTTAGCTCAAAAAATGATAAATACGACGGTTTCTAATCGTCCGATCTCGACCTAGACCTTCCATATGAAGTCTTAGTCGGATCGCCGCCTACGGTCGTCCCCGTAAAGAGGACACGACCTTACAATCTCTCACTCACACGAGCTTACCTCGATAGTAGCTCTCGCTTCCGGCCTTCCACTCGATTCCTTCGGCTCCCTCCGAAGTCACTCGAGTGTCGCCCGACCACCGCGACTTCCTCCGGGTGTCGCTAGCATTCAGCTCAAGCTTTAATACTTTTCTGCACACTCGATAGCTCGTGAGATAACGATGTAGACTTAACTTTGTGTCTTTGCCATAATCAAAACACAGTTCGATTATCTAGTGCCCTGCGCAACAATCTCCCCCTTTTGATCTATGGCAAACCAACACAAAGTTAAGGGAAATTAAAGCATAAAACAAGTATAGTAAATGATGAATGTCATTTTCAAAAACTCCCCTTAACAAAAACTCCCCCTTAACCCTTGGTGAGTTTTGAAAGAGATACTTTAGTTCAAAATTGAATAAATTTTGTGTTACTCCCCCTTAACTTTCGCTCTTCTCCCCCTTTTGCCATAAATCAAAACAAATGTTGGGGTTTGTTATGTAAAAATGAAGTTTGTTATAAAAATAGGGGTTTAAAGACAATATGGTATATGCATGCATCAAGATAAATCAACTATGAGTCCAAACATGCGTCTAGCAATAGTTAGATAGATTGGTTCGAGGTGTGTCCCTCTGCACCAATAATCTAAAGGTTTATAATATAACCCTTAGGGTTAGTTTGCTTTCCCCCTTAGTCAAATATATGAAGTATAAGAGATGTAGGGGGCGCTAAAATTTGGCCTAAGAGTTTTTAAGTACAATAGTTGAGAAAATAAGTAGTATTTTGAAGATTGTTTTAAGTATATTTCAATTATCCTTAACATCTCACCCATTCTATGTGTCTCAGAATTTGTTCACCTTATATGTTTTGTGAGATGATTTTAAATTGATTAAAGATAGTCAACATTGGGTTAGATTCGGATTTAACCTTTAGATCGTTAAGTAACTTTTAGGCGGCTTCAGTCGTGGCGAGGCACAGGGCCTTCTTTGATCGGAACAGCGACCACTTCCTTAGACAAAGCCAAATTCAAGAAAATATCACTTAAGTCACTTAGGGTTACTTCTGGTCTAACTAGTTTAGGATCTGGCGAGGTAGCTTGACTAGTTCCACTCGGTCAAGTGCACCAAGCTAGATACGCCTTATCTAGCTCGAATACATGAGACTTTGTTTCCCTAACGTACTATCATCTCGCCGCATCCTGATACTATGTTGTCAAGAGTTGACTAATCATTTACCCTATCTAGCCATTCTAAAAATTAAAGTAAAATATGCAATGGTTTTGCTAAGTAAGCGGGTATACTATTTTAGTGTTAGCTCCCCCTGGACCATTGAACCAATATGGTCTATTCAAATAATGAACTTGATCTGAGAATCAATACTTATTAGTCCTTATATGTGAGTTCAATAAAACCTTTGGGACCCATGCTTGGACTCTTTGATGACTACGATTTACGATAGACATATAAGACCTATTCGTAGTCTTTGACTTAAATCTGAGTCCGGCTTTATTATATACGACTCTTTGGGTTTCAAGTAGTCGATTAAGGTTCTTAGATCCCAACGTGAACCTTTCCAACCTACCCTCAACCTCTTGAACTTGGTCTTTCAAGAGAGAATTCTCCTCCTCAAGTTTTTCAATTTGAGTTGAGTTTCCCTCTTGAACTTGACTAGTTGAAGGGGTTAGAGTAGCCTCTTGCTTGAGGGTTTCAACCTCCTCAAGTAACGACTCAACCCTAGACTCGGACTTAGTTAATTTCCTATTAAGCATTTTAATTGTATTGTAAAGCGTACTAATTAAAGAGCGATTAACCTTGACTTTCCCTTTTGGTTCGGCTTTGAGTTTTCTCTCGATTCTCTCGAAATAATCTTGAGTCGAGTCGGGTTGTAGTTGGACTCGGCGGATTCGGACTCGGACTCCTCCGTTCTTGCCATATAGCTATGTCTTCTATGTTGTCCCAAGTTGCATGGAAGGCTTTCCTTGCTCCCTTTTTCTTTTGGTTCTCATTCTTCAATTTTCTTCTTTCTTGTTGAACTATTCTCCGCACAATGTTGACTATTATGGCCTCCTCTTCGGATTCGGATTCGTCTTTGGGTTCGAGTTCATCTACTTGCTTAGTAGGTGGCTTCCTTCTTTGCTCTGCAAGTAGAGCAATACCTCTCTCGGCCCGGACCACGTTAGTTTGCTCATGAAGTTCAAACTTGAAAATAATTCGTCTAACCTAAGCTTGAAGGTCCTTAGAGACCTTGTAGACATCGACCATGGATGCCCACAAGGTAGTCCTAGGAAAGTATTTAAAGCGTACCTTATAAGGTCCGATTCTCTATGGCTTGCCCGTCGAATGAAGACCGTTGGCGATATCTTGGATCACGCATGTAGTTGGGTGGCGGTCTCATGATCCTGCATCTTTAGATTATACGTTTATTTAAAAGTAAATCTCTTTTACATACCTTAGCATCGGTCGTCGCCGTGTAAGTCAATCAATTTGTTCGAGAGGTCTTTGGCGCTAATGAATGGTCCGATGTGGTTGAGTTCCTCCTTGGAAAAGCCGCATTGCAATATTTGGGTTGCTCTTGCATCGGCTTGATTTGCCTCTTAGTTGCATTTGTCCACTTGTTGAAATCCAAGGCCTCTCCTTGATCATTGGTGGGTAGAGCAAAGCCGGTTTGGATTATTATCAAGTCTCGACTTGTGTTTTCAAGAAACACTCCATCCGACCTTTCCAATATGAAATCATTTCCGTTAAGAGCGAGTCGGGTGGTGCTATACCCTCAATGTGAGCCATTAAGTCTCTTGAAAAAATACAAATAAAACCAAAGAGAATTCCAAGACTTGGTCTTGGATTAGTAGTGTGGGAAATAATAGGAAATAAACAGAAATAAATAAGAAGAATAAGAAACTAACAAAAATTAGAAACTTACGACCTTCGGTGTCCCCGAAAGGATACTGAACGTTGGATTTTGGGGCTGGAAACAGCTTGTTACGAGGGTAAACCCTGGTAAGAAATGTAGATATTTCTGAGAGCTTCGATTTGGTACGTAGATCGTTATGTGAGTCCACTTGTGCGAAAAGTTATGGCCGTTTTACCGTCGGCTACTCCAAGAGAGAAAACTTGCAAGCACACAACGAAAAGAAACGTACCAAGACTTCGTCTTGGATTAGTAGTGCGGGAGGAATAAAAACCAAAGAAAGATACGAATCGAAAAATACGAACAAAAAAAACCAAAACGTGCTAGATCGGTGGTTTCACCAAATCTTAGCACCCCCGCTCTGATACCAATTGTTGGATCGAGAAGCGTCGCTAGTTGGGGGTGAATAGCGATCGTAAATCTTTCGTTCGAATTCGTTTGATACACAAAATAAGAGCAGCGGAAAATAAATGAACACGTTTATTTTACTTGGTTCACAACCCAGCAGTTGCTACTCCAAGGCCCTATCGGTCCTAGACCGCGTACGGAGGGCAAAACACTATAACGTCTCCTCCTCGTTAGAGGTAGGAGACAACGATCACAAAAACCGAATATACGAGGATGAGGAAACAAGCCTACCTCACCTCGTTATGAAGAAAACACAGAATACAATATCAAAAATATTACTTGATTCTGTTGCCGACGAAGAAGATTGTAACTTGGCGTCGCGTCGGCGTTATGACGATGTTGGAGCGTTGGCGTTGTAGGAGCACTTTGATGAATAAACTTGATATGTTTTTGGAGTTGGAATCCTCCTCCTTTTATAGACTTTTATAGACTTCCCTTAGCGATCGGTGATGGAGCTAGCGATCATTGTGCCATGCGGCATTATTTATTCGGATAGAACCGACTCGAACACTAGTTGAGTATCCGATCGTGTTGGGTAAAACCAAACCAACCTTTGGTTTGAGCTTCAACACTTGACATATCCATTCGTCCAAGTTCACCTATGAGCAACCCGACCCAGTTACAATTGCTCAATTGTACTTCGTTCAGTTACGTATTGCTTTAAGTTCTCTTCGATCGGCCGTCCCTCGGATGTAGAGAAGCCTTGTAATGCCATCGCCCGGCGTCTCATACGAAGTCTGCTTCCTTGGCTTCACTCCGATGCTCCTTGTCGGTCCCTCGGATGCACCAAGTGCATGGCTTCCACAATGCATCTTTCACCGACTCGAGAGTCATGAGATAGTGAATCTTGCCAATGCTATCATCATCCATGTGCAAATTACTAAGTCCTACATGACTTCAATGCACATATCAAATCCATAACAATCCTAACTTAAACCCTTTGCCACACACATCAAAACCACATCACATGGGTTGATTGCCCTAACATACTCAAATAGTGAATCTTCATTTATCAAATAAATGATACAACCATAAGACGATTGCCTTAGGACATCTGATGCACGTGAACACGACCTTAAATCTCGCGATGGAGATCGTCGAGGATTCGAAGCGCACGCTCACGCTCAATGCTTGCAAGTGCACGGATGTCATCAAGTAATAAATAGATTTATCGATCCCACAGGGATTGAGATTTGAGTACCGACCTATTCGGTGGACGTTATTGTTCAGAAGTCAAATCTAATGGTTGAGATTGTATGGGTTGTCAGTGATCCTAACTCAATACAGTGTCACATGGAGGAAGAAAAGCCTTACTGCGAGTCTTTGGAAGGGATTCTTGGATTTTGTTTTTGCTTGTGTGTCACAAAACATGCTACCAATTGAGCATTGTCTAAACGTCTAACTATGGCCTTGTGAAAGAGACATCATACACTCCCCCGATGAGCCTTCACATCTATCGAGAGCTATCTCTTCCTTACAAGGACTGGATAGGCAGTACGAGGATGCCGAATAAATCCCTGCGACTAATCGTTTCCAATTCTATCGCACCCTTTTATTCACAGTTACATGAGATGAGGCCAATCCCTAGGTTCCTCTTTAATTCCCATAAATCTTATATACGAGGGTTGTCACCCATCGTATCGACTAAGCATAGTAGATAGAAAACCAAAACACATAGATATCAGCCTAAACTAATATCAATTACAAATGCAAACTCAAGAACAAAATTTAATTTGGAGTAACATTGTTCTACGCACACAAACTACTCCATAATCCTAGAATCGAAGAATCTACTCCATAAATATGAGAGGAGAAACACAAAGCACGCTCATTTTCAAATAAACAATAGATAACATGCAAAGAACAAAAATTACAATGCAATATGGTCTTCTCTTCGGCATTGAAGTGCAGAACTTGGATCTCCGACAGTCTTCCTCCACCCCATTGCGAGTTTTCGAAGCTTTTTAAATCTTCGAAGTGCCTTCCTAGCCATTGTGCCCTCCTAGGGTTTAGGCATAGCTTTCCTTATATAGATATCATGTCGGATCCTCGCAAAATCTTGAAAAAAAAAACCCTAGTCTGGTCAAGTTTCCTGGCCACCACACGACCATGTGAAAACTCACGGTCAGGCCATATGTAAGGCTATGACAACCATTTTTGAACCCTAGACATGATTGTGTGTAGCCACACGCCCAGGTTGTGTCCCACTCTATGTCCAGCTGCTAAATGCCTCCTTTTTGCTTCAAAAGCATGTCGTTTTCCCCATGGAATGCTATCTTGCACACAAAAGTACAAAGAGCAAATCTCCAAACTAGAAAACACGAAATGCATGCAAAATAAAGTAAAATATGCTTGAAACAAACATAAAATGAAATGAGATGTGAGTGAAAACTACTCCTAAAACCCTATATGTTTTGCTCACATCAATTCCCCAGACTTAAATCTTTGCTTGTCCTCAAGCAAACCTCAGTGCCATGAAATTTTAAAAAGGTATTGTTCCATACTTACCATGTTAATTAGATTTATCAAGTGGTATTTGCACTCAATGCAAAATAGATATGTTCTAGAAATTCACTAAGTTAGCTCCTCGTGTTCGTGCCAAGCGAATCTTCTTAGGGTATACTCATTCCATGATAAGTTAAGTCGTCATCCTATAGCTTTCCTAAGGTCTCCAGCTCTTAGGCACTTACCAACCCAAAGCGAGGGTTGTTCCCTAGATATAGCACAAAGTCTCAAAGGCATGCTCGGTATTGAGAGAAATTGGTAGGTGTTTCCCTAGTAATCTAACTTGGTCTAAAAGGGGCACCTAACCATTTCCATCCACGATAACTATTTTTTTTATCCCTCATAAACTCTTTTTCTTCTTTCTTTTCTTTTTCATTTCTTTTTCTCTCTATTTTTGGCTCATTGGGATTTTGATTTTTTTGAATGGGCTTACACAATCTGAGCATCTCTAGTAACTAAAATGCTAAACTTAGGGTCACCTGTGGATTCCAAAGTACTAGACTACTGAGATGAATCATAACTAGATATGTACTAGACTCTCCCTTTCAGAAAGTTTGTCATGTGTATGTGTAAAATAATAGCTAACCAGTGTAAGTCTAGAACATTCATTCAGAGCAAATAAAATAAAATACCACGAGGTAAATGAAGTTAATCTACCCATGGAAAGAACTCATGAAGAAGACTTTTAGAAATACTACTGAGGTAGCTTATAAATACCAAAAACTATGTGTTGAAAGAAATTAAACAACCAATACATGAATAAACAAATGCTAACTACAATGCAAATATCACGAAAGAGACTACTGCTAGAAACAAAATAAAACAAAACTTGGGGTCTCCCCTAGACTTAAGCGAAGCATACCTCTAATATGGTGGACGAGGTAGAAAGTCCTGTAGCCTCGGCATCTCAGGATCCTAGGAGAATCTAGTGTTAAGCCGCTGATGTCACATGTACATGTGGTCGATCTGAGAGCTAGTGGATGCAGCGGCTACTCGGTGCTCCTCATCCCTAGCGCACTATGCCTGTTGAGCTCACATATGCTGCAGCATCTCCTAGCGATAGGTGGCCTCCGCCTGGCGACGGGTAGACTCCTCCTGGAAGTAGACACGAGCCTCGCCGTAGAACTCCTCGACCCACTGGAAGTGCTCTCAGAAACCCTAAAACTCTACCTACGTGTAGGCACTCTACTCCTCCCATCATTGCCTCTGCATCTGTTGCTCAACGTATATGTTGTCGAGGCACAATCGGAACTTCAAAAAATCATAGGCAGATGTACCTACATCCTGCTCAAAAGTAGAAAAAGATGGTGGTGCAGGTGTAGGCTCATGTTGATGTGGACTAGGTGGGCTCCTATGTATGTGTGGACTGGAGGGAGAATGGTGTAAAGGGGGAGAGATGGGTGCCGATGTGGATGGTCCCTCATATGGCGGGGACTCCACTATCAGGTATAAGCGCTAGTTGGCATGTGTGGTGATGGTGGTACGATCGGGAAGCCTAGTCGGTTTTCCTTACAAAGAATAGGGAGTGTCCCTCTCTTACAATCATCTTCATGGTCATACACACTCTCAGTTCGATCCTAGGGCTCCCCTCTATGATATCTAGCGTGGTATAGTCGTACCCCATCCTATGGCAAATATGGGTAAGTAGGCCCCCCACATTAATCTCTCCTCTCGCCACTTTGCCCATTTTCACTAAGTGTCTAATGAAATGGGATCCTACATCAATGCTACTCCTTTCTTGTAGCATGTCCCATAAGTAAAGCAGCTCACTAGCTCTCACTACACCATCACTCTCCCCACGACCAAAAATAGTACTTGCCATGATTCAATGTAGGTATCGAAAAATGGGGTTTTGGAGGTGCGATGCTTTGGCCCTAGAAGAGTCGTAAGCGTGCTTTCCTATTAATTCGATCCAAAAGATCCGAGAGTTAAACCCAAGAGGGGTTCTTTTCTCTCCACCACTAGGCAAGCCAAAGCATGTGTTCCATTGGTGTAGTGTCCATTCATGCTAAATGTTAAATATTCTAAAGGTAATCCTACCCTCTTCACTCTCTCTTTCCGTTAAGATTTCCGCTTACAAATAACTCAAGAATTCTAAAACTATCCTAGGGTATATGGGGTGTCTTATTCCCATCATCTCTTCCCACCCCATTTTTACAAATAGGGCTTGAATGTCACCAAACAAACCTAGGGATTCTAAGAGATCTTCATCAAGGTACCTAGTAGCAGTGATTCATCTAGTAGAGAGCATATCAAATCTTTCCCTATGCTCATTATTGCGAAAGAGAATGGTTGGAAAGGAGTTACCTTCCTCAGAGTTTGAGGGGCTTCTGTTCTCCTTGTTTTTCGCTCTGAAGCTCAGGATCGAGATGTCACTGTTGGGATGTATACTGAAAGCCTAGCCTTTGTATAAACTTTTTTGAAATAAGAATCACATGATCATTGTTTTCATTTTATGGTTATGCATATTGTCTGATACATTACATTGTAGATAACATGGTGTGTGGTGTCACACAGAAGATCATGTTATCAGTTCCTTGTAGAGTATAAGTAAAGGCTCACAACCAAGATGGTTTTGGACAAACCATTGGTATGGTTGTAGTGTAATTTGGTATTGGTTTGTCTTGACCATAGAATTACACTAGTACACTTTGTGTGTATTGAGCAGGACCGACTTAGAGGTGATTCAATTTATTGCTGACTATATAATTGAATCAGACCTCGGATATTATGGTGTACATGCTCTTAATCCCGATATAATAATAGGCACATGTACTTAATATTTTTTTTCTTTGATTTACCAATGGGCGAGATTTATGAATTAAATCGATCAGTGTTAGTAATATATGAGAGATGTCCTAAGGCAATCGCCTTATGTATGAACCATTTATATGATAAATGAAGATTCACTATTTGAGTATACATGTTTTATGTATTTGATTGTATCTTAAACTCATTTACTGAATGTCCACGATACGATTCACAGCATGAGAGAATTTGTGATTGGATCACAACTAGTGAGTATCTCTACATGTGTAATTGTGATGTATCGGAATTATCCCTAGTCGATGAATTGATGGATTTGGACACCATCAATTACATCGAAGACGAGGTATACTCCTTGGTGTATCCAAGCGGTGATTCTCCTGGAGACATAGTGATGTCGGAGTTAATCGTGGATGCTAGTTATGGTAACTAGTTCATTGGAGTGACCAGTAGTAAGACTTCATATGGTTCTCTGCATATATAGATATGTCAATGAAGTTCTTCTTTGTGGCTTAAGTGCGATGTTCCTTTGACTTGCGGTATTCAAGTCATCTTGATCATGGAGACTTATGCTTTGACATCTTAAGCAAACATCTCTAAGGAGATGTGGACCGGGATGATTGGGTATAAGTCAGTGATCGAAGGTGTTTGAATAGCCTATAAAGATTCACCACTCCTTGCGAGGAGATGTATACCCATGGCCTCTCGTCGGATTGTTACTAAAGTCTTTGGCCAAAGCATTACATGTTTAGAGTAAGGTACTCTTGATACATGTGGAGTAACTAGAATCCGTGGGACGAGGAAATGATACTTGGGCTAGGTGTGGCGTAGTCGACCTAGTGGGGGGACACTATAGACCATGTCGAACCAAGTGGGTATAAGATGAGTGAAGGGAATGGTGCACGATTCATTCGAGCTGCTGAAGGGTTTCAGAAATAGTTCTGGATCAACCGTTGATCTTTTCGGTTAATTGGGGATCATGATGTACTACTAGGTGCCACACATGATCGTTCTATAATTAATGGTTAATTATAGACGGCCAACATAAACCGAGAACCTATTTGGTCACACGCACGAGTGTAATCCAAAGGATTTAAAACGAGCTTGAGAATGAGATTCTCGGAAGAAACTATGTTTGGTTGGACCAAACATAAGCGAGCATGAAATTGTTTGATCGCAATGGGCGTGGATGGGCCGTGTCTTATGAAGACATAATGGATGGACCAAAATGGTTTGGTTCTAATCCAATGGATGAGAATAAACCAAAGGGTTTGGTTTATTTTAAACGAATGAACCAAAAGTTGGTTCGGTTCGTTTTAACTTAAAATAAACCATCATGGTTTGGTTTATTTTAACTTATCCTAATGGAGAGGGTTAGCGGGCCTAATGGTTTATGATCCAATAACCATTAAGAGAAGTAGTTCTCTATAAAGAGGGCTTAAGGGATAATTAAGCCCTAATCAAAACCCTAGCCCCCTTGAGTTGCCGCCCACCTCACCTTGGAGTTAATTGGCGCCAACCTAAAGCTGCCGCCACCCAGCTTGTGTGTGCCGTCAAGTGTTTGCGGCAAGCTTCATGCCGGAGAACCTCGGCGACCCTCGGCGATATCCTTTGGATTGGTGATAAGGTGAGCTTCCATCTTTCCTTAGCGGCCTCTATTCCTCCACCAAGCTGTCAGTTTTCTGGACAGCTTGTTTCTTTGTTGTCGGGCGTCATTTGGGCGGCGGTTAGTGCTCGACAGCGGCAAACTTACGAGATTTGATCTCCGGTAATCCTCTGAGTGGAGGGGCGAAGGATTCGTCAAGCGGTTGGCGAATACCTCTCTCGGAGAAGCGAGTTTTGAGAACTTCGTTTTAGGATCGAATTTGGATTGGATCGTGATCATCTCGATCACGTCGTCTTCAACACGAGGCTAGTAACCCGTCACGAAGATGAAGCTCGTGACTTAGCGAAGTCATCGAGAGCTCGGCGTGGATACGGATAGAGGCGATTCTTACGAGGATCGTTCGGTTGATGTCGTTCCGCTACACGTCATCTGAAAGGTATACGTAGATAAATTTCTTTTATTGCAAATTTTAATTTACGGTTATGTCTACACTTGTTGTAATATGCATGCGTGTGTTGTGTGTGTTGTAATAAATATAGATTTATTATTTTAATTGCTTCCGCTGTGCTCATGTTTACGAAACATGATGGAACACACCTGCCTTGCATGGTGCGGAAACCTTGATGGTATCGAGCCCAAGTTGTGTTTCGACATAATCGTAAAATGGTTTTGCGATAGTCATAATGTATTTCTGGAAATTTTCTAATTTTGGAAATTTAGAAGTATTTATGGAAATTTTTCAATTTTGGAAAGTCTAGAAGTATTTATGGAAATCTTCCACTTTTGGAAAGTTGGAAGTATTTATGGAAATTGATATTTTCCATAAATAAAATATTTGATTAGATTCTGGAAATTTGTTTCCTAATTTAATCATGATTTGATTTGAAATCAAATCTTAAAATATTTTATTTCCATAAGTAGTTTTAATGATTTAGGAAATTGGTTTCTAAATAGATTTTCCTTAATCAAATAATTCCATGAATAAAATATGTGATTAGATTTGGAAATTTGTTTCCTAATTTAATTATGATTTGATTTGGAGAATCAAATCTTAAACATATTTTATTTCCATAAATAGTTATGACATATAATGAAATATATACATGACATAATTGTATGCCATGTAATTGCATTAGATGCATAACATTATGCCATGCGTGTCGTGACATGTAGATGTATGCCATGTATACCATGCCATGTAGATAATAGTTATTTGCATGCAAAGAGGATGAGACATAAAAACCCTTAAACAATATTAAGGCCTACAGCTTCCATTAATATGGTTAGAACCAGAGTTCCGTTTCTTGTTTGGGTTGTTGGACTCTCTCCAACCCCGGCTCGAACCCGAATATGTTCAAACCATGGAATAGTTTAATACTAATATGGTAAGAGTCAGAGGTCAATCGTTAGCTTTGGTTGTTGGACTCTCTCCAAGCTGGGCTAATTGGTTGAATGCGCTCTAACCATATTAAAACTATGTCCTGATTAATGGGTTGGCTTTAACCTGGAGCATCGGCTTGTTGGACTCACTCCAAGGTCGATGTAAAGGGAGGTGAAGTTGGGTGCTATGCATATGATGCATACTTGTTAATGTGTTAACAACCCGATGTATGCGTGAATATTCAATTAGTTGATAGCACATTGTGATAGTTGCATATACGGGATATGCAATCGGTATAGATGATACCTACCGTCGTAGTTATGAATGGCTTGTTGGACTCTCTCCAAGGTTGTTTATAACTATGATGGATATCAACCCATTCGGAGATGGACCTACAATCTCCCGAAGTGATTTTGGGGTTTTTGAAATTCGAAAAATGAATGGGATTTATAAATGTATATTGATGCATTTTTAAAATCATTTTCTCATATATGCTCGTTTTGTATTTCTAGGTCAATAAATTGATCATGATGTCTTTGAATTTGCGCACTATTTTGGATTCGAACAAACTGACTGGGCCTAACTTCCTAGACTGGCTTAGAAACCTGAGAATTGTTCTCAAGGCGGAAAAGCTTGCATATGTCCTTAAAGAGCCTCTTCCTGACCGTCCTAAGGACGATGCAACTCCAGACCAAATGTTGGTCTATCAGAAACATGTGGCAGATTCTGAGCTGGCGAGTTGCATCATGCTAGCGGCGATGGTACCTGAGCTGCAAAAGCAGCATGAGCATATGGATGCTAATACTATGGTCTTCCATCTTCATGAGTTGTTCGATGAGCAAGCGAGATCCGAAAGGTTCGATGTCTCTAGGCTCCTCTTCACTACGAAGATGCAAGAAGGTTCATCTGTAGTGCAGTTTGTGCTAAAGATAAATGGGTACATTGAGCGGCTAGCTACCCTCGGTTTTGTGATGGATCATGAGTTAAGTATTGACTTAATTCTGCATTGTTTGCCCAAGACTTTCTCGCAATTTGTGATGAACTATCGGATGAACAAATTGGAATCCACCATTCCCGAGCTCCTCAATATGCTGAAGACTGTGGAGCCTTCTGTAATGCATGAAGAGAAGGCGGTTCTGTTAGTTGATTCCTCAAAGAAAGGTTCTAAGAGGAAGGCAAAAGAACAGAAGAAAGGAAAGAACAAAAAGGCAAAGAAGGCGGAACCAGCGCAAAAGGGCACTTGCCATCACTGTGGCAAGGAAGGCCACTGGCGAAGAAACTGCAAGATTTATCTTGAGTCCATGAAGAAGAAGAAGGCATCCGATGCCCCATCCTCTTCAGGTATCTTCGTTATTGATTGTCATTCTATTTCCTTAGACACTTGGGTATTGGATACTGGGTGTAGCTCACATATATGTTATGACATACAGGGGCTAAGGAATAGAAGAAGACTTGTCAGAGGGGAGTCAAATTTGCGAGTTGGCAATGGAGCAAAGGTTCTTTGCGATGCCATCGGAACTTATTTCTTTGAAGCTCCTAGTGGACTAGTCTTGGGGGACAATTGCTATTATGTTCCTTCTATAATAAAGATATTTGTTTCTATTTCCTGCTTTAATATAATTGGTTTCCTTTTATCGTTTATTAACAATTTTTGTTTTATTTAACTTTGAATGGCGTTCTTTATGGAACGGAACTTTGAGTAATGGCATTTATCGTTGGGCGTATCAATGACATTTTCAATATCGAAGCGAGCAACACGCGTGCTCGAAAGGATAATCACATAGACTCTTATATGTGGCATTGTCGTCTTGGCCATATAAGCAAGAAACGCATGTCCGAATTACACCGATGTGGAATTCTGGAATCGTTTGAATTGGATTCATACGATACATGCGAATCATGCTTAAAAGGCAAGATGACTAAGTTACCTTTGTCAGGAAAAGGTGAACGAGTGGGAGAGTTACTAGGTCTAAAATATACTGATGTATGTGGACCTATGTCAACTCAAGCTTTAGGAGGCTATAACTACTTCATTACCTTCACCGATGATCACTCACGGTTTGGGTATGTGTTCTTGATGAAACACAAGTCTGAAGCCTTTGAAAGGTTCAAAGAATTCAGAAATGAAGTAGAGAAACAACATGACAAAAGTATTAAAATACTTCGATCGGATCGAGGTGGTGAATACTTAAGTCAAGAGTTTCTTGATTATCTAAGAGACAATGGCATATTGTCTCAATGGACTCCGCCCTATACACCACAGCATAATGGTGTATCTGTGAGGCGTAACCGGACCTTGTTGGACATGGTCAGGTCAATGATGAATCATGCGACTCTTCCCAAGTCCTTTTGGGGTTATGCATGAGACTTATTTACTTGTTAAACAGAATGCCTACCAAGGTAGTCTCAACTACTCCATATGAGATATGGAATGGTAAGAAACCTCATGTATCTTACTTGAAGATATGGGGTTGTCCTTCTTATGTGAAGCGGACTGTATCAGACAAACTGGATGCTAAGTCTGATAAATGTCTATTTATTGGATACCCTAAGGAAACAAGGGGTTACCAATTCTATCATCCTGTGGAACAAAAGGTGTTTGTTTGAGGCATCTTTGTGTTTCTAGAAAGAGTTTCTCTTGCAAGAAAGCAGTGGGAGTGTGTCGAGCTTGAGGAGGCTCGAGAGACTCAAATAGACATTAATGAGATACGGTGAAGCCTGATGACAACTCATAGTGATGAGCAATCGGCTGGACCTATTGTAACACCACATCTTCGTAGATCTGGTAGAACACGCAATATTCCTGAGAGATATGGATTTCTCGTAAGCGAATAGAACGACGTGTTACTCATTGATGATGAGGAGCCTACCAGTTATGAAGAAGTGCTGACAAGTTCAGAAAGGGATAAGTGACTTGGTGACATGAAGTCGGAAATGGATTCCATGTATGAAAACCAAGTTTGGAACTTGGTTGACCCACCTGAAGGGATAAAGCCTATAGGGTGCAAGTGGGTTTTCAAGAAGAAAACCGACATGGATGGTAATGTGATTACCTATAAGGCTAGATTGGTGGCGAAAGGATATCGTCAAAAACAAGGTGTTGATTATGACAAAACCTATTACTTTAGCTATGCTTAAATCCATTCGGATGCTCCACGGCCATAGCGTCTCATTATGATTATGAGATATGGCAGATGGATGTGAAAACAGCTTTCCTTAATGGAAACCTGCTCGAGGACGTGTATATGATACAGCCTGAGGGTTTCACATCGGTTGATAAAACCAAGGTATGCAAATTGCGACGTTCCATTTATGGATTGAAGCAAGCATCCAGGAGCTGGAATATCCGTTTTGATGAGACAATCAAAAAGTTTGATTTCTCACAAAATCGAGCAGAACCTTGTGTACAAGAAGGTTAGTGGGAGTGCGATCGTATTCCTAGTATTGTATGTCGATGACATACTACTTATAGGAAGCGATGTTTCAATCTTCTGATCGAGTGAAGGTTTGGTTATCGGACATTCTCCATGAAAGACACAGGAGAAGCAACCTACATCCTCGGGATTAAGATCTATAGAGATAGATCGAAGCAGTTGCTTGGTCTTTCGCGATCTACATATATAGGCCAAGTGCTAAGAGGTTTAGCATGTCGGAATCCAAGAAAGGTTTTCCTACCCATCGGGCATGGGGTACACCTTTGAAGTCTATGTCAGTCGCCGAGAAGGCGAGAGGATTTGCATGAGTAAGATTCCTATGCATCCATGATAGGATCTATCATGTATGCTATGTATATGTGCGAGGCCCGATGTATCGTATGCTCTGAGTGTCACGGCGGATGCGATCCGATCGAGGAATGGATCATTGGGCGGTATTAAGATGATCCTTAAGTACTTGAGAAGAACTAAGGATGTGTTCCTAATATATGGAGAAGGGACATGGTGATCACGTGGGTATCACGGATGCGGCTTCGAGACGGACAAGGATGATTCGAGTCTCGATGCGGATCGTGTTCACCTTGAATGAGGCGCGATGAGTTGGAAAAGTTCAAACAAGAGGCGTAGCGGATTCTACCGAGGCGAGAATACATTGCGGCGGAGCGTGACAAAGGCGGTTTGGATCAAAAGTTCGTTCATGAACTTGGTGTGATTCGGCCATTGTTGAAGCAATACCGGTCTCTGCGACAACAATGGAGCAATTGCCGAAAGAGCCAAGGTCTCATCGATCCAAACATGTGCTTGCCGCTATCATCTTATCGGAGAGATCATCGGTAGGAGCGAAATACAAATCGAGAAAATTTCCCTTTGAAAGGAACTTAGCGGATCCCTTGACTAAGGCATTACCTCAAATAAGTTTGAGGGTCATGTTAGAGCTTATGGTATTGAATACCGTAGCGATTGGCATTAGGCCAAGTGGAGTCAGTAATATATGAGAGATGTCCTAAGGTAATCGCCTTATGTATGAACCATTTATATGATAAATGAAGATTCACTATTTGAGTATACATGTTTTATGTATTTGATTGGATCTTAAACTCATTTACTGAATGTCCACGATACGATTCACAGCATAAAAGAATTTGTGATTGGATGACAACTAGTGAGTATCTCTACAACTTCGTTCCGGTTACGTATTGCTATCCTAGTCGATGGGAATTGATGGTTGGACACCATCAATTACATGCGAGTATTACTTGAGTATACTCCTTGGTGTATCAAGCGGTGATTCTCATGGAGACATTGTGATGTCGGAGTTAATCGTGGATGCTAGTTATGGTAACTAGTTCATTGGAGTGACCGGTAGTAAGACTTCATATGGTTCTCTGCATATATAGATATGTCGATGAAGTTCTTTGTGGCTTAAGTCGATGTTCCTTTGACTTGCGGTATTCAAGTCATCTTGATCATGGAGACTTATGCTTTGACATCTTAAGCAAACATCTCTAAGGAGATGTGGACCGGGATGATTGGGTATAAGTCGAGTGATCGAAGGTGTTTGAATAGCCTATAAAGGATTCACCACTCCTTGCGAGGAGATGTATACCCATGGCCTCTCGTCGGATTGTTACTGTTTAGAGTAATGCACTCGATACATGTAGAGTAACTAGAACTGTAGGACGAGGAAATGATACTTGGGCTAGGTGTGACGAGTCACTTAGTGGGGACTGACACTATAGACCATGTCCCAACCAAGTGGGTATAAGATGAGTGAAGGGAATGGGGCACGATTCATTCGAGCCATCAAGGGTTTCGTAAATAGTTCGATCAACCGCTGATCTTTTCTGCTAATTGGGGATCATGATGTACTACTAGGTGTCACTCATGATCGTTCTATAATTAATGGTTAATTATAGACGGCCAACATAAACCGAGAACCTATTTGGTCACACGTACAACGAGTGTAATCCAAAGGATTTAAAACGAGCTTGAGAATGGGATTCTCAGACCGAGAGAAACTATGTTTGGTTGGACCAAACATAAAGCGAGCATGAAATTGTTTCAATCGCAATGGAAGCGTGGATGGGCCGTGTCTTATGAAGACATAATGGATGGACCAAAATGGTTTGGTTCTAATCCAATGGATGAGAATAAACCAAAGGGTTTGGTTTATTTTAAACGAATGAACCAAAAGTTGGTTCGGTTCATTTTAACTTAAAATAAACCATCATGGTTTGGTTTATTTTAACTTATCCTAATGGAGCGGGTTAACGGGCCTAATGGTTATGATCCAATAACCATTAAGAGAAGTAGTTCTCTATAAAAGAGGGCTTAAGGGATAATTAAGCCCTAATCAAAACCCTATCCCCCTTGAGTTGCCGCCCACCTCCACCTTGAGTTAATTGGCGCCTAACCCTAAAGCTCGCCGCCCAGCTTGTGTGCTGCCGCCCAAGTCTTTGCGGCGCCAAGCTTCAGCCGGAGAACCTCCGCGACCCTCCGTGATCTCCTTGGGTTCGGTGCATCAAGGTGAGCTTCCATCTTTCCTTAGCGGCATCTATTCCACCAAAAGCTGTCCAGTTTTTCTGGACAGCTTGTTTTGTTGTCGGAGCCGCTTGACGACGGTTAGTGCTCCGACAGCGCTAACTTATCGAGATTTGATCTCCGGTAATCCTCTGAGGTGGGGGACGGCGATTCTGGCCAAACGGTTGACGAATACCTCTCCGGAGAAGCGAGTTTGAGAACTCGTTTTAGGATCCGAATTTGGATTCGGATCGTGATCATCTCTCGATCACGTCGTCTTCAACACGAGGCTAGTAACCCGTACGAAGACGAAGCTCGTGACTTAGCGAAGTCATCCCGAGGAGCTCGGCATGGATATGGATAGAGACGATTCTTACGAGGATCGTTCCGGTTGATGCCGTTCCCGCTACACGTCATACGAAAGGTATAACGTAGATAAATTTCTTTTATTGCAAATTTTAATTTACGGTTATGTCTACACTTGTTGTAATATGCATGCGTGTGTTGTGTGTGTTGTAATAAATATAGATTTATTATTTTTTAATTGCTTCCACTGTGCTCATGTTTACGAAACATGATCGAGCTTAGGAAACCCAACAATAAGCTCGGTAAGTTTGGAAATAATATTATTTACATGGTGTGTCATTGATTATAGGAGGGAACCGTGTCCTATATATTAGGATAATGATGCCCCCTTGACGAGCTCATATGGATCATCATGTAAAATCTTGGCGGTGGAAAATTCCGGTCTTACATGATGATAAGGTTGGTACTACTCATGAAGTTAAATGTTAATTAATTAATTGTCAATAAATTAATTAATTAACGGACATTAGATATCTTAAACACGGAGAGTTATTTGTACAATTAATATATGGAGCCCATATTTAATTATGGGGGTTGGTGAGGTAGATCAATGATAATCCTCTAGTGGAAATGGATCATCATTAATGGATCGGATTTTATGTGGGTCGGATCCATTAGGTGGCCAAGATCCAACTCCTCCTCATGGTCCCTATTGTAGCCTATTAAAACCCTCAAGAAGCCTAGATCCAACAGACACAATTAAAAGGAGGTTTGGACAAAATCTATAAATAGGAGGCAAGGCTTGGGCGGCAATGAAGAATTGGGATTCTAGGTTTCATTTCCAAGGCTTGGGCGCTAAGAAGTTGGTTTAGGGTTTTGTCTCCATTGGCCGGCGGCTCAAGAAGGTTTTAGGGATTCCTTTTCTTCTTGGTCGGCGCACCTTCTTCATCCCCTAGGGCAAGCGGCGCCATCTTTTTGTGTTTGTATTTGGGGTCCACGTAAATTAGCCACAATCAAAATATACAACATGCATAGAATAAGAAAAGATTCATAAATAAGAATTATACCTCTTGTTATACCTGTTGATCTTCTATTGTATGTCCTTCCTCCTTTTGGACGTCGTGTGGGCAACGATCTTCCAAAAGTAAAGCCTCCTAGAACACGCTCTTCCCTTCCTTGCTTGCACTAAACAAAGGGAAGAATGAAACGAAACTCTTCTTCTACAAAGGACCAACCATTAAGCTCCAAGCTTGATGCTTGCCACCGGCCCAAAGAGAGGAGTAGGGAGTATGGGCGCCGGCAAAAAGCACCAAGGGAAAAGAACCTAGCTCTTGCTTCCACCGGCCAAGGAGAAGAGGAAGAAGAGTGGGATGTCGGCCAAGGAGAGAAAAGGGAAGAGGGGCATCGGCCAAAACCCTAAAAATAAGGAAAGTCTTTCCGCCCAAAACTTCTCCAAACCCTAGCCGCCCAATGCCTCTCCAAACCCTAGCCGGCCAAAACCCTAATCTCCCAAGGTGTCTTCCACGCCCAAGCCTTGGCCATCCTTTTATAGAGCTAAGCTTAAGTCTCCTTTTAATATCCACCGTCGGATATAGGGATTTAATCTCAACCGTCCAATCTAGGGATTTAATCTCAACCATCGGATGTAGAGATTTAATCTCTACCGTCGGATCTAAAGATTTAATCTCCACCATTGGATCTAGAGATTTAATCTCCACCATCGAATCTAAAGTTTCATTTTACATCATCGGATCTAGGGTCCATGAGAGTTTTAATAGGCTACAATAGGGACCATGAGGAGGAGTTGGATCTTGGCCACCCAATGGATCAAGCCCACATAAAGTCCGATCCATTAATGATAATTCATTCCACTAGAGGATTATCATTGATCTACCTCACCAACCCCCATAAGTTAATATGGGCTTCATATATTATTTGTACATATATCTCCCCGTGTTTAAGATCTCGAATGTCCGTCAATTAATTAATTTACTGATAATTAATTAATCAACATCTAACTCCATGAGTAGTACCACTCAACCTTATCATTATGCCGGACCAAGTCCACCTGCAGGGTTTACATGATGAACCTTATGAGCTCTTTAAGGGGAAATCATCATCCTAATATATAGGACACGATTTCCTCCTATAATCAACGATGCACCATATAAATAATATCATTTCCCAACTTACCGAGCCTATCGATTTACTCTATAAATCTCGCCCATTAGTAAGTCAAATAAATAAATACTAAGTATTTGTGCCCGTTATTATATCGGGATTAAGAGCATGTACAATATAATATCCGAGGTCTGATTCAATTATGTAGTCAGCAATAAATCGAATCACCTCTAAGTCGTTCATGCTCAATACACACAAAGTGTACTAGTGTAATTCAATGGTCAAGAGAAACCAATACCAAATCATACTACAACCATTCAAATGGTTTGTCCATAACCATCTCGGTTATGAGCCTCTACTTATACTCTACAAGGAACTGATAACATGATATCCCGTGTGACACCACACACCATGTTATCTACAATGTAATATATTAGACAATATGCATAACCATAAATATGCTTACAATGATCATGTGATTCTTATTTCAAAAATAAAGATGTTCATACAAAAGATAGACTTTTTAGTATACATCCCAACAATCTCCCACTTATACTAAAAGATTATGATGTCCTCATTCTGCCATACATCTGATTCCCATTCCCTCCACATGCCTATCAAAAGCACTAACTGGAAGGGCCTTACTGAAAGGATCTGCCAGGTTATCCTCTGATGCAATCTTGGCCGCAACAACTTCTCCTTGCTTTACGATTTCTTGTATCAGATGGTACTTGCGCTCTATGTGTTTACTTGCCTTATGGGTTCATGGTTCCTTCGAATTTGCAAGTGCACCACTATTATCACAATAAATTGTGATAGTTCTGGGTAAACCAGGAATCACATCCAAGTCCATCAAGAAGTTCCTAAGCCACATAGCTTCTTTGTTCGCCTCAGATGCTGCCACATACTCAGCTTCCATGGTAGAGTCCGCCACACATTTTTGCTTGACACTCCTCCATACAATGGCTCCACCTCCCAAAGTAAACACAAAACCTAAGGTAGACTTACTGTTATCCCTATCTGATTCGAAGTCAGAATCTGTGTAACCCACACGGAGTAATTGATCTGCCTGGTATACCAGCATATAATCCCTAGTCTTTCTCAGGTACTTCAATATATGTTATACCACAGTCTAATGTCCCTGTCCTGGATTACTCTGATATCTGCTAACCATGCCCATGGAAAAGCAGTTTTTCGGTCTCGTACATAGCATGACATACATGAGGCTTCCTACTGCCGAAGGATAAGGAACCACCTTCTTCTCCTCTATCTCCATAGATGTTCTAGGACACATCTCCTTAGATAAAGAAACTCCATGCTTGAAAGGACCACGATCAGATCCTAGTGTCTTGATACTTTTACCTTGATGTTTCTCCACATCAGCCTTGAATTCTTTGAACTTGTCAAAGCATTCATACTTGCGGTGCATCAAGTAAATGTATCCATATCTTGAATAATCATCTATAAAAGAGACAAAATATTCAAAACCACCTCTTGCCTAGATAGATATAGGACCACAAAAATCAGAATGAACCAACTCCAACACATATTTGGCTCTATACCCCTTGGCCTTAAAAGGCCTCTTGGTCATTTTACCCTCCAAGCAAGATTCGCAGGTTGGGAAATCTTCCACCACTAATGAACCCAGAGGTCCATCAGCTATCGACCTTTGAATTCTGTTTAGGATAATATGACCTAGCCTTAGATGCCAAAGATATATTTGGTTCATCTTCGAAGGTTCTTTTCTCTTATTGGAATTAGAAGATGAGTTATTTACTTTTATTTGCATCGTGGGAGCTTTTGGTTCGAGTGTATATAAATTTCCTATCAATGCACCAGAACAGATAATCTCCCTATTCCTTTTTATAACAACTCTGTCATTAAAAGAAATAGAATATCCATCCATAAATAATTTAGAAACTGAAATCAAATTCTTTCTAAATAAAGGTACATAAAGGCAATTTTTCAGTACCAAAACTTTATTCCTCTCAAAAGATAAATAAATATCTCTCACTACAACAGCCGCTACCTTCGTAGCAACACCTAAGTAGACAGTAATCTCCCCTTCAACCAGTCGTCCGATTTCCTGGAACCCCTATAATGTATTGCAGACATGATCAGTGGCTCTCGTATCTACACACCAGGTGCTGGTACATAACACCGCTAAACATGTTTCAACGACTAGACCAAAAGATATACCTTTGTTTTGCTTTCGGTTTGGGCAGTCCTTCTTCTAGTGTCCAGTCTGCTTGTAAGTGAAGCACTTGCCTTTCAGCTTCTTCAATCCTCCCTGAGGACCTCCTGCCACCTTTGTCACTCCTTGTTTCTTCTTCTTCTTGCCTTTAGGCTTAGAAGTAGAAACCTTTTGGGTAACCATGGCCTGAGCCTGAGCACTCTGACGAAAAAGCCCCTCTGTCGCCTGGAGTTCTATCAGAAGTTCCGCCAACGAATACAACCTCTTGTTGATGTTGTAATTCAAGCAAAATTGCTCAAAACTCCTAGGTAGAGACTGGAGAATGATATCGACCTGGGTTTCCCCATCGATCTCAGCTCCGAGAACTTCCAGCTCATTCAAATGAGCAATCATCTTGAGAACATGATCCCTCACGGGTGTTCCCTCGATCATGGTGGTCATCATCTTGCGGCCGATTCGACTGTCCGAAAAGCTCTTTGAGATTGAGCATCATGTCAAAAGCAGTGGGCATGGCTTGATGTTGATGTTGCAATACATTTGACATAGAAGACAAAATTTAACACTGCATCATCCCTTCAGCCTAATCCACTTCTTATAACTCTCCTTCTCCTTTTCCCCAGAATCAACTGCAGGCTTAGGGGGGCACTCTTCGAAGAGTACATATTTGTACTCCTCAGCAGTTAAGACAATATCAAGATTCCTCTTTCAATCAACATAATTGGGTCCAGTAAGTTTATTTTCTTTCAGTATCACAGCAAGCGGGTTGAAAGTCATTTATGAAAAACCTAAGAATCACATAGATCAAAACATTAGATTTCAAAAAATTATTGCTTCCTCAAACAATAAAATTTTAAAATCAACCAACACCACAAAACACCGAGAATATCATATGACACGATCGTGTCGACGTATACGAATTCCACATTTGTAAGAGGAGGTTTTACCCATTAATTTTACTATCTTGTCAACCTAACTTTTTGAAAATAAAATTAATAGTTGGTTGCTCTTCGGCCCTACAAATAAAAGCAGTGACTCCGATGGGGAGGATACTCATATTTGCATCTAAGTGTTCACCATTACTCGGTACCAAGGCAATTATCTCGGGTTATGTGCCTTTCGATAGGGAAGTACACATGCTCCTTAATAATTTCCTATAACCATATTTGACCCTGTGATCCGCAAAACAAACTCATCTGATATGGAGGAAGCCACTCAGAGCCGACACACAAGTTTGTTTGCATCACATGTCAAATCGTAATGGTGGCCGTGGGAATTTATAAAAATATTCCTCTCCCACTTAGTAATTTAAAATTAAGGAATTTTCCTAGCACACGACATGCATATCAAACAATAAGCAATAAATATGAAAAAGAAATATTTTCCAACTATTATGGCTTTTGTTCTCCAATAAGCCTCTCGTCGTATCGTCATCTCGTCCGCTCCTCCCTATGCCATGTACAAGCCATCCGGAGATCCGAGCCTAGAAAAACTATTTTAATTTACATCCATCGATCCTATTCTCCATGAAGGAGTGTACATGAAATCTAGATCGAAAGTAAACTAAAATAAAAAGAGTGACTAAACAATGTCGTACTTAATTACAAAAATTAAATACTAGCCTCGTCAACCCCGAGGATTCAAATAATATACAATTACACACATACAATCACATACACACATATGGCTATAATAGTTGGATCCTATGTCTAAAACCAAAAAGTTAACCTATGCAAATCCTACTATTATCCGGCACATACAATATATGATAAGTGAATAAATTTAACCGAATCCAACAGACACAAAATTGGAAACCATGGCTCTGATACCAATTGAAGGGGGGAAACTTCGCTTCCCACTTCAACTCGGTCGCTTGTTCATGGCGATCCCGTCTTTGTTCCCGGATTAAAAAAATTAATCCTTGACAAATAGTGATTACCCAAGCTAAAGTTTCATCATCGTGCTATTCGATTAGAGTGGTCACTGTTGGGAGATCGGGACGACTGGCTAGAAAGGGGTGAATAGCCCTCATTCGTTAGTTGTCTTATTTCGTTCGTTCTCATGTGCTCGTCTACAATTGTCGTTAATATACGCAGCGGAATAACAATAGAAATAACAATAATACTAACAATAATACAAGCACACCAAATACGCTAGCATATACATGGTTGGGAACTGAATGGTTCCTACTCCACGGGCGAGCTTCTCGAGCTCTAGAGATACACATGGCAATACTCAAACTCCTTCTCGACTACACGTCGGAGGTGGAGAAACCTCTCACAAGCAATTACAACAGTAATATACAAATACAAACAAGAATACAAATACAATACAAAAGAAACACTTTTCACTGATTGCTTTTGATCACTTGTTTGTTGCTTGCTTTGATTGGCTCTTGAAGGACTGGAATGCAACAGCAATTCCCCTCCAATAGCTCCACAAAAACCATGGCAAAATCCTCCCTCTTGAGCTCCTTCATCATCGCCGATCGATCGTGACCATCGATCGATCGGTCCCAGTAGTCGTTGTCTCACAACGGCCAGATCCACGTTGGCTAAGTTCCAACGGATCACACATCAGTCGATTGATGGCACCCATCAGTCGACTGATCATCCATCAGTCGAGTGCTGGCAAGATCGACTCCATTCTCGGTGCGGGTGTCATCGATCGACCGCCATCCCTCGGCTTGATCGATTCTCCCAACGATCATTGCCCTCCTCGACAATGATCGGCGACTGACTTGGTTCAGTCGAACACTGGTCGAACCCATATGACCTAGAGCAGTCGACTGGCACCTATGCCCGTCGACTGATGTCGGCTAAAACCTCAAACATAACGATGTTTGAGCCTCCGACACTCAGTCTTAGCCACTTGGCCAAGTCCACCTTATCCCTCATGGAGTTCCCCACCGAAGCCCTCTTCCCTCGGATGCGCCAAGCGCACGACTTCGCAACGCCATCCTTCGCGACTCATGCCCCAGAAGTATGCTTCCCTTTGGGCTCACTCCATTCGCTCCCCGTCCGGCAATCCCTTGGATGCACCAAGCGCACAGCTTCACAATGCCATCCTTCACCGACTCAAGGACCCGAGCCTAGTGAACTTGCCAAGTTCTCAAGACTTCCCAAATGCACCAAGCGCAGGGCATCGCAATGCATTTCTCACCAAGAACCAAGCGCACGGCTTCGCAATGCTTTGGATTTCCCATGCCAAGCACAAAGTGCATGGCTTCGCAATGCTTTGGACTTTCCCATGCCAAGGCTTCCCCCTTGGACTTCCACATCAAGCTCCATGCTTGGATTTTCCATGCCAACCCCATGTTGGACTTTCCCATGTCATTAGTTTTGTCTATCATCAAAATACTATCAAGGTACTGCTCGAGTCAAACTCGAGTCAACCTGGGTCGATTGCACCAACAATCTCCCCCTTTTTGATGATTGACAAAACTACCATCTCAAGTCTACCAATTCTCCCATATTGGCAATTCTCATATCCCAATGAGAATTCCAACGAACCCTAATTGGTAACTTGGTAACTTCTCCCCCTTTTTCACATTACATCAAAAAGGTCCTCCCCAAGGGTATGAATGTCTCATATCCCAATGAGATCTTACAATATCTCCCTTGGAGGAACACATGCCTACAATCTTTCTAGTGATCCCATATCACTTAAAGAGAGGCAACCCAATTTTCCTCCCATGAGGAAATACACATCCATCTTCCCAACATGGATACCTCCCCCTAGAGGCTTGCTCCCCCTTGACCATTGCACCAACAATGTCCTTGGAGAGTCTCTAAGACAATAGGAACATTAACCAAATCAAAATTAAGGCAAAGTTCAATAATGAACTCTCTTCCACCTTAAAATTGATACTCACCCTCAACCCAACTCCTAATCCATGTCCAATGGATTTCCACCCTTTTTAATGCTCTCCCAAGCATATCCTAGGGTTAAGAGTGGTTAGGGGACCAAAACGTGGCTAAACATGGGCCTAACTATCAATGATCACACATAGGTAATGATCGATAACTGCATTTTGCAGTTTCAGTTTCAGAAAATGGATTTTCGAAATCCATAAGTAAATATACATAATTTTAAAAATCTTGAAAATGCATACGTATAATACTTATCCTAAACACTATGGGTGAAAAATATTGGAAATTTATTTTACCCATTAAATTAGGAGATTGATATAAAGTTCAAAATTTAAGAAAAGCTTCAATAAAGAGCCTTCTTTGTATCATCCCATTCAATGGTGATAGCTATCAAAAGATAGGCTTCACCAAGGTTTTTCAAAATGTTTTTCAAACCCTTATTTTCTTTTTCCTAAAACATCTCACTTATATCTAGATGTGTAAAAACACATTCAAGGCAATTAATCTAGTGAGATGTGGGTTTTTATTCTTTAAATGGTCTCATGCATATTTCTAGGCAATATTATTTGATTCCCATCAAATCATGCCATAGTCCTTAATTTCATTTTAATTTATGCATGATGATGATTATGACATAGATATGATATAAGTAAAACCATATGCCAATATCATGATGTCATTGCATGTGAATGAGATCTAGGCACACATGACATCTAAAAATACTTCTAAACATGATCATGACATTTTATAGATAGAAATTAAAATGATGTCATGACATGGCAAGGTAAATAAAGCATGGCAAGAAAAATATACTAAGGTATAAAATACCTAAGTGTTAAAATTAATTTGCCATTTCTAGGAATTAAATTCATTTTGCCTTAATGCCATTCATTTCCCTAGTGTGCCAAAAACCCAAAATGGCACACCAATACCTCTAAGACCTAATTGTGCCAATTTAATCATTTTTAGACTTCTCAAACACATTGGCACATCCTAATGTGTCAACTCTACTATGGTTAGGTTAACTACCCATCCATTTAGGGTTGACACACCCTAACCCATCTAGCGTGAATCAATCACGCTTTTAGGAACCCAATACCTATTGGAGCTCCTTGGGTTAACAAGGTATTCCCTAGGGATAACTTCCCTAGATACCTTTCTAATGACCCTTTTTGGCTTTGAAGCCTTAGTCAAATGGGTCTTACTTGGGTCAACTCTAGAGGTGACTCCTCCATTGACCTTCTTAGCGGCTACATTTGATTTCTTTGAGGTGTTAGCCACTAAACACATACCATGGCTAGACTTAGGGATGTCTTCTCTATTAGCCTTGGTTTTCCTAGACCTAGATGTGGTTCCATAATTAAATGGAACATTATGATAGGACATAGGTTTGTGACCCAAACCCTTCTTGCCCTTAGACATTTCTTGTTTTCTAGGTCTTGACTTTTGTACATTAGACCCCTTAACCGAATTTGATATTATTGCATGGTCTTCTCCAATTTTTCTAGCCTTGACCTCAAGGCTTGGTTTTCTAACTCTAATTTTCCCAATTTTGAATTTTCATTTATCTTTTGGGAAATGTTTTTCCTTTTAGGCATATGCCTAGGTTTCTTGGGATTAACACCCATGTTTTCTTCAATTCTCCTAATTGACTCCCTAGGTAAAATAGATCTAGTGTTTTGAGTCCTAGGTTTGTCTTTAGAGAAACTAACATGTTTAGCACCTAGACAATACACCTTATTATTTCTCTTAGCATGCTTTTCATTGATAATAGCAAGAGAACTAAAATAATTTTTAGCATGCTTTTTGACTTTAGGAATTAAAGGTGCATTAAGTAAATTTACCTTAGGGTTAGCTTTAGGAGCTCCCCCTCCATGAGTTGCACCTTCTTGCCCTTTCTTCCTCCCCCTAGGGCATTGGCTTCGATAGTGTCCCTTTTGGTTGCATTTAAAGCACACAAGGTGCTCTTTTCTCTTGATTTTGGGAACACCGGCATCCTTTGACTTTGGGTTGACTTTTGGTGTTGATGCCTTTTCCTTAGCCAATTTAGGGCATTTGCTCTTGTAATGCCCTTTCTCCCTACACTCAAAGCATATTATGTGATTTTTGTTTAAAATTACAACACTTGAGTTACCTAGGGAGGTGGTGGAAGCCTCTTGGTCATTTCTTCCGGAGGTAGATACTTCATTTTGGCTTGGCTCCGGAGTTGAAATCCTTTCCTCCCCCTCAACGCTAGAGGTGGAGGTCTCCACCAAATCATCAACATCATCAAAAGTAGATCATGCTTCTTCTTCGGCATTATCCTCTACATGTGCCGGTTGGGAGTTTTCTTGAAATTCCATTATCTTCTCTCATAATTCCTTTGCATCCCTATAGTCACCCAAACTAGACCAAATTTTGTTAGGTAACAAATCACTAAATAATTTTATTACCTCGAGATTTGTCTTGAAGTCCTTAATTTGGTCTTGGGTCCACCTTGACGTTTCAATTTGCCTATTTCTTTCATCCCTAGGCAATTCGAAACTGTTTTCTAAGATTAGCATAAAATCAAAATCGGTTTCTAGGTATACCTCCATTTTTCTTCTCCACCATAGTAAATCTCCTTCGAATTTTGGTGGTTGGAGGTTGTAGTCGGCCATCTTGTAGTGCTTTCACGGCGGTTAGTCCTTGAAGAGCGACCTCAGCTCTGATACCACTTGTTGGAAGATCGATTGGCCGGCTAGAGGGGGGTGAATAGCCCTCGTTCGTTGGTGGTTGTATTTCGTTCGTTCTCGTGTGCTCGTCTACAATTGTCATTAATATACGCAGCAGAATAACAATAGAAATAATAATAATACTAACAACAATACAAGCACACCAAATACGCAAGCATATACGTGGTTCAGAACCGAATGGTTCCTACTCCACGGGTGAGCTCCTCGAGCTCTAGAGATGCACACGGCAATACTCAAACTCCTTCTCGACTACACATCGAAGGTGGAGAAACCTCTCACAAGCAATTACAACAGTAATATACAAATACAAACAAGAATACAAATACAATACAAAAGAAACACTTTTCACCTGTTGCTTTTGATCACTTGTTTGTTGCTTGCTTTGATTGGCTCTTGAAGGACTGGAATGCAGCAGCAATTCCCCTCCAATAGCTCCACAAAAACCATGGCAAAATCCTCCGTCTTGAGCTCCTTTTATAACCTGCATCAAGCTGATTTCGCACCATCACCGCCGATCGCGACCATCACGATCAGGTCCCGTAGCCGTTGTCTCACAACGGCCAGATCCACGTTGGTTAAGTTCCAACGGATCACACATCAGTCGACTGATGGCACCCATCAGTCGACTGATCATCCATCAGTCGAGTGCTGGCGAGCTCGACTCCATTCTCGCGGCTCCATGCGGTGTCATTGACTACCATCCCTCCGCGATCGATTCTCCCAGCTGATCATTGCCCTCCTCGGCGACCGATCCAGACTTGGTTCAGTCGAACACTGATCAAACTCATACGACCTAGAGCAGTCTACTGGCACCTATGCCAGTCGACTGATGTCGGCTAAAACCTCAAACATAACGATGTTTGAGCCTCCGACACTCAGTCTTAGCCACTTGGTCAAGTCCACCTTATCCCTGATGGAGTTCCCCACCGAAGCCCTCTTCCCTCGGCCTACGTCCCTCGGATGCGCCAAGCGCATGGCTTCGCAACGCCATCCTTCGCGTCTCATGCCCCAGAAGTATGCTTCCCTTTGGGCTCACTCCATTCGCTCCCCGTTCGGCAATCCCTCGGATGCACCAAGCGCACAGCTTCACAATGCCATCCTTCACCGACTCAAGGACCCGAGCCTAGTGAACTTGCCAAGTTCTCAAGACTTCCCAAATGCACCAAGCGCAGGGCATCGCAATGCATTTCTCACCAAGAACAAAGCGCACGGCTTCGCAATGCTTTGGATTTCCCATGCCAAGCACAAAGCGCATGGCTTCGCAATGCTTTGGACTTTCCCATGCCAAGGCTTCCCCCTTTGACTTCCACATCAAGCTCCATGCTTGGATTTTCCATGCCAACCCCATGTTGGACTTTCCCATGACAATCCCATGTCATGAGTTTTGTCTATCATCAAAATACTATCAAGGTACTGCTCGAGTTAAACTCGAGTCAACCTGGGCCGATTGCACCAAAAGTCACTTGAACAAACTTATTGTTCAAACAACCTACCTCTATTCTTCGAATAGCTACGGAATAGACGATGTACGGATCGTCGGTTTTTGTGTTTGTATTCGGGGTCAAAGTAAATTAGCCACAAAACAAATATACAACATGCATAGAATAAGAAAAGATTCATAAACAAGAATTATACCTCTTATTATACCTGTTGATCTTCTATTGTTTGTCCTTCCTCCTTTTGGACGTCGTATGTGCGACGATCTTCCAAAAGTCGAAGCCTCCTAGAACACACTCTTCCCTTCCTTGCTCGCTCCGAATAAAGGGAAGAATGAAACGAAACTCTTCCCTTACCTAGGACCGACAATCAAGCTCCAAGTTTTATGCTTATCGTCGTCCTAAAGAGAGGAGTAGGGAGTATGGGAGCCGACCAAAAGCTCCAAGGGAAAAGACCCTAGCTCTTGCTTCCACCGGCCAAGGAGAAGAGGAAGAAGAGTGGGACGCCGGCCAAGGAGAGAAAAGCGAAGAGGGGCGCCGGCCAAAACCCTAGGAAGAAGGAAAGTCTTGGCGCCCAAGACATCTCCATACCCTAGCCGCCCAATGCCTCTCCAAACCCTAGTCGCCCAAAACCCTAATCTCCCAAGCTGTCTTCCACGGCCAAGCCTTGGTCGTCCTTTTAAAGAGCTAGGTTTAAGCCTCCTTTTAATCTCCACCGTGGGATCTAGGGATTTATGTAGGGTTGATTGTGGCCGGCTAGAGGGGGGTGAATAGCCTTTATCGTCATATGGTAGAAATCTATCGCTTGCTTAATCGTCTACAATCAAAGGTTAGAGCAACAAAAATAAAGTTAAGACAATTAAAAAAAACAACGTAAAGAGCAATTCGCTAACAAGAAGATGTAACATGGTTCACGGCCTCGCCGCTAATCCATGACCCGATTCGTCCAAGGTGAATCACTCCTCAATCTATCCACTAGATCTCTCCTTTGCACCAAGCTAGGAGGAGGTGACCTCTTTTACAAATTGATCACTCTTCTTACAATAGAATGAAGATTAGAACCAGTAGAAGAGTGGAAATGGTTTAGGGCACTTTAGGGAGCTGTTAGGAGTTCAAGCATTAGGCCCCTATAGCCCCTCACCTCTTCATTTTATAGAAGAAGAGGGTTTCTTCTAGTTGACACAGGACCAGTCGACTGATGCTCCGATCTGTCGACTGATCCCGTAGTCGTTTCCTAATAATGGCTGCTTTCCACGTTGGATTCCATCCAACGGCTCCCATATCAGTCGATTGATCTTGCCATCAGTCGACTGATGGAGCTATCAGTCGAGTGCTGGACGCGGACACTCCATTCTGTGCCCGACTCTCTTGCGACTAGTCGACTGATGCCTTCATCAGTCGACTAGCAGTCTCGCAGTCGACTGTCAATCCATGGTCGTCGAATGTTGGCACATGAACCAGACTCGAACACTAGTCGAGTCACAGTCAACTTAGAGTAGTCGACTACCATTACATGGCAGTCGACTGGTGTCGGGAAATCCCATCTGACACTTAGCCAATTGGCCAAGTTCCACCTAAGGGTACTACCCCTTCCTGGGTTTCATTCCCTCACTCTCATCCCTTGGAGTCCTTCGCCTTTAAAGTTGTCTTCATCCGGCCATGTCCCTTGGATTCGCCAAGAACATGACTCCGCAGTGCCATCCTTCACGTCTTGCATTGAAGTCTACTTCCTCCGGCTTCAATACAATCTCCTCGTCCGGTGGTCCCTCGGATGCTCCAAGTGCACGGCTTCCGCAAAGTCATCCTTCTCCGACTCAAGGATCGAGTCATAAGAGGTGAAACTCACCAATGCTCAATGTGTGAATTACTAAGTCCTGCAAGACTCCAACGCACATATCAAATCCAAACATCCTAACTTAAACCCTTTGCCACACACATCAAAACCATATCACAGGTTGATTGCCCTAAAAATCTCCCCCTTTTTGATGTGTGGTAATCCGTTTAAGTTAAGTAAACATTTGATAAAAAATATTAAGGTAAGAAAGCATGTAAATAAACATGATTATCAACTCTCCCCCTTAATTTATGAAACTCCCCCTAAATACAATTTCCCTTACTTAAACATGCATATTTCTCCTCCTTTGACACCATCAAAAATATTTAAACAAGGTTTATATAAGCATGGCATCAATTCTAGGGAACAAAATTTACCAAAACATGACTTAAATCTGATAAAATAAAGTTATTGGGCATGTTATCAGTCGATCGATCGGTAGTTGACTACTGATCGATTGGCACTTTTTTGGATTTTTAATTTTTCAGGGTGAATTTCAGAAATGCATTAAAAATTCTACAAAATTTGAAAAATCATGAAATTTGGGGAAAATATATCTTTTCAGGTCCTTTATTAGTGAAAAATATATTTTCATGAAAATTACTTATATTTTCAATGATTTACCAAAAATCCAAAAGCCTCAAAAACAACTAGTGTTTTGATCAAGTTTGTATCCATTTTAACACCTAGTTTTGTTTTAGATTGTTTCAAAACATGAACACACAAATTTTAAAGTAAGAAATTGTTTTGAAAACATATGAAATATCCAACCATGATTTTTGGGCAATATGTCTATGAATTAAAAATAAGTCTTCCCCATGATTGGTCTATTATTGCTATTTTGATACTTAAAAATGACCATCTAAATGCCATAGGCATTAGTGGACCATTAGTATCATCCTATCATCTCACCCATGCTAAGTTTTCAATCAAGGTAACCTATAGTGAGTGTGAGATGTATCCTAAAGGTATTTATGTATATACTTAACCTTCAATTTCATGCAATTCTACCCAAGGTTAAGTATCATCCTACCATCCCACATGATCATAATGACATATATGTATTGTTTCCACATTAGGATCATTAAACAAATGTATTCATCAATTTATAATCATGCATTAGGTATAAAATTATGATAATAAGTCAAATATCACCTAGAGCATGATTTGAAACCTAATGCCCATGACTGTGTCAAATATCAAGATCATAAATCATGATTGCAAACATGTGTAACAATTACATTAACTATCATGATTTAAGCATTATTATCAATTTATGGGCACATTATCATCACCCAACACTATGCTAAAAATGTATAGGTCATGAGAATCAAATAACACTAAGTGTTGAGCATGATTTAAACCATTTATGGGTGCATTATCATCACCCAACACTATTTCAAAAATTATGTCCCGCCATCCTAAGTCAACCAAATAATATGATATAGGTGAATTCCATATGGTTGACTATCCTAGGGTTTTCCTAACCCTTAAGGATTGATTTAGGAACCTAAAACAAGTTCTTTCCTATTGGGTTCACTAAAAATTCCTTAGGATCCATTTCTAGCTATTGTTTACTTTTTATCTTGACCCCTAGCAATTAGACATTTATAGGCCTTTTCATTTTTATTTTCCTTATATCCTAGGCCTTTCTTATTGAAACTTGCCCTTTGGCTCCCTATGATCATATTAAGAGTGTTGGAGCCAATCGTAAATTTTTCTAGGGCCTTGGTTAAATTATCAACTTTCTCTCTTAAAGCCCTATTTTCATCCATACATGCATCATTAACATCAAATGGCATATAGTCATGTGAGCATGCATCATCATTATTAACATTTAAACATGCTTGTTCTAATTTATTTTCTAGATCCTTAATTTGCTCAAGCATTCTTTTGTTCTTTTTCTTGGCTCAAATAAATCCTTAGTAAGACTAGAAATCATGGAAACTATCTCATGGGGTGAGAGATTCATTACCATAGTCTTCATGTCCTCTTCTTCTTCGAATGAGGATGGTGATGAGCCTCCCCCTTCACTAGAGCTCCCCTCACTTGTGCTTGATCTTTCTTGTTCGGAGGAAGAGGTGTCTAGATCATCAAATGTCATTAGAGCCAAGTTTGTGACAAAGGTATTTTCTTCCTCCGATGATGATGAAAAGGAGGAAGGGTCATCCCATGTCCTTGCCTTAAGTGCCTTGGCCTTCCCCTTTTCTTAGGACTTCTTCTCCTCTTCCTTTTTCTTGCTCCCCTTTTTCTTATTTTCTTCTTTCTTTCTCCTCTCTTCTTTTCTCTTGTTCAAGAGTGGACAATTATCTCTTATGTGTCCCTCTTGTTGGTAATTGTAGCAAATCACCTTCCCCCTTGGTCTTCTTCTCCTATCATTAGATCTATTAAATTTAAAATTCTTCAAAGCACGCCTTACCTTCCTTACCATGTATGTTTCCTCCATGCTATCCATGGTGGAGGAGGAAGATGCTTCATCGGAGGAGGATGGAGTCTCCATCTTCTTCTTTTTCCCTTCATTTGCTACTAGGGCTACTCCTCTTGAAGACTTGATGCTTGATTCTTCAATTACTCCCTCAAGCCTTGTTTCATGGAGCTCCATGGTTGAGAAGAACTCCTCCAACGTGCTCACTTCTACGTTCTTTGACATGTAGAAGGAGTCCACCATTGAACTCCATTTCGATGAACGGGGAAAGGCATCGATTGCTTTCATGAGCATATCCCGGTTCGAAAGTCTTTCTCCTACACTTGTTAGCCGAATTAATATTTCCTTAAATTGAGAGTGTAGTGAGGTTACCTTTTCTCCCTTTTCAAGTTCGACATTCGTTAGTTCGGAGCGGAGGAGGTCTCTCCTTGCAAGCATGGCCTCCGAGGTACCTTCATGAAGCTCTACTAGCTTCTCCCACATCCCCTTGGCACTTGCACACTCCCCTATCCGGTTTACTTCTTGTTGGGGGAGTACATTGTAGAGGTGGTGCTTGACCTTCGAATTCGCCATGTACTCCTCTCTTTGTCTTTTTGTCCATCTTGTCTTCTGCAATGGCTCCCCTTCTTCATTCCTAGGTATTTCGAAACCATTTTCCATTATTAATAGAATTTCGAAATTGGTTTCGAAAAATACCTCCATTCTCTTTTTCCACCAAGTGAATTCCCCCTCGAACTTTGGCGGATGAATATTAGAACCGTACATCTCTTGATGAAGTGCTTGTTGCGGCGTTTAGTCCTCGACGAGCTACTTGGCTCTGATACCACTTGTTAGGGTCGATGGTGGCCGGCTAGAAGGGGATGAATAGCCTTTATCGTTGTATGGTCGAAATCTATCGCTTGCTTAATCGTCAATAATCAAAGGTTAGCGCAATGGAAATAAAGTTAAGACAATTAAGACAAAACAACGTGAAGAGCAATTCGCTAACAAGAATATGTAACGTGGTTCACGGCCTCGCCGCTAATCCACGACCCGATTTGATCTCTCCTACACTTCTATTGTAAGAAGATTGATCCTTGCTTTCAGGAGTACTCCTCAATCTATCCACTAGATCTCTCCTTTGCAACAAGCTAGGTGGAGGTGACCTCTTTTACACAAGGATCACTCTTCTTACAATAGAATGAAGATTAGCACAAGTAGAAGAGTGGAAAACATTTAGAGCACTTTGGGAGCTGTTAGGAGTTCAATAATTAGGCCCCCAAAGCTCCTCACCTCTTCTTTTTATAGAAGAAGAGGGTTTCTTCCCATTGACACAGGACCAGTCGACTGATCCTGTAGTCGTTACCCAATAATGGATGCTTTCCACGTTGGTTTCCTTCCAACAGCTCCCACATCAGTTGACTGATCTTGCCATCAGTCGACTGATGGAGCTATCAGTCGAGTGATGGACGCGGACACTCCATTCTATTCCCGACACTCTTGCGACCAGTCGAATTATGCCTTCATCAGTCGACTGCCAATCCATGGCAGTCGATTGTTGGCACATGAACCGACTTGAACACTAGTCAAGTCATAGTCGACTTAGAGTATTCGACTACCATTACATGGAAGTCGAATGGTGTCGGGAAATCTCATACGACACTTAGCCAATTGGCTAAGTTCCACCTAACCGTACTACCCCTTCCCGGGTTTCATTTGCTCACTCACATCCCTTAGAGTCCCTTGCCTTTGAAGTTGTCTTCGTCCGACCACATCCTTCACGTCTTGCCCTGAAATCTACTTCCTCCAGCTTCACTCCAATCTCCTCGTTCGGCGGTCCCTCGGATGCTCCAAGCACACGGCTTCCGCAAAGCCATCCTTCACCGACACAAGGACCGAGTCATGAGAGGTGAAACTCGCCAATGCTTCATGTGCAAATTACTAAGTCCTGCAAAACTCCAACGCACATATCAAATCCAAACATCCTAACTTAAACCCTTTGCCACACACATCAAAACAATATCACGAGTTGATTGCCCTAACAATCTCCCCCTTTTTGATGTGTGGTAATCCGTTTAAGTTAGGTAATTATTTGATAAAAAATATTAAGGTAAGAAAGCATGTAAATAAACATGATTATCAACTCTCCCCCTTAATTCATGAAACTCCCCCTAAATGCAATTCCCCTTACTTTAACATGCATATTTCTCCCCCTTTGACACCATCAAAAATATTTAAACAAGGTTTATATAAGCATGGCATCAATTCTAGGGAACAAAATTTACCAAAACATGCCTTAAATCTGATAAAAGAAAGTTATTGGGCATGTTATCAGTCGACTGACACTCAGATTTCGGATTTTTCTGATTTTCAGGGTGAATTTTAGAAATACATTAAAAATTCTATAAAATTTGAAAAATCATGAAATTTGGGGAACATATTTATTTTAAGGCCCTTTATTAGTGAAAAATAGTTTTTCATGAAAAATACTTATATTTTCAATGATTTTTCAAAAATCCAAAAGCGTCAAAAACAACTTGTGTTTTGATCAAGTTTGTATCCATTTTAACACCTAGTTTGTTTTAGATTGTTTCAAAACATTAACACACAGATTTTAAAGTAAGAAATTGTTTTGAAAACATATGAAATATTCAACCATGATCTTTGGGCAATATGTCTATGAATTAAACATAAGTTGTCCCCATGATTGGTCTATTATTGTTATTTTGATAATTAAAAAGTATCATCTAAATGCCATAGGCATTAGTGGACCATTAGTATCATCCTATCATCTCACCCATGCTAAGTTTTCAATCAAGGTAACCTATGGTGAGTGTGAGATGTATCCTAAAGGTATTTATGTATATACTTAACCTTCAATTTCATGCAATTCTACCCAAGGTTAAGTATCATCCTACCATCCCACATGATCATAATGACATATATGTATAGTTTCCACATTATGATCATGAAACAAATGTATTCATCAATTTATAATCATGCATTAGGTATAAAATTATGATAATAAGTCAAATATCACCTAGAGCATGATTTGAACCCTAATGCCCATGATTATGTGTCAAATATCAAGATCATAAATCATGATTGCAAACATGTGTAACAATTACATTAACTATCATGATTTAAGCATTATTATCAATTTATGGGCACATTATCATCACCCAACACTATGCTAAAAATGTATAGGTCATGAGAATCAAATAACACTAAGTGTTGAGCATGATTTAAACCATTTATGGGTGCATTATCATCACCCAACACTATTTCAAAAATTATGTCCCGCCATCCTAAGTCAACCAAATAATATTATATAGGTGAATTCCATATCGTTGACTATCCTAGGGTTTTCCTAACCCTTAAGGATGGATTTAGGAACCCAAAACAAGTTCTTTCCTATTGGGTTCACTAAAAATTCTTTAGGGATCCATTTTCTAGCTATTGTTTTCTTTTTATCTTGACCCCTAGCAATTAGACATTTATAGGCCTTTTAATTTTTATTTTCCTTATATCATAGGCCTTTCTTATTGAAACTTGCCCTTTGGCTCCCTATGATCATATTAAGAGTGTTGGAGTCAATCGTAAATTTTTCAAGGGTCTTGGTTAAATTATCAACGTTCTCTCTTAAAGCCATATTTTCATCCATACAAGCATCATTAACATCAAATGACATATAGTCTTGTGAGCATGCATCAACATTATTAACATTTAAACATTTTTGTTCTAATTTATTTTCTAGATCCTTAATTTGCTCAAACATGCTTTTGTTCTTTTTCTTGGCTCTAAATAAATCCTTAGTAAGACTAGAAATCATGGAAACTATCTCATGGGGTTAGAGATTCGTTACATAGTTTCTATGTCCTCTTCTTCTTCGGATGAGGATGGTGATGAGCCTCCCCCTTCACTAGAGCTCCCCTCACTTGTGCTTGATCTTTCTTGTTCGGAGGAGGAGGTGTCTAGATCATCAAATGCCATTAGACCCAAGTTTGTGACAAAGGTATTTTCTTCCTCCGATGATGATGATGAGGAGGAAGGGGCATCCCATGTCCTAGCCTTTAGTGCCTTGTCCTTCCCCTTTCCTTTGGCCTTCTTCTCCTCTTCCTTTTTCTTGCTCCCCTTTTTCTTCATTTCTTCTTTCTTTCTCCTCTCTTCTTTGCTCTTGTTCAAGAGTGGACAATTATCTTTTATGTGTCCCTCTTGTTGGCAATTGTAGCAAATCACCTTCCCCCTTGGTCTTCTTCTCCTATCATTAGATCTATTAAATTTAAAATTCTTCAAAGCACACCTTACCTTCCTTACCATGTATGCTTCTTCCGTGCTATCCATGGTGGAAGAGGAAGATGCTTCATCGGAGGAGGAAGGAGTCTCCATCTTCTTCTTTTTCCCTTTATTTGCTACTAGGGCTACTCCTCTTGATGGCTTGATTCTTGATTCTTCAATTACTCCCTCAAGCCTTGTTTCATGGAGCTCCATGGTTGAGAAGAACTCCTCCAAGGTGCTCACTTCTAAGTTCTTTGACATGTAGAAGGAGTCCACCATTGAGCTCCATTTCGATGACTGAGGAAAGGCATCGATTGCTTTCATGAGCATATCCCGGTTCGAAAGTCTTTCTTCTACACTTGTTAGCCCAATTAAGATTTCCTTAAATCGAGAGTGTAGTGAGCTTACCTTTTCTCCCATTTCAAGTTTGATATTCGTTAGTTGGGAGCGAAGGAGGTCTCTCCTTGCAAGCTTTGCCTCCGAGGTACCTTCATGAAGCTCTACTAGCTTCTCCCACATCTCCTTGGCACTTGCACACTCCCCTATCCGGTTTACTTCTTGTTGGCGAAGTACATTGTAGAGGTGGTGCTTGGCCTTCGAATTCGCCAAGTACTCCTCTCTTTGACTTTTTGTCCATCTTGTCTTCTCCAATGGCTCCCCTTCTTCATTCCTAGGTATTTCAAAACCATTTTCCATTATTAATAGAATTTCGAAATCGGTTTCAAAAAATACCTCCATTCGCTTCTTCCACCAAGCGAATTCCCCCTCGAACTTCGGCGGATGAATATTAGAACCGGACATGTCTTGATGAAGTGCTTGTTGCGGCGATTAGTCCTCAACAAATGACTTGGCTCTGATACCACTTGTAGGGTCGATGGTGGTCGGCTAGAGGGGGTGAATATCCTTTATCGTTGTATGGTAGAAATCTAACGCTTGCTTAATCGTCTACAATCAAAGGTTAGCGCAACAGAAATAAAGTTAAGAAAATTAACACAAAACAACGTAAAGAGCAATTCGCTAACAAGATGATGTAACGTGGTTCACGACCTTCCCGCTAATCCACGACCTAATTCGTCCAAGGTGAATCACTCCTAAATCTATCCACTAGATCTCTCCTTTGGAACAACCTAGGTGGAGGTGTCCTCTTTTACACAAGGATCACTCTTCTTACAATAGAATGAAGATTAGCACAAGTTGAAGAGTGGAAAACATTTAGGGCACTTTGGGAGTTGTTAGGAGTTCAATCCTTAGGCCCCCAAAACCCCTCACCTCTTCTTTTTATAGAAGAAGAGGGTTTCTTCCCGTTGACAGAGGACCAGTCGACTGATGCCCTGATCAGTCGACTGATCCCGTAGTCGTTGCCCAATAATGACTGCTTTCCACGTTGGATTCCATCCAATGGCTCCCACATCAGTCGACTGATCTTGCCATCAGTCGAGTGTTGGACGCGGACACACCATTCTGTGCTCGACACTCTTGCGACCAGTCAACTGATGCCTTCATTGTTGGTGCAACAATGCTCCAAGCATTTATATATGTTTTGATGTTTGGATAATCATCTAAGTTAGGCAATATCTTGTGATCTAATTGCGAAAATGTTTAAGTGACAGGGAAGTCCAAGTATGATCTTGGCAAAGGAAGTCCAAGTATGATCTTGGCAAAGGAAGTCCAAGTATGATCTTCGCAAAGGAAGTACAAGGGATGGACTTGGCAGTGTAAGACCAAGCTTGCAGTCTTGGCAGCGTAAAGTCCAAGTGAACCTTGGCAAAGGAAGTCCAAAGTAAAGTCTTGGTAGCATAAGTCCAAGCTTGGCGGCGTAAAGTCCAAGCATTTGGCAACCCAAGACATGACGAAACCGAAGGAAGCTCTTGGAAGCAAAGCACAAAGGATGAACAAGTCACAGACTCAGAGGGATCCTGAAGGCGCAAGGCTTATTGAGGAGCTAGAAGGTTGAGTCTAGGTCTAGGGTATAAAATCAAGTATGAATTACCCATACTTGATGAGTATCGATCGATACGATGTCGATCACCGACCGGTCGCTCGAGTCAGTCGGTGAAACCCTAACCATCGGTCGACGGCTTTGGCGAGCGATCGATTAATACTTTGATCGTCGATCGCCTAAGGGCATCGCCGATCGATCAAGGAATATCGCCTACGCGCCTCACTCATTCGCCTTGATCACTCGACTGATCATCCCATCAATCGACTGACGGAGGGATCAGTCGACTGATCACCTGGCCGTTAGAGATTGCGGCTACGAATCTCTGCGAAGATCGCATTTCAGAAGTCGTTGGCTTCGGCGACAGTCGACTGATGGTAAGCATCAGTCGACTGATCGAAGCCCAACGGGAAAAATAGCCCCTCTTCTATAAAAAGGGGCCATGGGGAGCTTGGTGAAGCTAGTGCTCTTGCTCCAAACTACACCTACGTGCTCACCAAGCTTTCCAAGTGTTTTTAGCAATCCAAAACCTCCTCTTCTCTAATCCTAATCTTCCATCATTGATAAGAAGAGGAGTGCATTGTAAGATAAGGTTTCTCCACCTTGGTTCATCCAAAGGAGGTTCTAGTGAAGATTGATTAGGGCTAATCCACCTTAAGGATTGCCGTGGAGTAGGAGCGTCATCTCCGAACCACGTTACATCGGGTGTTAGCTTTGTTTCTTGTTTTGTTTGTGCTTATATTTGTATTGCTTCTGCTAACATTTTTGTAGAAAGAAAGAAAGGCTAATCACCCCCCCCCTCTAGCCATTCCAAGGGTCCTAACAAGTGGTATCGAGCATAGCTTGGAAGATCTCACCATCAACCAAGACCTCAATGGCTCTTCAAGAGGGATATAGCACCCCCAAGCCACCGCTCATCGACGGGAGTCATTTTGCGTATTGGAAAGGTAGGATGAAGTACTATCTTATGAGTAATATTGAAATTGGGCATAGTATTGTAGATGTCTTCGAAGAATCGGTGGATTAACATGGACATCCTATTCCAAGCAAGGATTGGACAAGAGAAATAAACAAGAAATTTGAATCAAATGCAAAGGCCGTACTCACCATCCAATGCGGCATTACAATGGAGCAACTCAACAAGGTGGGGCCTTTTGAATCCGCCAAGGAGCTATGGGAAAAGCTCATTGAGCTAAATGAAGGTTCAAGGAATCAAAGAGGGCCAAGAAGGACCTATTAGTTGGACAACTTCAAGCCGTCCACATGAAGATGCATGAAACCGTAAGTCAAATGCATGGAAGGTTCAAGGAGATTGTGAACGGACTCCATATCATAGGTGAGCGAGTTGACAACCGGGATTTGGTAAGGTATATTTTACAAGCATTTCCTAGAAATTCTTTATGGACTTCTATAGTTGATGCCATTAAGGTAACTAGGGATCTTTCTCAAATTAAAATTGATGAATTATTTTGTGAGTTTGAATTACATGAGCAAACTAACATGTCCTCTAAGGAAAAGGGTTTAGCTCTATTTGTTGAAGAAAGAAAAGAAGAAGAAGGAAAGGAAAGAAGCATCATCATCATCCGAGTCCGAGAATGAGTCAAGTAGTGATGAAGACTCATCTAGTGAAATGACAAATTTTGTCAAGAAGCTTTATAGAAGGTCAAAAGAGTTCAAGAATAGAGAAGCAAGGAAGGGTCTCATTCTCAAAAGGTAAATTTAGTGGTAATTCAAGTTTTAGTAATAATGTGATTTGTCATGCTTGCAACAAGAAGGGGCACATAAAGGAATTGCCCGGAGCTAAAGAAGAAGGAGGAAAAAGAAAAGAAAAAGAAGGACAAAAAGGAGAAGAAGAAGAAGGAGGTTATGGTGGCTCAAACCACATGGGACACACCAAGCGTTGAAGACTCTTCCTCCGATGATGAGCTTTGCCACATTACATGCCATGTGGCACTCATGGCATTAGAAGATGATTCCGGCACATCAAGCCAAGAAGACTCTTCAAGTGATGAATCGTCATCTAGTGATGATGAGGTAATGAATTCTCCCAAGATTAAGCTTCTTTATAAATCAATTGCCTATCTTAAAGAAGCTCTAGATAAGTCAAAATCTAAGGTTAAGAGCATGAAGGTAGAACTAAAGGCCATTAGGGATGAAAAGCTTTCACATATTGACTCTTGCATGCTTAAGGAAGAAAATGACAAACTTAAGGATGAGGTTAGTGAATTGAAAGTATGTTTAGAAAAATTTTCAAATGGCTCAAAGTGTCTTGATATGATTCTTAGTAGGCAAAGAGCGGTTTATAACAAGGCCGGTTTAGGATATAAGCCAAAAGAAAAAGAAGTTGCTTATATTTCATTAATAAATAGGAAAGCAACTATTAAGGGTAAGGTTAAGAAAGCTTGGGTACCTAAGAAGTTTTTACTTAATGTTACCGGTCCAAATGTTTGGGTACCAAAAGCTTGTGTTTTTCATGTGATTTAGGTAGGAGAGCGAGGTATGTGGATTGTGGATAGCGGTTGCTCAACACATATGACCGGGGATGTGAGCAAGTTCTCCACAATTAAATATGTGAAGAAGGGAGCGGTGTCCTTTGGGAATAGTGGAAAACTCAAGATATTAGGTAGAGGAACAATTGAGGTATCCCCCAAAATTGTTATTCACAAAGTCTTGCTAGTTGAAAATATGAAATTTAATTTATTAAGTGTTAGTCAACTTTGTGATGCAAACTATCATGTCTCCTTTGAATCCTCTAAATGCATGATTAGACACAAGGAATTAAATGATTGCATGTTAGTTGGATATAGGAAATCAAATATCTATTATGTTGATCTTTCATATGCTTCTAACATTTCTACTAAGTGTTTTGTTGCAAAAGAAGAGGAAAGTTGGCTATGGCATAGAAGATTGGGGCATATCAACATGAAAAACATAGCCAAGGTAGCCAAGATGGAGTTGGTCAAAGGGCTACCAAAGATCAAGTATGTCAAGAACAAATTGTGTGATGCATGCCAAGAAGGAAAACAAACAAAGGCATCACACAAAGGTAAAACCCTAACCAATACCTCTTTACCATTAGAATTATTGCATCTTGACTTATTTGATTGACATAGTACTCCATCTTTAAATGGTAATAAATATTGTTTGGTTATAGTAGATGATTTTTCTAGGTATACTTGGGTCTATTTTATGAAACATAAGGATGATACCTTAGAAATAATCATAGGATTTAGTAAAAGGGTTGAAAATGAAAAGAGTCTCAAAATCAACCGGATCCGTAGTGATCATGGTGGTGAATTTGAAAACCTAAAATTTTCACAATTTTGTTTAGATCAAGGGTACAAGCATGAGTTCTCTTGTCCTAGAACATCCCAACAAAATGGGGTGGTGGAAAGGAGAAATCGTGCCCTACAAGAGGTAGTTAGGACCATGCTTAATGCATATTCTCTACCTAGCTACTTGTGGGCGGAAGCAGTTAATACCGCTTGCTATATCCAAAATAGGGTTCAAACCCATAGGTTTTTAGGAAAAACACCATTTGAATTATGGAATGGGACTATACCCACAATTCATTATTTCAAAGTCTTTGGATGTAAAGTTTATATTCTAAACACCAAAGATAACATAGGAAAATTTGAATCAAAAGCAGATGAGGGAATCCTAGTTGGATACTCATCCACAAGTAGAGGGTATAGAGTCTACAATAAGAGAACCAAAGGGATTGAGGAGTCTTCCAATGTTCAATTTGATGAAACTACTAGTACCTACCCTAGAAAGTCCTCCATTGATAAGGATATTAATGACAATAATCAAGATATTACCCAAAAACTTCAAAATTTGACCATTAGGGGTAATGATCAAGGGGGAGGAAGAGGATACTCCGATGATGAAAGAAGGGTGGAAGATAACAATGATCAAATTGAAACCCCTTCTAGAAACCTAAGAATTCATCAAGATCATCCACTTGACCAAGTAGTAGGAGATCTATCTCAAGGAGTAAGAACTAGGTCATTTCATAGACCTTCTACTAGTCAAGTTGCTCTTATCTCACAAATTGAGCCCAAATCGATCAATGATGCATTACATGATCCGGATTGGATTTTGGCAATGCAAGATGAATTGGCTCAATTTGAGAGAAGTCAAGTGTGGAAATTAGTACCTAGACCCAATGATAGCACCATAATTACTACAAGATGGGTGTTTAGGAATAAGCTAGATGATCAAGGAAATATCACTAGAAATAAGGCTAGGTTGGTTGGGATTAAATCAAGTTGAGGGGCTTGACTATGATGAGACTTATGCCCTGGTTGCAAGGTTAGAATCTATTAGGATTCTCTTAGGGTATGCTTCCTACATGGGATTTAAACTTTACCAAATGGATGTTAAATCGGCATTCTTAAATGGTTTTATTAAGGAGGAAGTATATGTAGAGCAACCACCTGGATTTTAGAACATAGATTATCCAAATCATGTATGTAAGCTTAGGAAAGCATTATATGGGTTAAAACAAGCTCCCCGGGCATGGTATGAAAGATTGTCATCCTTCTTAATTTCTAAGGATTTTAGAAGAGGCCAAGTAGATCAAACTTTGTTTATAAAGTCAACATTAAAAGATATATTCATAGCCCAAGTATATGTTGATGATATCATTTTTGGGTCAACAAATGATGATCTTCTTCAAGACTTTATAAAAAATATAGAAAATGAATTTGAAATGAGTTTGGTTGGAGAGCTTACCTTTTTCCTAGGTTTACAAGTCAAACAAACCAATGAGGGTATTCATATTTATCAAACCAAATATGCAAATGAAATGATCAAGAAATTTGGTTTGGAAAATGCCAAAATTGTAACCACTCCTATGGCCACTAGCACTAGAATAGATAGTGATCATGAAGGTAAATCAATTGATCTTAAACTGTATAGGAGTATGATTGGTAGCTTACTATACCTAACCGCTAGTAGACTCGACATTTTATTTGCGGTAGGTATGTGTGCAAGATACCAATCTTGTGCCAAAGAATCACATTTGGTAGCCGTCAAAAGAATATTAAGATATATTAAAGGCACCCTAAATGTAGGACTTTGGTATCCTAGGACTAAGTCATTTGAATTACTTGGTTATACCGATTCCGATTATGCCGGGTGCAAATTGGATAGGAAGAGTACTAGTGGTGGATGCCAATTTCTTAGGTCCTCCCTAGTTAGCTGGAGTAGTAGGAAGCAACATTGTGTTGCTTTATCAACCACCGTCAATATGTGGCTATGGGTGGTTGTGTAGCTCAATTACTTTGGATGAGACATACTCTTGTGGACTATGAGCTACACTACTCTAACATTAAAGTTTATTGTGATAATGTGAGTACCATCAACTTGACCAAAAATCCGGTACATCACTCTAGGACCAAGCACATTGAAGTGAAACATCACTTCATAAGAGATCATGTGGCAAGAGGGGATATTGAACTTAATTATGTAGAATCTAAGTCCAACCTTGCCGATATCTTCACCAAAGCTCTTCCTGAAGCTGAATTTTCATCATTAAGGAGAGAGCTTGGTATGCGCTTTGTAGAGTAAAATTCTAGATTTGAATGATCCTATACTTATATAGCTTCTTTAATACCTTGATGCATCTCACAAAAGCCTTAAGAAACCTTGATTTTTGTATTGAAATACTTCGAAACATGTGAGATGATAGGGAAGGTGTACTTGACTCATCATGCTTGTTATGATGCATTACTATGAGCCAATACTACACCTAGAGACATGAATACCTTATGGACCAATCATTGGGAAGGCTTGTATTCAAGTAATGAATACATAGCTCAAAGAACATGGTTAGAAATTCCAAATAATATATATTTTAAACTATGTTCATCATATTTTGACAAACAGTTTTCAATTGGAACACAAAAGTGATACAAAGTTTGCAAAATCTTTAGAACTTTTGATAGGTTCCAAGTTTGTGTCAATTTTGTAATCTGGAAAACATATAATTTTCAAATTATTTTTCCTTGATAAATTATGAATTCAGAAATGTGTACGCAAAATTTCATGATTTTTCGAGAATTTTGGAATTTCTACCGCATTTCTGAAATTGGGATGAAAAGGATAAAATTGAATGATCGTTCGTAAACCAAGATCGATAATCGTGTTTTCTGATAATAAACTCCATTTTCTGATATTTGGTGTATCTTTGATGTCCTAACACTATAGTATGATAATATTGCGTATAAACAAGATTTAGGACTGACTAATGCAGTGTTTTAGGGGGAGTTTTCATAAATTATATCTTTTTCATCCCCAAAACCATTGTTGGTGCAAAGTTAGGACTTAATTTTTTAATTTTTGGTATGCTTTGCTTCAACTATTGTTTACACATTATAAAGCATATCTTGGATTAAGGGGGAGCTTAATTTCAATATTGTACATTAGTCCAAGATCTAACACATTATTTCCTTCATGTTTGAATCCTTTTTTTTTTATGTATGTCAAAGGGGGAGAAGGAGTGTTTAAGTTATAATTCATATTGAAAATTTGATTATGTGTGTATTTAAAGACCTAACTCAAATGATTGCCAAACATCAAAAAGGGGGAGATTGTTGGTGCAACAATGCTCCAAGCATTTATATATGTTTTGATGTTTGGATAATCATCTAAGTTAGGCAATATCTTGTGATCTAATTGCGAAAATGTTTAAGTGACAGGGAAGTCCAAGTATGATCTTGGCAAAGGAAGTCCAAGTATGATCTTGGCAAAGGAAGTACAAGGGATGGACTTGGCAGCGTAAGACCAAGCTTGCAGTCATGGCAGTGTAAAGTCCAAGTGAACCTTGGCAAAGGAATTCCAAAGTAAAGTTTTGGCAGCATAAGTCCAAGCTTGTAGTCTTGGCGGCGTAAAGTCCAAGCATTTGGCAACCCAAGACATGACGAAACCAAAGGAAGCTCTTGGAAGCAAAGCGCAAAGGATGAACAAGTCGCGGACCCGGAGGGATCCTGAAGGTGCAACGCTTATTGAGGAGATACAAGGATGAGTCTATGTCTAGGGTATAAAATCAAGTATGAATTACTCATACTTGATGAGTATCACCGATCGATATGATGTATCACGATCGTCGCGCTCGATCGAGTCGTGGTGAAACCCTAACCATCACCGATCGCTTTGCAGAGCAATCGATCGAATCGTGATCACGACTACCAAGGGCATCACCGATCGATCAAGGGGAATATCACCGCACGAATGCGCCTCACTCGACGCTACCTTGATCACTGATCGATCACCCCATCACCGATCGATGGAGGGATCACCGATCGATCACCGCCGTTAGAGATTGCGCCTACGAATCTCGCGGACATCGCTGTTTGGGTTGAGTGGCGATAGACCGATGGTAAGCATCCTCTGATCAAGCCCAACGGGAAAAATAGCCCCTCTTCTATAAAAAGGGGCCATGGGGAGCTTGGTGAAGCTAGTGCTCTTGCTCCAAACTACACCTTAAGGAGGTTCTAGTGAAGATTGATTAGGGCTAATCCACCTTAAGGATTGCCGTGGAGTAGGAGCGTCATCTCCGAACCACGTTACATCGGGTGTTAGCTTTGTTTCTTGTTTTGTTTGTGCTTATATTTGTATTGCTTCCGCTAACATTTTTGTAGAAAGAAAGAAAGGCTAATCACCCCCCACTCTAGCCATTCCAAGGGTCCTTCGCCAATCCATGGCAGTTGATTGTTGGCACATGAACCAAACTCGAACACTAGTCCAATCACAGTCGACTTAGAGTAGTCAACTACCATTACTTGGCAGTCGACTTGTGTCGGGAAATCCCATCCGACACTTAGCCAATTGGCCAAGTTCCACCTAAGCGTACTACCCCTTCTCGGGTTTCATTCGCTCACTCTCATCCCTTGGAGTCCCTCGCCTTTGAAGTTGTCTTCGTCCGGCCACGTCCCTCGGATGCGCCAAGCGCATGGCTCTGTAGCGTCATCCTTCGCGTCTTACCCTGAAGTCTACTTCCTCCGGCCTCACTCCAATCTCTTCGTCCGGTGGTCCCTCGGATGCTCCAAGCGCACGGCTTCTGCAAAGCCATCCTTCACCGACTCAAGGACCGAGTCATGAGAGGTGAACCTTGCCAATGCTCCATGTACAAATTACTAAGTCTTGCAAGACTCCAACGCACATATCAAATCCAAACATCCTAACTTAAACCCTTTGCCACACACATCAAAACCATATCACGGGTTGATTGCCCTAACAATTTAATCTCAACCGTCGGATTTAGGGATTTAATCTCAACCGTCAGATCTAGAGATTTAATCTCATTCGTTGGATCTATAGATTTAATCTCCACCGTTGGATCTAGAGATTTAATCTCCACCGTCGAATCTAGAGTTTCATTTTCCATCATCGGATCTAGAGTCCATGAGGGTTTAAATAGGCTACAATAGGGACCATGAGGAGGAGTTGGATCTTCGCCACCCAATGGATCAAGCCCACATAAAGTCTGATCCATTAATGATAATTCATTCCACTAGAGGATTATCATTGATCTACCTCACCAACCCCCATAAGTTAATATGGGTTCCATATATTATTTGTACATAAATCTCCCCGTGTTTACGATCTCGAATATCCATCAATTAATTAATTTACTGACAATTAATTAATCAACATCTAACTCCATGAGTAGTATCACTCAACCTTATCATTATGCCGGACCAAGTCCACCTGCAGGGTTTACATGATGAACCTTATGAGCTCCTCAAGGGGACATCATCATCCTAATATATAGGACATGATTTCCTCCTATAATCAACGACACACCATATAAATAATATCATTTCCCAACTTACAGAGACTATCGATTTACTCTATAAATCAAGCCCATTGGTAAATCAAAGAAATAAATACTAAGTATATGTGCCCATTATTATATCAGGATTAAGAGCATGTACAACATAATATCCGAGGTCCGATTCAATTATGTAGTCAGCAATAAATTGAATCACCTCTATGTCGGTCTTGCTCAATACACACAAAGTGTATTAGTGTAATTCAATGGTCAAGACAAACCAATACCAAATCACACTACAACCATTCCAATGGTTTATCCATAACCATCTCGGTTGTGAGCCTCTACTTATACTCTACAAGGAACTGATAACATGATCTCCCGTGTGACACTACACACCATGTTATCTACAATGTAATGTATTAGACAATATGCTTAACCATAAATATGCAAAAAATAATCATGTAATTCTTATTTCAAAAATAAAGATTTTCATACAAAAGATAGACTTTTCAATATACATCCCAACACTTGTCCACTCTCTCTTTTGGTCGGCGGCAAAGCAAGGAGGAAGGGCTGCTTTCTTCTTTGGTTTTGGCCGGTTCATCTCTCCCGTTCTTTAGGGCCGGCGGACACCAAGGATTGGTTCTTGGTGGTCGGCGCAAGTAAGGAGAAGAAGGGAGCATTTTTCTTCCCTTTGTTCGGAGCGAGCAAGGAAGGGAAGATAGAGATCTAGGAGGCTTCAACTCTTGGAGGATCGTTGCCCACACAACCTCCAAGAGGAGGATAGGTCATACAATAGAAGATCAAGAGGTAAACAAGAGGTATAATCATGTTTGTTTTTATTTAATTCTTTTGTATCATGTATGTGGTTAATTTACTAGGACCCCGATGATAAACACAAAAACCGACGATCCATACATCATCTATTCCGCGGCTAATCGAGGAAAAGGGTTAGATTACTTGAACAACAAGTTTGTTCAAGAGACCACTCGAATCAAATAGCATGATGATGGATCGGTTGCTTGGGTGATCCGTCTTCGTCAAGGATTAATTTTTTTCAATCCGGGGACGATTATAGGATCGCCATGCACAAGCGACCAAAGTTTGAAGCAATTCCCTACAAGTGGTATCAGAGCCATAGTTTTCGATTTTGTGTGTTTTGGATTCGATTACTTTTATGCACTTATCATATATTATGTGTGCCGAATAATAGTAGGATGTGCGTAAGCTAACTTTTTGGTTACAGGCATAAGATCCAACAATTATGGCCATATGTGTGTGTATGTGATTGGATGTGTGTAATTGTAATATTATTTGAAACCTCGGGGTTGATGAGGCTAGTATTTAATATTTGTAATTATGTATGACATTGTTTAGCCACTCTTTTATTTTAGTTTACTTTCGATCTAGATTTCATGTACACTCCTTTGTGTTGGATCGAAGCAGATCGCTAGAGGGGGGGGGTGAATAGCGATAAAACCTTTTTTTCTTTTCTTTTCGTTCGTTCGTTAAAACCCGAGTAGACAATGAATTACAGCGGAAAGATAAGCGATAAATAAAAGGAGACAAATGTTTTTTACTTGGTTCGTAGCCTTCGACTACTACACCAATTCCCTAGTGATCCTTGATCACGCACGGAGGGAAAATCACTAAAGAACTCCTCGTTGGAGGTAGGAGTTAATCGAGTACAAGAAAAATCACAAAGCTTTGAGGTAGAGGGACACTCCCCCTCTCCTCGTAACGATAAAAACTCCGAGACAATTGATATGAAAAATATAAATTGAAATGAAGATTATACCGACGAAAAAAAAATATAAACAATTAAACCTAGACGTCGGAGAAGTAGAACTTCATTGTCGGAGAGTCGTAGCGTTGCGGAGGCTTTTTGGAAGCATAGGATTGATGAAGAAACCCTAGGATAAACCCTCCTTTTATAGCCTTTGAGTCCCTTTTCGAGGAGAACCCTAGCCAATCACATTTGAGCACCACTCCCCTTCAAATGAGGTGATAAGCCATCGACTTGACCATCGAGTCAACTCGATTGACAAAGCCGAGTCCTCTGGCAATGATCGATGCTAGCTGAAATGACAAGTTAGCTGAACAATAACATTATTTCGGCGGCCTCCGACCATCCGATCTCGACCTAGACCACCGATGAGATGTCTTGGGTCGGATCTACGCTTAAGTCTATCCCCGTAAAGAGGATACGACCTCACTTACACTCGCACTCACACGAGCTTACCTCGACATTTTCATCGCTTGCTGCTTCCGCCTTCCACTAATTCCTTGGCTCCTCCAAGTCACTTGAGTGTCTCCCGACCACCGCGGCTTCCTCCGGGTGTCGCTAGCCTTCAACTCCAGCTATAGCACTTTTCTGCATACTCGATTCAGCTCGTGAGATAACGATATGAGCTTAACTTTGTATCATTTGCTATAATCAAAACTCATATTCGACTTAGGTGCCTACTGCACCAACAATCTCCCCCTTTTTGATCTATGGAAAACCCACATACAAAGTTAAGAAAATAGCATGCATGAAGAATAATAATGTGCATGAAAAACAAAAATAAAGATTAGTAGGAGTAGTAAGGATTTTCTTCAAGTACTCCCCCTTGAGGAAACCTCCCCCTTGACCGAGGGTGAGTCCTGAAAGAAGACCTTAATCCTCCTCCTTTAGAGTTGCTATCTAGGAAGAGTTTAAGTAATTAACATTACTTAAAGTTGGCCTTAGTAAAACGTTTAAGTTAAGAGGTCTTCTTAACTTGGCCCTTTCTCCCCGTTTAAGTAAAACATTAACGTCATAGTGAAATAAGTTTGAGTTAATATTTCTTTTAACTCGACCTTTACTTCTTTTTGTTAAAAAGTTAAGTTTTCAAAACTTAAAGTTAACATTTGGTCATGTAAATAAATATGAAGTAAGAGTTAAGTTATCAAAAATTAAAATTTTGACCCCTTAACTTTGGCCTTTTTCTCCCCCTTTTGCCATATATCGAAAAGAGTAAGGGTGTGTGGAAAACAAAAATAAGTATTAAATTTAAAGTCCAAGCATGTTCCATATTATTTTGAAAATAATATACTAAAAATAAGCTCATCTATAAAATGTTCGACTCATATTTTGCTTGATTGATATGAAAGATTAACCAGTCCTGGTTAGAGTCGGTTAATATGTATGATTATACTCCGTGGTTCATGGCTCACGCCCATCTACGTGGCTATGTACACAAACACATTTGTCCTATGTGTTGTGAGATGTATTGGCTCCTTAAATCTATAGGTGCATGATATCTGAGGTATGTCCTATGCTAGTTTCATGAAAAATGAAAAGTAAGAAATAGTAGTAAGAAAATATAATTTGCAAGTTCCTATTCTACTACGCACATGCCCAATTTTTGTCTTAATAGACTGAATTCGGCTTCAGGTAGGGGTTTAGTAAATAGGTCTGCCAAGTTAGACTTCGATTCGACATATTCGAGTTGTATGGCTCTGTTGGCCACATGTTCTCGAATGAAATGGTGTTTGACCCTATATGTTTGGTCCTAGAATGACATATCGGATTCTTAGTTAGGTTAATTGAGCTAATGTTATCTACGTGGAGTTTAGTGATTGTGAAATCTAACTTAAAGTCTCAGAGAGTGTGCTTCATCCAAAGAAGTTGAGTAACGCACTCACCCATCGTGATGTATTCGTCTTCGGTAGTAGATAAGGCAACATAGTGTTGCTTCCTACTACACCAACTTACTAGACTCGAGGTGAGAAGTTGACAACAACCACTCGTACTCTTTCTATCGAGCTTACTACCGGCATAGTCCGAATCGGAGTAGTCGGTTAGTTCGAACTCTGTAGATCTAGGGTACCAAATACCGACATTAAGTGTACCCTTTAGATATCTAAGGATACGCTTGACTAGAGTTAGGTGAGACTCCTTGGCACAGGTTTTGAACCTTGCGCACTTACTTACTGCAAATAGGATATCAGGTCGGCTCATAGTTAAGTAAAGGAGACTCGCTATTATGCTCCTATACTATTTTAAATCAATTGAATTTTCGATTACATCTTCTTCTATATTTATATTCGTTGCCATTGGGGTATTAATAATTTTAGCGTCTTGCATTCCAAAGCGTTTAATTCATTCCCTAGTATATTTGCGTTGATGTAGGTATATTCCATCTTTAGTTTGTTTAATTTGTAGACCTAAGAAGAAACTCAACTCTCTTACTAAATTCATTTCAAATTCACTTTCCATAAGTGAAATGAACTCATTCAGTAGGATCGAGTTGGTGGTTCCGAAAATAATATCATCTACGTAGATTTGGGCTATGAACATGTCTTTACCTAAGGTTTTTACGAAAAGAGTTGGGTCAACTACACCTTGGTTAAAACCTTTGGACTTAAGATAAATCGAAAGTCTCTCGTACCAAGCTTGAGGATCTTGTTTAAGTCCATAGAGAGCTTTCTTTAACCTAAGGACAAGGTCGGGTTTGTCTAAACTTTCAAAACCGGGGATTTGACTAACATAAACCTCTTCTTTAATGTACCCATTTAAGAATGTTGATTTCACATCCATTTGAAACAACTTGAATCCTCGATGTGCAGCATACGCTAATAGCATTCGAATGGACTCTAATATAGCTATTGGGGCATAGGTCTCGTCATAATCTAAAACTTCGACTTGACTAAACCCTTTAGCGACTAGTCTAGCTTTATTTCTAACTACACCTTTGTCATCAAGTTTATTTCTAAACACCCACCTTGTTCCAATGATTGTTTTATCTTTAGGTGGTGGTAGTAATTCCCATACTTCATTCCTAGTGAATTGAGCCAGCTCTTCTTGCATTGCAATAATCCAATCGGGATCAAGAAGAGCTTGGTCAATAGTCTTGGGTTCAATTTTGGAAATCAAGGAGATTTGACTAAGGTTTCTATATGAGGCTCTAGTTCGAACTCCTAGACTTGGATCACCTATCACTTGGTCGATAGGATGATTTGTTTGAGTCCTAGTTGGATTTTGATTTGAGTCTACAACTTGATCAATAGGATGACTCATTTGAGTTCTAGTTTTGTTAGAGTAATCTATCACTTGGTTGATAGGTTGACTTGGTTGACTTAGGTTATGATTAATACTAGACCTGATCTCTGAATCAGAGTTGAGTCTGCTATGAATCGGCTCGCTAATTGGGGTTGCCGGGGGTTTTGTAGGTTCGTGTCCTTCATCAAATACTACATTGATAGTCTCCTCGACTCTAAGGGTGTCATGGTTATATACTCTATAAGCTCTACTTGTAGTCGAGTATCCTAGAAAGATTCCGGTCGAGGTTTTGGATTTAAATTTCCCTAGGTAATCCTTAGTGTTTAGGATATGTACCTTACACCCAAATACCCTAAAGTACTTGATGTTAGGTATTTTATCGTGATAAATCTCGTATGAGGTATTAAGGTGCCTCTTTACCATAAGGATCTTATTTTGGACATAGCATGTCGTACTTACGGCTTTCGCCCAAAACCTATCGGGTAGGTTATACTCGTTTATCATTGTCCTAGCGGCTTCTTGTAGGGTTCTATTTTTGCATTCTACTAGGCCATTTTATTGTGGAGTTCTAGGGAAAGAGAACTCATGGTGGTATCCATTTAGGTTACAGAATTCTATAAACCTATGGTTCTTGAATTCACCACCATGATCAGACCTAAGTCTCTTGATTTTAATGCTTTGTTGATTCTCTATTAACTTAAATAGGTTGATTAATTGATCTAGGGTATCACTTTTGTGTTTGATGAACCTAACCCAAGTAAATCTAGAATAGTCATCAATTATGACTAAGCAGAATTTACTCCCATTAAGTGACTTAGCTCCGTGTGAATCAAATATATCCATGTGTAGGAGCTCAAGAACACTTTTGGTTCATTCTTGATTAGTTAGTTGATGTTGTATCCTAGATTGTTTACCTTGTTGACAAGCATTACATATTTTATTATCCAAGTTATTGAGGTTAGGCAAACCTCTGACTAAGTCACTCTGACTCATCTTGTGGATGAGTCTTGGGTGTGAGTGACCGAGTCGTCGGTGCCACAACCATGATTCCTCTTGCCGTGTCATAAGACACTTGGTTGAGGAGTTAGTTAAATTAATAGTGTAAATATTGTTATTTCTAGTTCCCTTAAGGATTGTTTTAGAAGTTTCATTTGTATTAATTACACATTCATTTTCTAGAAATATGACCTTATAGTTATTATCACACAATTGGCTTACACTAAGAAAATTATATTGAAAATTTTCTACTAATAAGACATTTTGAATAATAAAGTTAGAGTTGAGCTCAATATCACCTGATCCAATGATTTTAAGCTTGTCGTTGTTTCTGAAGGCTACCGATCCTTGTCGTTTGAATAGAATCTTCGAAAACTTGAGTTGATCCCCGGTCATGTGTCGGGAGCAACCACTGTCCAACATCCATTGATCCTACACGCAAGGTAGTTGGATCGGATATTGGATTTATTAAAGATTGGTTTAAAATTATTTACCTAAATCATCTCACCCATGTCTACATGATCAAACATGTTAACCCTATATGTTCTTGTGAGATGACTTCCAATTTTACTTGAATTAAATTTAATGACATTAACACTTGTCAACCTTGCGTTAGATTTGGATTTCACCTTAGGCTCATCAAGTCACCTTTTCAAGATCATGGCTTCCAGGTCGTGGCGAGGCACAGAGGCCTTCTTTGATCGGAACAACGACCACTTCCTTAGACAAAGCCATTTTCAAGAAAATAGAGACTTGACTCACCTAAGACCACTTTCTGGTCTAACTAGTCTAGGATACGGCGAGGTAGCTTCAGCTAGTTTCGCTCGGTCAAGTGCACCGAACTAGATACGTCTTATCTACCCCGAATACACAAGACTCCGCTTTCCTAGCGTACTATCATCTCGTCGCATCCTGGTACTATGTTATCAAGTATTGATGAGTTATAGTCCTATCTAGCCATTCTAAAAAGAAAAATCAAACTAAATAAAGAACCTAAGCATGCAATTTTCTAAGTTAAAATACACACAAGTTCGTACTAGCTCCCCCTGGACCGTTGAATTGGTTCGGTCTCTCCACATAGTGGATTTGGTCCTTGGGAACCCAGTACTGGTTCGATCTTAAGTTTGAAATCAAGGTGGTCTTAGGGACCCATACTTGGACATGTTTTTTATGTCGACTTACAATCGACATGTATGACTTGTTGGTCATGTTTGAGCTAAACCCTAGTTCGGCCTTGTTGTACATGACCCTTTGCGATCCAAGTAGGAGGTCAAGTCATTTGGATCCCAAACTAAACCTTTCCAACGTGTTCCTAAGGTCTTCGACTTTACTCTTCAAGAGTGAGTTCTCAACATCGAGTTTTTCAACCCGAGTTGAGTCATCCTTTTGAACTCGACTAGTCGAAGAGGTTAGGGAGACCTTGTGTTTGAGGAGTCTAACTTCCTCAACCAGGGTCTCGACCTTGGACTCAGACTTAGCTAATTTTCTAGTTAAAAATTTAATTGCATTATAAAGTGTACTAATGAGGGATCGACTTACCTTGAGTGTATCTTTTGAACCGGATGCGTATCCATGGCTTGTCTTGAATAGTGCTTTGCAGTCCGACTCGTCTTCGATTTCCGATTCATGTTCCGGTTTCGACTCTGTCTCCGATTCAATTGGTTTATCAATGAGGACTCGATCATTATCTTCTTCCTCGGATGCTTCTTCCCAAGTAGCGTTGAGTGCCTTTTTGTGTTTTGGTGCTTTGCTCTTGAGTTTTGGGCATTCGGACTTGATGTGTCCAAACCTGTTGCATTCGTAACATCTAATATTTGAACTTTTAGCCTTACCTTCGTTTGGTTGAGTGACGGTTCATTTTCGACCCTTGACTATCCTCCGAACTAGGTTGACTAGTTTGGCCTCCATTTCCGAGTCGATCTCCGAATCGGACTCATCCTCTTCTTCCTTCGGGGATGGCTTGCTTGCGGTTTTCTTCCTTGAACCTGCAAAAAATGCTATACCCTTCTCGGGTTCAGAGTTAGACTGCTCATGAAGTTCAAAATCGGAAAATAATTCATCTAACCTAAGTTTTGAAAGATCCTTGGAGACCTTGTAGGCATCGACCATGGATGCCAACAAGGTAGTCCTCGGAAAAGAGTTATGAACATACCTTATAAGGTCACGGTTTTTGACCTTTTGCCCGATCACGTGTAGATTATTGACTATGTCATGAACGCGGGCATGAAGTTGAGTCTCCATTTTGTGTTCTTGCATTTTTAGATTATACAATTTATTAAACAAAAGATCGCGCTTACATACCTTGGCTTCATCGGTCCCTTCGTGTAGCTCCACTAGCTTTGTCCAAAGGTCCTTTGCGCTGATGAAGGGGCCAACGCGATTAAGCTCCTCCTTGGACAAGCCTATTGGTGCAATCGGCCCAGGTTGACTCGAGTTTGACTCGAGCAATACCTTGATGGTATTTTGATGATAGACAAAACTCATGACATGGGATTGTCATGGGAAAAGTCCAACATGGTGTTAGCATGGAAAATCCAAGCATGGAGCTGTTAGGACCCTTGGAATGGCTAGAGGGGGGGTGATTAGCCTTTCTTCTTTTCTACAAAAAATGTTAGCGGAAGCAATACAAAATATAAACACAAATCAAAGCAAGAACAAAGCTAACACCCGATGTACGTGGTTTGGAGATGACGCTCCTACTCCACGGCAATCCGTAAGGTGGATTAGCCCTAATCAACCTTCACTAGAACCTTCTTTGGATGAACAAAGGTGGAGAAACCTTTCTTACAATGCTCTCCTCTTCTTTACAATGATGGATGATCAAGAACAAGAGAAGAGGAGGATTTAAATCACTAAAAACACTTGGAAGGCTTGGTGAGCACGAGAGTATAGTTATGAGCAAGAGCACTAGCTTCACCAAGCTCACCATGGCCCCTTTTTATAGAAGAGGGGCTATTTTTCCGTTAGCGTCGATCACGACCGATGCATGCCATCGGATCACGCCGCTAACGACTTCTAAAACACGATCTCGCAGATTCGTAGTCGTAATTTCCAACGGCCAGTGATCGATGATCCTCCATCACCAACCGATGGGGTGATCACGAGTGATCAAGGCAGCGCGAGATCAGATTTCAGAGCGATATTTCCCTTGATCACCGACCGATTCCATTTTCACCGATCGATCGCGATCGGGCCGATCGATCGATCAAGGCAATGATCGATGGTCGTGGTTTCATCGACTCGATCGAGCGCTCGACCGGCCGATCGATACATCGTATCACGATCGATACTCATCAAGTATGAGTAATTCATACTTGATTTTATACCCTAGACCTAGACTCAACCTTCTAGCTCCTCAATAAGCCTTGCGCCTTCAGGATCCCTCCGAGTCCGCGACTTGTTCATCCTTTGCGCTTTGCTTCCAAGAGCTTCCTTCGGTTTCGTCATGTCTTGGGTTGCCAAATGCTTGGACTTTACGCTGCCAAGACTACAAGCTTGGACTTATGCTGCCAAGACATTACTTTGGACTTCCTTTGCCAAGGTTCACTTTGGACTTTATGCTGCCAAGACTACAAGCTTGGTCTTATGCCACCAAGTCCATCCCTTGGACTTCCTTTGCCAAGATTATACTTGGACTTCCTTTTACCAAGTACTTCATCCTTGGATTTCCCTGTCACTTAGACACATTCGTAATTAGATCACAAGATATTGCCTAACTTAGATGATTAGCCAAACATCAAAACATATAAATTCTTGGAGCTTTGTTGCACCAACAATCTCCCCCTTTTTGATGTTTGACAATCATTTAAGTTAGGTATTTAAAGATACACACATAATTATCTAACTTAAGCATTCCTTCTCCCCCTTTGACATACATCAAAAAGAGAAGGATGAAAGAATTAAGAATGTTGGATCTTGGACTAAAGTATTAGATTGAAATTAAGCTCCCCCTTAATCCAAGATAGGATGTAAATTACATTTGAAGCAAAGCATAATCTAAAATTCAAAAGTTAATTCCTAACTTTGCACCAACAATGGTTTTGGGGATAAAAGGATAGAATTTATTGAAACTCCCCCTAAACCACTGTATTAAGCAGTCCTAAAACTCGTTTATATGCAATATTATCATACTAGAGTGGTAGGACATCAAAAATATACCAAATATCAAAAAATGGAGCTTATTATCAGAAAACACAGTGTATCAGTCGACTAGTATCTGAACCAGTCGACTGCTACGCCTAAAATCGAAATTTCAGCCTTTTCAGCCCATTTTCAAAAATGCGGTAGAAATTCCAAAAATCTCAAAAAATCACGAAATTTTGCGTACACATTTCTGAAATCATACTTTATTAAGGAAAAATAATTTGAAAAATATATGTTTTCCAGATTTCAAGATTGATACACATTTGGAAACTTACAAAAGTTCTAAAGAATTTTCAAACTTTGTATCACTTTTGTGATTTACTTAAAAGCTGTTTTCCAAAATATAATGAACATAGTTTAAAATATATATGATTTGGAATTTCCAACCATGTTCTTAGAGCTATGTACTCATTACTTGAATACAAGCCTTCCCAATGGTTGGTCCATAAGGTATTTATGTCTCTAGGTGTGTCATTGGCTCATAGTAATGCATCATAACAAGCATGATGAGCCAAGTACACCTTCCCTATCATCTCACATGGTTCTAAGTGTATCAATACAAAAATCAAGGTTTCTTAAGGCTTTTTGTGAGATGTATCAAGGTATAAAGATAACATATAAACATGGGATCATGCAAACCTAGAATGTTACTCTACAAAGCACATACCAAGCTCTCTCCTTAAAGATGAAAATTCATTTTCGGGAAGAGCTTTGGTGAAGATATCGGCAAGGTTGGACTTAGATTCTACATAATTAAGTTCAATGTCCCCTCTTGCCACATGATCTCTTATGAAGTGATGTTTCACTTCAATGTGCTTGGTCCTAGAGTGATGTACCGGATTTTTGGTCAAGTTGATGGTACTCACATTATCACAATAAACTTTAATGTTAGAGTAGTGTAGCTCATAGTCTACAAGAGTATATCTCATCCAAAGTAATTGAGCTACACAACCACCCATAGCCACATATTCGGCTTCGGTGGTTGATAAAGCAACACAATGTTGCTTCCTACTACTCCAACTAACTAGGGAGGACCCAAGAAATTGACATCCACCACTAGTACTTTTCCTATCCAATTTGCACCCGGCATTATCGGAATCGGTATAACCAAGTAATTCAAATGACCTAGTCCTAGGATACCAAAGTCCTACATTTAGGGTGCCTTTAATATACCTTAATATTCTTTTGACTGCTACAAAATGTGATTCTTTGGCACAAGATTGGTATCTTGCACACATACCTACCGCAAATAAAATGTCGGGTCTACTAGCGGTTAGGTAAAGTAAGCTACCAATCATACTCCTATAAAGTTTAAGATCAATTGATTTACCTTCATGATCACTATCTATCCTAGTGCTAGTGGCCATAGGAGTGGTTACAATTTTGGCATTTTCCAAACCAAATTTCTTGATCATTTCATTTGCATATTTGGTTTGATAAATATGAATACCCTCATTGGTTTGTTTGACTTGTAAACCTAGGAAAAAGGTAAGCTCTCCAACCAAACTCATTTCAAATTCATTTTCTATATTTTTTATAAAGTCTTGAAGAAGATCATCATTTGTTGACCCAAAAATGATATCATCAACATATACTTGGGCTATGAATATATCTTTTAACGTTGACTTTATAAACAAGGTTTGATCTACTTGGCCTCTTCTAAAATCCTTAGAAATTAAGAAGGATGACAATCTTTCATACCATGCCCGGGGAGCTTGTTTTAACCCATATAATGCTTTCCTAAGCTTACATACATGATTTGGATAATCTATGTTCTCAACCGGTGGTTGCTCTACATATACTTCCTCCTTAATAAAACCATTTAAGAATGCCGATTTAACATCCATTTGGTAAAGTTTAAATCTCATGTAGGAAGCATACCCTAAGAGAATCCTAATAGATTCTAACCTTGCAACCAGGGCATAAGTCTCATCATAGTCAAGCCCTCAACTTGATTGAATCTAGCAACCAACCTAGCCTTATTTCTAGTGATATTTCCTTGATCATCTAGCTTATTCCTAAAGACCCATCTTGTAGTAATTATGGTGCTATCATTGGGTCTAGGTACTAATTCCCACACTTGACTTCTCTCAAATTGAGCCAATTCATCTTGCATTGCCAAAATCCAATCTGGATCATGTAATGCATCATTGATCGATTTGGGCTCAATTTGTGAGATAAGAGCAACTTGACTAGTAGGAGGTCTATGAAATGACCTAGTTCTTACTCTTTGAGATAGATCTCCTACTACTTGGTCAAGTGGATGATCTTGATGAATTCTTAGGTTTCTAGAAGGGATTTCAATTTGATCATTGTTATCTTCCACCCTTCTTTCATCATCGAAGTCTCCTCTTCCTCCCCCTTGATCATTACCCCTAATGGTCAAATTTTGAAGTTTTTGGGTAAAGTCTTGATTATTGTCCTTAATATCCTTATCAATGGAGGACTTTCTAGGGTAGGTACTAGTAGTTTCATCAAATTGAACATTGGAAGACTCCTCAATCCCTTTGGTTCTCTTATTGTAGACTCTATACCCTCTACTTGTGGATGAGTATCCAACTAGGATGCCCTCATCCACTTTTGATTCAAATTTTCCTAAGTTATCTTTGGTGTTTAGAATATAAACTTTACATCCAAAGACTTTGAAATAATGAATTGTGGGTATAGTCCCATTCCATAATTCAAATGGTGTTTTTCCTAAAAACCTATGGATTTGAACCCTATTTTGGATATAGCAAGCGGTATTAACCGCTTCCGCCCACAAGTAGCTAGGTAGAGAATATGCATTAAGCATAGTCCTAGCCGCCTCTTGTAGGGCACGATTTCTCCTTTCCACCACCCCATTTTGTTGGGGTGTTCTAGGACAAGAGAACTCATGCTTGTACCCTTGCTCTAAACAAAATTGTGAAAATTTTAGGTTTTCAAATTCACCACCATGATCACTACGGATCCGGTTGATTTTGAGACTCTTTTCATTTTCAACCCTTTTACTAAATCCTATGATTATTTCTAAGTTATCATCCTTATGTTTCATAAAATTGTTGGGATTCTTTATGCCAAATAGCATATGCGCAACGGAAAAATTAGGATCCCTTCCTAGTGATCCTTGCGAAAGAAAACTCGTACAAAATAAATTTCTCTAAAACAAAACCTATCTTATAGGAGAGGATTACCTTTGTTGCGTGCCCTTGTTAATCCCGCTTTTCCTTTTGGTTTGTTGGATCTTTAGCACGTTCAAATGTCCGTGCCTCTATATGTATCCACACGAGCAAGCTCTTGTCTCACAAAAGAAACTAGAAGAGCTCTCCTTTACTTCTTGCTAGAGAAGTCCCTAAAGGAGAGGAATCTAGGGAAAAAGAGAAAGGAACAAGAAGACTACTCTTCTTGCTAGCCTACACTCACAAAGCCACACAACCAAAGCTTCCACCAAGCTCTCAAGCTCTCTCACAACCACAATGCTTCCTATGGCCGGCCACTTCATGGAGTCTTTTATAGGGTTGGAAAAACCCTTTCACCTCCACACATTCAATGCAATCCATTGCATTGAGACACAATCCAAAAAGGAGTTGGCTTCCTTGTTTGGCCGGCCACTTAAGGAGACAAAAACCACTTTGTCTCCTTCCACCTCATCTAGCTTAGGTGGATGCTTAGGTGGCATGCTTATGTGGCATTCTTATGTGGCATTCATGCATGTTGAATTAATCTTATTAATTCAATTAAGCTTATGTTATCATATTGAATTAATCTCATTAAATCAATAAGGTAACATATTGAATTAATCTCATTAAATCAATTAGCTAAAATTCTCATTAAGCTTAAAGTCCAAAAACCATTTTGTACTTAAGCTTATTCCCAAATTATTCTAGTCAAACTAGAATACTCTCATTCCTCTAATTATCATGCTCTTTGTGTGTGACCCTATAGGCTCTCATAACGTTGGCAGTGGATCTAAACTCTTTTAGATACACAAGCAATGAGCGGCATCTAGCAATACATCATTGCTACCCAAGTTATGAGATAAGTCAAGATCCGACTAACCTTTCCGTGACTACTTTAATGTATGACCGTGTCCTTCTATCCTTGATATCAGATTGACCAATGAGGCATAGACCGTGTCATCCTCGATCAATCTATATGTTTCTTGATCCCTGAGTAAACTAACTCATACAAATGAGCTCAATATCTCATATTGACTCATTCGAGCATGGCCATGCGTTTTAGTAGTTCTACTCAATCAAGGGGCCCACCGATATCACTCTCTTCATATGAGAGGGATAGATCCCATCTACATCACTCACATCCCTCCGCATAATTTGTTATATACCCAGTAATCGCCTTTATGGTCCACCCCATTACGGGTGACGTTTGACGATACCAAAGTACATAACTCCTTATGTAGGGAACCGTAGTGACTTCAGGTATGAGGACTATTCATACCAATAGTCACATGAGAAAGTTTATGACACTCATATAACGATCCATGATACTTTCTAATGGCGGATCAGTTCAGTATATATTCTCTAATATATACCCATGTGTCAACTTGATATCATATATCCATGACTTGTGAGATCAAGTCATCAATTGACCTACATGCTAGTCTTTATGTATCAATATTGCCCTTGCATATTAATACTTGACTAGGAACATTTAGAAAGTGTTCTCTACAGCCTCTCATAATCAATTCTGCCAATTGATGTGCTGTAGATAAGAACCTAATTTTCTAGGGCATTACTATATTTAATTTAGCTGGCACAAGCAAGACTTAAATATAATAACCAATCCTTTGCCTTTATATAATATGATACAAAATGTTCCCTATTCAACCATCACATGATTGGTTCTTAGGGCTATAACTAACAATCTCCCACTAGCACTAGTACCAATCACTATGATATCTAATACCTAGTGACCTAGTGTGACCATCATGCTTCCTCTGTGCCAAAGCCTTTCAATGGATCCGATGTTAGCTTCGCTTGCACTGCATATCCTCACATCTCCTCTATCGATGATCTCTCGAATGAGATGGAAGCGCCAGATGTGTTTGGTCCGCCGATGTGATCGAGGTTCCTTAGCTGCAATAGCCCCATTGTTGTCACAATAGAGGTCTATTGGATCTGTAATGCTAGAACTACCCCAAGTTCATCGATGAACTTCATGGAGCCAAATTTCCTTTGCCGATCGACGCAGCAATATACTCCCGCTGTAGAATCAAGAATCGTGTCCTGCTTTGAACTCTTCCTGCTCATAGCTCCACCATTCAGGCAAAACACGTACCCTTATTGCGATCTATAGTCATCCTTGTCTGTTTGGAAGCTTGCATCACTGTAACCCTTTACAGCTAGCTCCTCATTGCCTCCAAATATCAGGAAATATTCTTTCGTTCTTCGTAAGTATTTAAGAATATTTTTGATCGCTATCCAAAGGACTTTCACCGATCCGATCGGGTATCTACTGCCATGCTCAAAGCATACGAGACGCCGTGAGCAGTACAAAGCATGGCGTACATGATAGACCCTATGGCAGATGCATAAGGGATCTTATCCATGCGATCTCTCTCCTCCTTAGAAGAGGGATATTGAGTCTTCGAAAGACTCACACCATGTGATAAAGGCAGAAATCCTTTCTTGGAATTTTGCATAGCAAAACGATCTATCACTTTATCTATGTATGTACTCTGACTTAGGCCAATTAATCTTTTAGATCTATCTCTATAGATCTTGATGCCTAGAATATAGGCAGCTTCACCTAAGTCTTTCATCGAGAAACAATTCCCTAACCACATCTTCACTGCATCGGAGTGAGGGAATATCATTTCCGATGAGAAGTATGTCATCTACATACAAGACAAGACATACAACTGTTCTCCCACTATTTCTCTTGTAGACACAAGGTTCATCTTCATTCTTGATGAAACCAAACTCCTTGATTACATCATCGAATCAAGATTCCAGCCGAGAGGCTTGCTTTAGTCCATAAATGGACCTTTTCAGTTTGCATACCTTTCAGGATGCTTTGGATCTTCAAAACCCTCAGGCTGTGTCATGTACACATCCTCGAGTAGCTTTCCATTCAGAAAAGCGGTTTTGACATCCATCTGCCAGATCTCATAATCGTGGTAGGCTGCAATAGCAAGTATGATCCGAATGGATTTAAGCATCGCAACTGGTGAAAAGGTTTCATCATAGTCAATACCATGAATTTGTTTGAATCCTTTAGCCACCAATCTACCTTTATAGGTATGCTTATTACCATCCATGTCAGTCTTTACTTTAAAGACCCACTTACACCCAATGGGTTTTACCCTTCGTGGATCAACCAAAGTCCATACTTGGTTAGTGTACATGGATTCCATTTCGATCTCATGGCCTCTAGCCATTTCTAACTGGGCTCATCATAGCTTCTTGATAGGATGTAGGCTCGCCAAGATCGACAAGCAATACCTCACCGTTGTCAGTCAAGAGAAAAGAATATCTCTCAGGTTGACGACGGATCCTATCAGATCTACGAAGAGGTTGGTCTACTTAAACAGGTGTTTGCTCCACAACTCTTTGGGCAATAATTTCCTCATCCACAACACTTTGTGGTTCCTGTTCATTTTCCATCGAAGCCTTAGTGTTATCGTCATCTTGAACTTCTTCAAGATGAATTTTACTCCCACTAGTTTTTCTAGAAATAAATTCTCTTTCTAGAAAGACAGCATTTCTGGCAACAAACACCTTGCCAAGTGTGGGATTGTAAAAGTAATATCCCTTAGTTTCCTTGGGATATCCTACAAAATAACACTTATCTGATTTGGGTCCTAGTTTATCTGAGACTTGACGGCTAACATAAGCTTCACAACCCCAAATCTTTATAAAAGACATTTTGGGACTCTTCCCAGTCCATATCGTATATGGTTTCTTTTCTACGGCTTTTGATGGGACGCGATTAAGTGTGAAAGCTGCTGTCTCTAGAGCTAGTCCCCAAAAGGAAGTAGGTAGATAAGTCTGGCTCATCATTGATCGTACCATATCTAATAGAGTACGATTTCTCCTCTCAGATACACCATTCCATTGTGGTGTTCCAGGTGGAGGGATATTATCCCACACTCACCAGTGATCACGAAACTCTTGACTAAGGTATTCACCACCTCGATCCGATCAAGTAGCTTAACACGCTTACCAAGTTGGTTTTGTACTTCATTCTTGAATGCTTTGAACTTTTCAAAGGATTCTCGACTTATGTCTCATCAAATATAAGTCCAAATCTACTCATATCATCGCTGAAAGTAATAAAGTACTTATAGCCTCCTCGCTTCGACATTGAAAGGCCCACATACATCAAGATGTATGAGTCCTAACAAGTCCTCGCTCTCTCCATGTCCACTAAATGGAGTTTTAGTCATCTTTCCCAAAAGACAAGATTCGCATACCTCATATGATTCAAAATCAAATGAGTCCAATAATCCATCTTTATGGAGTTGGGATATGCGTTTTTCATTTATGTGACCTAGGCGACAGTGCCAGAGATATGTTTGGTTCAAATCATTAGAATTGAATTGTTTGGTATTTACTTTATAAATTGGGTTTTCTAAATCTAGAACATAGAGACCATTCATAAGTGGTGCATTACAATAGAACATTTCATTTAAATAAATGGAACAACATTTGTCCTTTATTATAAAAGAAAAGTTTTTCTTGTCTAAACAAGATACAGAAATTATGTTCTTTGTTAATGCAAGTACATAAAGGCACTCCTCTAGTTCTAAGATAAGCCCAGTAGGCAAAGACAAAGAATATGTTCCCTACAAAGACAAAGAACTTTTGCGCCATTGCCTACTCGCAGTCCACTTCGCTTTGCCATTAGTCTACTATTTCACCCTCGCACATTAGTACAAATGTGAGATGCACATCCCAGATCTAATACCCATGTAGAAGAAATAGATAGATTAACTTCTATAACGTGTATACCGAGGCGTAAGTCCCACTTCTTTTCTTCTTTACTTCCTCAAGGTAGACTTTGCCCGCTTCAAAGGTCCTCACCACGGAAATGGAATCCCCTTCCTTAGGTACTTTACCTTTACCCTTTGAAGTGGATGAATTGGCCTTGCCTTTGGCTTGGTCTTACCCTTGCCTTTGGCTTCCCTTTTCCCTTGTTGACCTTTAGAGCATTACTAACTTTCTTCTTGAGATTCGGTTAGCTTCTTAACATGCCGAGAATCTCGAGCAAAGGTTTATCAATTTCATTCATGTTATAATTCATGATTTAATTGATTATATGTTTCCGCAACGATTGCGTGATAACATCGGTTGCCAATTCTTGCCTGGAAAACCTAGTCTTTCAAGGTTCTCAACGCATCTAATCATTTTAAGTACGTGAGTTCCTACAGGTGTTCCTTCTTGCATCTTGCATGCAAAAAGAGCCTTAGACACTTCAAAACGCTCGTGCCAGGATTGTCCTTGATATAGGTGTTTCAAATGCTCAACCATATCATAGGCATCCATGTTCTCATGTTGCTTCTGAAGCTCAGAGTTCATGGTGGCAAGCATAAGGCATGACACATCTAATGAGTCATCTTGATTATTCTTATAATCATCCTTTTCACCAGTGGCGCGGCGGGTATTTGAGGTAGCTGCTCTAGGAAATACAGTTTGCGTTCTTGCTTGAGGATAATCCTCAAGTTCCTATACCAGTCAAGAAAGTTCGCTCCATTGAGCTTGTCCTTCTCAAGGACAGATCGCAAGTTGAGGGGGTGTGTCGTGTTAGATGACATGGTGATCTACAACAATAAAATGCAAAATTTAGTATCATACCTAAGTCATTTAATTAGGCCTTTAATTAAATGAGGCTTCCACTAAATTCTCATAGCTTTGATATGAGCTAATCATTGATGTAGGCAAACACATTTTGCTTACATTATTAGCTTCTATTTAGCTATAAATTTATATGGGATAAAGATCCACATCATAATTCGTCTTGAGTTAGCTTTGGCTAATCGCCCAAGACGTAGTATAATTAGGTAGGCAATCTTTTGCCAATTACATTTGATGTAACTCTTTAATAGCTTTGGTTAAGTTTAGATTAGTTTAGTGTTTATTCCTAAACCCGACTTCGGTGTGGCGAGCCACGAGGCCTTCTTGATATCGAACGCGACCACTTCTAAGACAAAGCTGATGTTCGGAAATCACACAAAACTAATTTTAAAACTTATGTTCAAAGCTAATATATGCCTCTACTTTCTTAACCAATTAAGAAAAACTTAATTAAGTCTTAACCAAGTTTGATAGTGGGACATCACGATTGTCCACTCGCACTCTTCCAAGATAAAATGCATTGCTTTGCTTTGGCAAACCCAATAACAAATGATCGAGGAAGTAGTGAGTACCAAACTTTGGTAGGCATATCGTATTTGACTTATTAAGATATAAACTTAAACATGCATCACATACATATTAGCATACATCACATATAAGCTAAATTAACATGCATCACATACAAGTTAAACTAAGTGTGTCATGGTTATGGCCCTTATTCTACAATCTTCTCAAGCCAATGAGAAGATTGATTGGTCAACCTAGGGATAGCATCTTCTCCCAAGTGCTTCCTTTTGGTTGTCTTGTGTTGTTGACTTCCTCCTTGAAACATTATCTTCCAATGGACCCTCCATCTTTGTTGTATATTACAAAAGGAGAAATACTCGAGTTACATTCGAGTCTAAAGCTAATTTTACAACAAGAATTTTAGGAGAAAGGCACGACACGCAGGCCGTATTAAGAATTACAACACACAATCACAAACTTTTTGGGACTAGGCCATAACCATGCACCATGTCAATTTTAACTTTTAAAAGACATCGGATATTTTATTATGTTTGAAAATTTGCTAATGCAATTATCAACTCATAATAAAATTCATCCTACTTCTATATCATATATAAAATAGAGAAAAACTATTTTTATACGATCTTTCGCAAGTGGCTCTGATACCACTGTTGGGATTCTTTATGCCAAATAGCATATGCGCAACGGAAAAATTAGGATCCCTTCCTAGTGATCCTTGTGAAAGAAAACTCGTACAAAATAAATTTCTCTAAAACCAAACCTATCTTATAGGAGAGGATTACCTTTGTTGCGTGCCCTTGTTAATCCCGCTTTTCCTTTTGGTTTGTTGGATCTTTAGCACGTTCAAATGTCCGTGCCTCTATATGTATCCACACGAGCAAGCTCTTGTCTCACAAAAGAAACTAGAAGAGCTCTCCTTTACTTCTTGCTATAGAAGTCCCTAAAGGAGAGGAATCTAGGGAAAAAGAGAAAGGAACAAGAAGACTACTCTTCTTGCTAGCCTACACTCACAAAGCCACACAACCAAAGCTTCCACCAAGCTCTCGAGCTCTCTCACAACCACAATGCTTCCTATGGCCGGCCACTTCATGGAGTCTTTTATAGGGTTGGAAAAACCCTTTCACCTCCACACATTCAATGCAATCCATTGCATTGAGACACAATCCAAAAAGGAGTTGGCTTCCTTGTTTGGCCGGCCACTTAAGGAGACAAAAACCACTTTGTCTCCTTCCACCTCATCTAGCTTAGGTGGATGCTTAGGTGGCATGCTTATGTGGCATTCTTATGTGGCATTCATGCATGTTGAATTAATCTTATTAATTCAATTAAGCTTATGTTATCATATTGAATTAATCTCATTAAATCAATAAGGTAACATATTGAATTAATCTCATTAAATCAATTAGCTAAATTTCTCATTAAGCTTAAAGTCCAAAAACCATTTTGTACTTAAGCTTATTCCCAAATTATTCTAGTCAAACTAGAATACTCTAATTCCTCTAATTATCATGCTCTTTGTGTGTGACCCTATAGGCTCTCATAACGTTGGCAGTGGATCTAAACTCTTTTAGATACACAAGCAATGAGCGGCATCTAGCAATACATCATTGCTACCCAAGTTATGAGATAAGTCAAGATCCGACTAACCTTTCCGTGACTACTTTAATGTATGACCGTGTCCTTCTATCCTTGATATCAGATTGACCAATGAGGCATAGACCGTGTCATCCTCGATCAATCTATGTGTTTCTTGATCCCTGAGTAAACTAACTCAAACAAATGAGCTCAATATCTCATATTGACTCATTCGAGCATGGCCATGCGTTTTAGTAGTTCTACTCAATCAAGGGGCCCACCGATATCACTCTCGTCATATGAGAGGGATAGATCCCATCTACATCACTCACATCCCTCCGCATAATTTGTTATATACCCAGTAATCGCCTTTATGGTCCACCCCATTACGGGTGACGTTTGACGATACCAAAGTACATAACTCCTTATGTAGGGAACCAGAGTGACTTCAGGTCTAAGGACTATTCATACCAATAGTCACATGAGAAAGTTTATGACACTCATATAACGATCCATGAAACTTTCTCATGGCGGGTCAGTTCAGTATATATTCTCTAATATATACCCATGTGTCAACTTGTTATCATATATCCATGACTTGTGAGATCAAGTCATCAATTGACCTACATGCTAGTCTTTATGTATCAATATTGCCCTTGCATATTAATACTTGACTAGGAACATTTAGAAAGTGTTCTCTACAGCCTCTCATAATCAATTCTGCCAATTGATGTGCTGTAGATAAGAACCTACTTTTCTAGGGCATTACTATATTTAATTTAGCTGGCACAAGCAAGACTTAAATATAATAACCAATCCTTTGCCTTTATAGAATATGATACAAAATGTTCCCTATTCAACCATCACATGATTGGTTCTTAGGGCTATAACTAACAAAAATAGACCCAAGTATACCTAGAAAAATCATCTACTATAACCAAACAATATTTATTACCATTTAAAGATGGAGTACTATGGTAATCAAATAAGTCAAGATGCAATAATTCTAATGGTAAAGAGGTATTGGTTAGGGTTTTACCTTTGTGTGATGCCTTTGTTTGTTTTCCTTCTTGGCATGCATCACACAATTTGTTCTTGACATACTTGATCTTTGGTAGCCCTTTGACCAACTCCATCTTGGCTACCTTGGCTATGTTTATCATGTTGATATGCCCCAATCTTCTATGCCATAGCCAACTTTCCTCTTCTTTTGCAACAAAACACTTAGTAGGAATGTTAGAAGCATATGAAAGATCAACATAATAGATGTTTGATTTCCTATATCCAACTAACATACAATCATTTAATTCCTTGTGTCTAATCATGCATTTAGAGGATTCAAAAGAGACATGATAGTTGTTGGATCGAGAAGCGTCGCTAGAGGGGGGGGTGAATAGCGACCGTAAAACTTTTCTTTTTCGTTCGTTCGATACGCAAAGTAAGCACAGCGGAAAATAAATGAACACGTTTATTTTACTTGGTTCACAACCCAGCGGTTGCTACTCCAAGGCCCTATCGGTCCTAGACCGCGTACGGAGGGCAAAACACTAAAACGTCTCCTCCTCGTTGGAGGTAGGAGACAACGATTACAAAAATCGAATACACGAGGATGAGGCAACAAGCCTACCTCACCTCGTTATGAAGATAAAAAACACAGAATATAATATCAAAAATATTACTTGAATCTGCTGCCGACGAAGAAGATCTGAGGTTGTCATCGCGTCGGCGTTATGACGGTGTTGAAGCGTTGGCGTTGTAGGAGCACTTGATGAATAATTGATGATGTTTGGAGATGAATCCTCCCCTCCTTTTATAGACTTTAGCCTCTGAATTTGTCTCCTATTTCTTTGGAACGGATCATGAATTTTTCCAAATTTTTATCGCGAAGTAGCGCGTCAACGCGTTATCCGCTTTGACCTAGCGCAAAGCTGAATCGTCGCCATCGATCGATGATGCATCTCATCGGATCGATGATGTGATCGGCGATGCATCTCATCGATCAATACGATCGCCTAATGTCCGTGATCATTGCCCGGCTGGCCACTTCCTGCGATAAGAGATTAGCTCGGAAAATGATAAATCGACGGTTTCTAAGTCCGATCTCGACCTAGACCTTCCACAGAAGTCTTAGTCGAATCGTCGCTATGGTCGCCCCGTAAAGAGGACACGACCTTACAATCTCACTCACCACGAGCTTACCTCGATAGTAGCTCGCTTGGCCTTCCACTCGATTCCTTGGCTCCTCCGAATTCACTCAAGTGTCGCCCGACCACCACGGCTTCCTCCGGTGTCGCTAGCCTTCACTCGACTTTAGTACTTTTCTGCACACTTGATTTAGCTCATGAGATAACAATATAAACTTAACTTTGTGTCTTTGCCATAATCAAAACACAGGTTCGATTATCTAGTGCCCCTGCACCAACAATCTCCCCCTTTTTGATCTATGGCAAACCAACACAAAGTTAAGGGAAATTAAAGCATAAAACACATATAGTAGATGATGAATGCCATTCCCAAAAACTCCCCCTTAACCCTAGGTGAGTTTTGAAAGAGATACTTTAGTTTTCAAAAACAAATTTTGTGTTTCAAAACAAAATTTTGTGTTACTCCCCCTTAACTTTCGCTCTTCTCCCCCTTTTGCCATAAATCAAAAAGAGTGTTGGGGTTTTTGTATAAAATAGGGGTTTAAAACAATGTCGTTTATGAATGCATCTAGATAAATCAAATATGAGTCCAAGCATGCGTCTAGCAATAGTTAGATAGATTGGTTCGAGGTGTGTCCCTCTGCACCAATAATCTAAAGATTTATAATATAACCCTTAAGATTAGTTTGCTCTCCCCCTTAGTCAAATATATGAAGTATAAGAGATGTAGGGGGCGCTAAACTTTGGCCTCAGAGTTGTTAAGTACAATAGTTGAGAAAATAAGTAGTATTTTGAAGGGATTGTTTCAAGTATATTTCAATTATCCTTAACATCTCACCCATTCTATGTGTCTCATAATTTGTTCACCTTATATGTTTTGTGAGATGATTTTAAATTGATTAAAGATAGTCAACCTTGTGTTAGATTCAGATTTAACCTTTAGATCGTTAAGTAACTTTTCGAGAAACTGGCTTCCAGGTCGTGGCGAGGCACAGGGGCCTTCTTTGATCGGAACAACGACCACTTCCTTAGACAAAGCCAAATTCAAGAAAATATTACTTAAGTCACTTAGGGTTACTTCCTGGTCTAACTAGTTTAGGATACGGCGAGGTAGCTTCAGCTAGTTCCACTTTGGTCAAGTGCACCAAGCTAGATCGCCTTATCTAGCTCGAATACACGAGACTTTGTCTCCCTAACGTACTATCATCTCACGCATCCCGATACTATATTATCAAGAGTTGACTAACTAGTTATTTATGAAAAGAGGCTCCCGAGGCTCAATCTTTTGAAGGATTTTAGTTGGTTATGTACGTATTCTAAGTAAGTTCACAAGTTAACGAAATTCTAAGCATGCAATGGTTTGCTAAGTAAGCGGGTATACTATTTTTGTGTTAGCTCCCTAGACCATTGAACCAATAAGGTCTATTCAAATAATGAACTTGATCGAGGAATCCAATACTTATTAGTCCTAATATGTGAATTTAATAAAACCTTTGGGACCCATGCTTGGACTCTTTGATGACTACGATTTGATAGACATATAAGACCTATTCGTAGTCTTTGACTTAAATCCGAGTCCGGCTTTGTTGTACACGGCTCTTTGGGTTCCAAGTAGTCGGTTAAGGTTCTTAGATCCCAACGTGAACTTTTCCAACCTAGCCTCGACCTCTTGAACTTGGTCTTTCAAGAGAGAATTCTCCTTCTCAAGTTTTTCAATTTGGGTTGAGTTTCTCTCTTGAACTTGACTAGTTGAAGAGATTAGAGTAGCCTCTTGCTTGAGGGTTTCAACCTCCTCAAGTAATGACTCAACCCTAGACTCAGACTTAGTTAATTTCCTATTAAGCGATTTAATTGTATGTAAAGTGTACTAATTAAAGAGAAATCAACCTTAACTTTCCCTTTTGGTCCTTTGAGTTTCTCTCGAAATAATCTTCGGGGTCGGAGTCGGAGTTGTAGTTGGACTCGGCTTCGGATTCTGACTCGGACTCCTCCGTTCTTGCCATGTAAGCTATGTCTTCTCTATTGTCCCAAGTTGCATGGAAGGCTTTCCTTGCTCCCTTTTTCTTTTGGTTCTCATTCTTCAATTTCCTTCTTTCTTGTCGAACTATTCTCCGCACAATATTGACTATTATGGCCTCCTCTTCGGATTCGGATTCGTCTTCGAGTTCGAGTTCATCTACTTGCCTAGTAGGTGGCTTGCTTCTTTGTCCTGCAAGTAGAGCAATACCTCTCTCGGCCCGGATCACGTTAGTTTGCTCATGAAGTTCAAACTCGGAAAATAATTCATCTAACCTAAGCTTCGATAGGTCCTTAGAGACCTTGTAGGCATCGACCATGGATGCCCACAAGGTAGTCCTAGGAAATGAATTAAGAAAGTACCTTAATAGGTCACGGTTTTCGACCTTGTGTCCGATGGTGTGTAGGCCGTTGACAATGTCCTGGACGCGGGCGTGTAGTTGTGTTTCAGTCTCGTGTTCCTGCATCTTGAGGTTATACAACTTATTGAAAAGAAGGTCACGTTTACATACCTTAGCATCGGGTGTTCCTTCGTAGCTCAATTAATTTATTCCATAGGTCCTTGGCGCTAATGAATGGTCCGATGCGGTTGAGTTCCTCCTTGGACAAGCCGCATTGCAATATTTGGGTTGCTCTTGCATCGGCTTCGATTTGCCTCTTGGTTGCATTTGTCCACTTGTTGAAATCCAAGGGCTCTCCTTGATCATTGGTGGGTAAAGCAAAGCCGGTTTGGATTATTATCCAAGTCTCGACTTGTGTTTTCAAGAAACACTCCATCCGACCTTTCCAATAACGGAAATCATCTCCGTTAAAGAACGGAGGTCGGGTGGTGCTATATCCCTCAATGTGAGCCATTAAGTATCTTGCAAAAACACAAATAAAAACAAAAGAGAATTCCAAGACTTGGTCTTGGATTAGTAATCGAAATAATAGAAAAAAAAACAGAAATAAATAAGGAGGATAAAAAACTAAAAAAATTTGAAACTTACGACCTTCGATGTCCCCGAAAGGGTACTAAACGCTGGATTTTGGGGCTGGAAACAGCTTGTTACGGGGGTAAACCCCCTGTAAAAAGTGTAGATCTTTCAGAGAGCTTCGATTTGGTGGGTAGATCGTTTCGTGAGTCCACTCGTAGCAAAAGTTATGCTCGTTTGATCGTGAGGTACTCCGAAGGAGATTAGTACTAGCAAAAACACAACCAAAAACTATGTACCAAGACTTGGTCTTGGATTAGTAGTGCGGGAAACAAAACCTAAGAAATATACGAATCGAAAAATACGAAAAGAAAACCAAAACGTGCTAAATTGGTGGTTTCACCAAATCTTAGCGCCCCCGCTCTGATACCAATTGTTGGATCGAGAAGCGTCGCTAGAGGGGGGGGTGAATAGCGATCGTAAATCTTTTCTTTTTCGTTCGTTCAATACGCTCAATAAGTAAGCACAGCGGAAAATAAATGAACACGTTTATTTTACTTGGTTCACAACCCAGCAGTTGCTACTCCAAGGCCCTATCGGTCCTAGACCGCGTACGGAGGGCAAAGCACTAAAACGTCTCCTCCTCGTTGGAGGTAGGAGACAACGATTACAAACATCGAATACACGAGGATGAGGCAACAAGCCTCCCTCACCTCGTTATGAAGATAAAAAACACCGAATATAATATCAAAATATTACTTGAATCTGCGACGAAGAAGATCGAGGTTGTCGTCGCGTCGTCGTTATGACGGTGTTGAAGCGTTGGCGTTGTAGGAGCACTTGATGAATAATTGATGATGTTTGGAGATGAATCCTCCCCTCCTTTTATAGACTTTAGCCTCTGAATTTGTCTCCTATTTCTTTGGAACGGATCATGAATTTTTCCAAATTTTTATCGCGAAGTGGCCGCGTCAAACGTTATCCGCTTGACCTAGCGCAAAGTCGAATCGTCGCCATCACGATCGATGCATCTCATCGGTCGATCGATGATGATCGATGCATCTCATCACCAATCGATAGCGATCGCCTAATGTCCAGTGATCAGCCACCGCCACTTCCTGCAGAAGAGATTAGCTCGGAAAATGATAAATACGACGGTTTCTAACCGTCCGATCTCGACCTAGACCTTCCACAGGAAGTCTTAGTCGAATCGTCGCCTACGGTCGTCCCCGTAAAGAGGACACGACCTTACAATCTCTCACTCACACGAGCTTACCTCGATAGTAGCTCTCGCTTTCGGCCTTCCACTCGATTCCTTCGGCTCCCTCCGAATTCACTCAAGTGTCGCCCGACCACCACGGCTTCCTCCGGGTGTCGCTAGCCTTCAGCTCCAGCTTTAGTACTTTTCTGCACACTTGATTTAGCTCGTGAGATAACAATATAAACTTAACTTTGTGTCTTTGCCATAATCAAAACACAGGTTCGATTATCTAGTGCCCCTGCACCAACAAGTTGACTAACACTTAATAAATTAAATTTCATATTTTCAACTAGCAATACTTTGTGAATAACAATTTTAGGGGATACCTCAATTGTACCTCTACCTAATATCTTGAGTTTTCCACTATTCCCAAAAGACACCGCTCCCTTCTTCACATATTTAATTGTGGAGAACTTGCTCACATCCCCGGTCATATGTGTTGAGCAACCGCTATCCACAATCCACATACCTCGCTCTCCTACCTAAATCACATGAAAAACACAAGCTTTTGGTACCCAAACATTTGGACCGGTAACATTAAGTAAAAACTTCTTAGGTACCCAAGCTTTCTTAACCTTACCCTTAATGGTTGCTCTCCTATTAATTAATGAAATATAAGCAACTTCTTTTTCTTTTGGCTTATATCCTAACCCGGCCTTGTTATAAACCGCTCTTTGTCTACTAAGAATCATATCAAGATACTTTGAGTCATTTGAAAATTTTTCTAAACATGCTTTCAATTCACTAACCTCATCCTTATGTTTTTCATTTTCTTCCCTAAGCATGCAAGAGTCAATATGTGAAGGCTTTTCATTCCTAATGGCCTTTAGTTCTACCTTCATGCTCTTAACCTTAGATTTTGACTTATCTAGAGCTTCTTTAAGATAAGCAATTGATTTATAGAGAAGCATAACCTTGGGAGAATTCATTACCTCATCGTCACTAGATGACGATTCATCACTTGAAGAATCTTCTTGACTTGATGAGCCGGAATCATCTTCTAATGCCATGAGTGCCACATGGCGTGTGATGTGGCAAAGCTCCTCATCGGATGAAGAGTCTTCAACACTTGGTGTGTCCCATGTGGTTTGAGCCACCATGGCCTCCTTCTTCTTCTTTTCCTTCTTGTCCTTTTTCTTTTCCTTTTCCTCCTTCTTCTTTAGCTCCGGGCAATTCGGCTTTATATGCCCCTTCTTATTGCAAGCATGGCAAATCACATTATTACTAAAACTTGAATTACCATTAAATTTACCTTTTGAGGAATGAGACCCCTTCCTTGCTTCTCTATTCTTGAACTCTCTTGACTTTCTATAAAGCTTCTTGACGAAATTTGCCATTTCACTAGATGAGTCCCCATCGCTACTTGACTCATCCTCCGACTCGGATGATGATGATGCTTCTTTTCTTTCCTTCTTCTTCTTTTCTTTCTTGTCCTTCTTTTCAACGAATAGAGCTAAACCCTTTTCCTTAGAGGACATGTTAGTTTGCTCATGTAATTCAAACTCACAAAATAATTTATCGATTTTAATTTGAGATAAATCCCTAGTTACCTTAATGGCATCAACTATTGAAGTCCATAACGAGTTTCTAGGAAATGCTTGTAAAATATACCTTACCAAATCCCGGTTGTCAACCCGCTCACCTATGATATGGAGTCCATTTACAATTTCCTTGAACCTTCCATGCATTTGACTTACGATTTCATGCATCTTCATTTGGAAGGCTTGAAGTTGTCCAATTAATAGGTCCTTCTTGGCCCTCTTTGATTCCTTGGAACCTTCATTTAGCTCAATGAGCTTTTCCCATAGCTCTCATGGATTCAAAAGGCCCCACCTTGTTGAGTTGCTCCATTGTGGAGCATTGGATGGTGAGGACGGCCTTTGCATTTGATTCAAATTTCTTGTTTATTTCTCTTGTCCAATCCTTGCTTGGAATAGGATGTCCATGTTCATCCACCGGTTCCTCGAAGCCATCTACAACACTATGCCAAATTTCAATATTACTCATAAGATAGTACTTCATCCTACCTTTCCAATACGCAAAATGACTCCCATCGAAGAGCGGTTGCTTGGCGATGCTATATCCCTCTTGAAGAGCCATTGATGTCTTGGTTGATGGTGAGATCTTCCAAGCTATCCGGGCTCTGATACCACTTGTTAGGACCCTTGGAATGGCAAGAGGGGGGGTGATTAGCCTTTCTTCTTTTCTCCAAAAAATGTTAGCGGAAGCAATACAAAATATAAACACAAATCAAAGCAAGAACAAAGCTAACACCCGATGTACGTGGTTCGGAGATGACACTCCTACTCCACGACAATCCGTAAGGTGGATTAGCCCTAATCAACCTTCACTAGAACCTCCTTTGGATGAACCAAGGTGGAGAAACCTTTCTTACAATGATCTCCTCTTCTTTACAATGATGGATGATCAAGAACAAGAGAAGAGGATTTAAATCACTAAAAACACTTGGAAGGCTTGGTGAGCACGAGTATAGTTAGAACAAGAGCACTAGCTTCACCAAGCTCACCATGGCCCCTTTTTATAGAAGAGGGGCTGTTTTTTCCCGTTAGCGTCGATCGGTCGGTGATGCCATCGGTCATTGCGCGAATCAACAACCACGAAACAGCGATCTCCGCGGAGATTCGTAGCCGCATGATTTCAGCGGCCGGTGATCGATCGGTGATCCCTCCATCGATCGGTGATGGGGTGATCGATCAGTGATCAAAGCGGCGATCGAGTGAGGCGCGTGCATGTGGCGATATTTCCCTTGATCGGATCGGTGATGCCTTGGCGATCGGTGATCGCGATCGATCATTGCTCGGATCAAGCGATCGGTGATGGTCGAGGTTTCATCGACTCGATCGAGCGCGACGGTCGGTGATACATCGTATCGATCGGTGATACTCATCAAGTATGAGTAATTCATACTTGATTTTATACCCTAGACCTAGACTCAACCTTCTAGCTCCTCAATAAGCCTTGCGCCTTCAGGATCCCTCCGAGTCCGCGACTTGTTCATCCTTTGCGCTTTGCTTCCAAGAGCTTCCTTCGGTTTCGTCATGTCTTGGGTTGCCAAATGCTTGGACTTTACGCCGCCAAGACTACAAGCTTGGACTTATGCTGCCAAGACTTTACTTTGGACTTCCTTTGCCAAGGTTCACTTTGGACTTTATGCTGCCAAGACTACAAGCTTGGTCTTATGCCGCCAAGTCCATCCCTTGGACTTCCTTTGCCAAGATTATACTTGGACTTCCTTTTACCAAGTACTTCATCCTTGGATTTCCCTGTCACTTAAACACATTCGTAATTAGATCACAAGATATTGCCTAACTTAGATGATTAGCCAAACATCAAAACATATAAATGCTTGGAGCATTGTTGCACCAACAGGAGCTTGGTGTGGGAAAGTCCAACATGGGGTTGGCATGGAAAATCCGAGCATGGAGCTTGGTGTTGAAAAGTCCAAAGCATTGCGAAGCCGTGCGCTTGGTGCTTGGTGAGAAATGCATTGCGAAGTCGTGTGCTTGGTGCATGTGGGAAGTCTTAAGGACTTGGTAAGTTCACTAGGCTTGGGGTCCTTGAGTCGGTGAAGGATGGCATTGCGCATCCATGTGCTTGGTGCTTCCGAGGGATCGCCGGATGAGGAGAGAATGGAGTGAGCCCAAAGGGAAGCATACTTTGAGGGCAAGAGACACGAAGGATGGCATTTCGAAGTCGTGCGCTTGGTGCATCCGAGGGACGTAGGCCGAGGGAAGAGAGCTTCGGTGGGGAACTCCATGAAGGATGATGTGGACTTGGCCGAGTGGCTAAGACTGAGTGTCGGAGGCTCAAACAGCTTGATGTTTGAGGTTTTACCCGATATCAGTCGACAGGCATAGGTGCCAGTCGACTGCTCTAGGTCGTATGGGTTCGACCAGTGTTCGACTAAACCAAGTCTAGTTGATCAATCGACTACCATGGGAAGGAAGTCGACTGTTGGGAGATCGATCGGCCGAGGATGGCGATCGGTGATCACCTGCGAACGCAGAATGGAGTCGAGCTCACCGGCCTCGGTGATGGATGATCGATCGGTGATGGGTGCCATCGATCGGTGATGAGTGATCCGTTGGAAATTAACCAACGTGGATCTGGTCGTTGTGAGACAACGGCTACAGGACCAGTCGACTGATGGTCACGATCAGTCGACTGATGGGCGTGAAAACAGCTTGATGCAGGTTATAAATGGAGCACGAGTTGGAAGATTTTGCTATGGTTTTTGTGGAGCTATTAGAGGGGAATTGCTGCTGCATTCCAGTCCTTCAATAGCCAATCAAAGCAAGCAACAAACAAGTGATCAAAAGCAATCGGTGAAAAGTGTTTCTTTTGTATTGTATTTGTATTCTTGTTTGTATTTGTATATTACTGTTGTAATTGCTTGTGAGAGGTTTCTCCACCTCCGACGTGTAGTCGAGAAGGAGTTTAGTTAGTGTTGTGCGCATAACTAGAGCTCGGTGAGCTCACCCGTGGAGTAGGAACCATTTGGTTCCGAACCACTTATATCTTGTGTTGTGTGATTGTGTATTGTTGTTAGTTTTATTATTATTGTTATTCCGCTGTGCTAACAAAAATCATAGACAAGCAACGCAACGAGAATGAGCAAATTTCGTTATCCAACGAAAGAGGGCTATTCACCCCCCCTCTAGTCGGCCGTTCGATCTCCAACAAGTGGTATCAGAGCCGAGGTCACTCTTCAAGGACTAACCACCGCAAGAGCACTACAAAATGGCTGGCTTAATCCATCCACCGAAATTCGAAGGAGATTTTGCTTGGTGGAGGAAACGGATGGAGGTATATCTCTAAACCAATTTTGATTATATGATTATTGTAGAAAATGGTTTTGAGATGCCTAGGGACAAATACAACAAGCCAATTGAAAAGTCAAGGTGGACCCAAGACCAAATTAAGGACTTCAAGATAAATCTTGAGGTAATAAAATTATTTAGTGATTTGTTACCTAATAAAATTTAGTCTAGTTTGGGTGACTATAGGGATGCAAAGGAATTATGGGAGAAGATAATGAAATTTCAAGAAAACTCCCAACCGGCACATGTAGAGGATAATGCCGAAGAAGCACCATCTACTGTTGATGATTTGGTGGAGACCTCCACCTCTAGCGTTGAGGGGAGGAAAGGATTTCAATTCGAGCAAGATCAAAATGAAGCTTCTACCTCCGAAGAAGTGAAGAGGCCTCCACCAACTCCTTAGGTAACTCAAGTATTGTTATTTTAAATAAAAATCACATAATATACTTTGAGTGTAGGGAGAAAGGGCATTACAAGAGCAAATGCCCTAAATTTGCTAAGGAAAAGGCATCGACACCAAAAGTCAACCCAAAGTCAAACGATGCCGGTGTTCCCAAAATCAAAAGCAAAAAGCACATTGTGTGCTTCAAATGCAATCAAAAGGGACACTACCGAAGCCAATGCCCTAGGGGGAGGAAGAAAGGGCAAGAAGGTGCAACTCATGTAGGGGGAGCTCCTAAAGCTAACCCTAAGGTACATTTAAATAATGCACCTTCAATTCCTAGAATTAAAAAGCATGCTAAAAATTATTTTAGTTCTCTTGCTATTATCAATGAAAAGCATGCTAAGAGAAATAATAAGGTTTATTGCTTAGGTGACAAGCATGTTAGTTTCTCTAAGGACAAACCTAGGACTCAAAACACTAGATCTATTTTACCTAGGGAGTCAATTAGGAGAATTGAAGAAAACTTGGGTGTTAATCCCAAGAAATCTAGGCATATGCCTAAAAAGAAAAACATTTCCCAAAAGATAAATGAAAATTCAAAATTGGGAAAATTAGAGTTAGAAAACCAAGCCTTGAGGTCAAGGCTAGAGAAATTGGAGAAGACCCTAGCAATAATATCAAATTCGGTTAAGGGGTCTAATGTACAAAAGTCAAGACCTAGAAAACAAGAAATGTCTAAGGGCAAGAAGGGTTTGGGTCACAAACCTATGTCCTACCATAATGTTCCATTTAATTATGGAACCACATCTAGGTCTAGGAAAACCAAGGCTAATAGGAAGCCATCCTAAGTCTAGCCATGGTATGTGTTTAGTGGCTAACACCTCAAAGAAATCAAATGTAGCCACTAAGAAGGTCAATGGAGGAGTCACCTCTAGAGTTGACCCAAGTAAGACCCATTTGACTAAGGCTTCAAAGCCTAAAGGGTCATTAGAAGGTATCTAGGAAGTTATCCCTAGGGAATACCTTGTTAACCCAAGGAGCTCCAATAGGTATTGGGTTCCTAAAAGCGTGATTGATTCACGCTAGATGGGTTAGGGTGTGTCAACCCTAAATTGATGGGTAGTTAACCTAACCATAGTAGAGTTGACACATTAGGATGTGACAATGTGTTTGAGAAGTTTAGAATGATTTAAATAGGCACAATTAGGTCATAGAGGTCATGGTGTGCTATTTTGGGTTTTTGGCACACTAGGGAAATGAATGGTTTAAGGCAAAGTGAACTTAATCCCTAGAAATGGCAAATTGATTTTAACACTTAGGTATTTTATACCTTAGTATATTTTTCTTGCCATGCTTTATTTGCCTTGCCATGTCATGACATCATTTTCATTTTTATCTCTAAAAATGTCATGATCATGTTTAGACTTATCCTTATATGTCATGTATGCTAAAACATCATTCACATGCCATGACATCATGATTTTGGCATATGCTCTTATTTATATTATATCTATGCCATAATCATATCATGCATATAAATAAAATGAAATTAAGGACTATGGCGATTTTATGGGAATCAAATAATATTGCCTAGAAATATGCATGAGACCATTAAAAGAACAAAAACCCACATCTCACTAGATTAATTGCCTTGAATGTGTTTTACACATCTAGAGATAAGTGAGATGTTTAAAGAAAATAAATTAAAGGTTTTGAAAACTTTTTGAAAATATTTTGAAAAACCTTGGTGAAGTCTATCTTTTGATAGCTATCACCATTGAATGGGATGATACAAAGAGGGCTCTTTATTGAAACTTTTCTTAAATTTTGGACTTTGTATCAATCTCCTAATTTAATGGGTAAAATAATTTTCCGATATTTTTCACCCATAATGATTGTGATAAGTAATATACATACCAAATTTCAAGATTTATCAATTTATGTATATTTACTTATGAATTTTGAAAAGTCATTTCTGAAATTCAGAAAACTGCAAATGCAGTTATCAGTCGACTGCCAGGGAGGCCAGTCGACTGATGATGGTGTCAGTCGATTGGTTTCTGACGCAGTCGACTGACAATGCTGATTTCGGGTAAACCTTGTTGGTTAGGCCCATGTTCAGCTGTGTTTTGGTCCCCTAACCACTCCTAACTCTAGGATATGCTTGGGAGAGCATAAGAAAGGGTGTAAATCCATTAGACATGGATTAGGAGTTGGGTTGAGGGTGAGTATCAATTTTAAGGTGGAAGATAGTTCATTGTTGAACTTTGCCTTAATTTTGATTTGGTTAATGTTCCTATTGGCTTAGGGACTCTCCAAGGACATTGTTGGTGCAATGGTCAAGGAGGAGCAAGCCTCTAGGGGGAGGCATCCATCATGGGAAGATGGATGTGTATTTCCTCATGGGAGGAAAATTGGGTTGCCTCTCTTTAAGTGATATAGGATCACTAGAAAAGATTGTAGGCATGTGTTCCTCCAAGGGATAGATTGTAAGATCTCATTGGGATATGAGACATTCATACCCTTGGGGAGGACCTTTTTGATGTAATGTCAAAAAGGGAGAGAAGTTACCAAGTTACCAATTAGGGTTCGTTGGAATTCTCATTGGGATATGAGAATTGCAAATATGGGAGAATTGGTAGACTTGAGATGGTAGTTTTGTCAATCATCAAAAATGGGGAGATTGTTGGTGCAATCGGCCCAGGTTGACTCGAGTTTTACTCTAGCAATACCTTGATGGTATTTTGATGATAGATAAAACTCATGACATGGGATTGTCATGGGAAAAGTCCAACATGGTGTTGGCATGGAAAATCCAAGCATGAAGCTTGGTGTGGGAAAGTCCAACATGGGGTTGGCATGGAAAATCCGAGCATGGAGCTTGGTGTTGAAAAGTCCAAAGCATTGCGAAGCCGTGCGCTTGGTGCTTGGTGAGAAATGCATTGCGAAGTCGTGTGCTTGGTGCATGTGGGAAGTCTTGAGGACTTGGTAAGTTCACTAGGCTCGGGGTCCTTGAGTCGGTGAAGGATGGCATTGCGAAGCCATGCGCTTGGTGCATCCGAGGGACCATCGGACGGGGAGAGAATGGAGTGAGCCCAAAGGGAAGCATACTTTGAGGGCAAGAGACGCGAAGGATGGCATTGCGAAGCCATGCGCTTGGCGCATCCGAGGGACGTAGGCCGAGGGAAGAGAGCTTCGGTGGGGAACTCCATGAGGGATGATGTGGACTTGGCCGAGTGGCCAAGACTGAGTGTCGGAGGCTCAAACAGCTTGGTGTTTGAGGTTTTACCCGACATCAGTCGACTAGCATAGGTGCGGTCAGCTCCTAAATATGGGTTCGACGGTGTTTTGAACCAAGTCTGGTGATCGATCTTGACGCGCCATGGGAAGGCGATCGTAGAGCATCGATCGACCGCCATGAGATGGCAATGATCGATCACTGCACCGCACATGTAATGAGTCGAGCTCACCAAAGACTGATCGATGGATGATCAATCGATCGATGGGTGCCATCTCGATCGATGAGTGATCCGCTCAAATTAACCGTGGATCGCGTTGTGAGACAATCAAGCATAGACTACGATCGATGGTCAAGATCAGTTGAATGATGGGCGCAAAAACATCTTGATGCAAGTTATAAATGGAGCACGAGTTGGAAGATTTCGCTATGGTTTTTATGGAGCTATTGGAGGGGAATTGCTGCTGCATTCCAGTCCTTCAAGAGCCAATCAAAGCAAGCAACAAACAAGTGATCAAAAGCAATCGGTGAAAAGTGTTTCTTTTGTATTGTATTTGTATTCTTATTTGTATTTGTATATTACTGTTGTAATTGCTTGTGAGAGGTTTCTCCACCTCCGACGTGTAGTCGAGAAGGAGTTTAGTTAGTGTCATGCGCATAACTAGAGCTCGGTGAGCTCACCCGTGGAGTAGGAACCATTTGGTTCCGAACCACGTATATCTTGTGTTGTGTGATTGTGTATTGTTGTTAGTTTCATTATTATTGTTATTCCGTTGCGCTAACAACAATCGTAGACAAGCAACGCAACGAGAACGAGCAAATTCCGTTATCCAACGAAAGAGGGCTATTCACCCCCCCTCTAGCCGGCCGTTCGATCTCCAACAAAGCCGCATTAAAGGATATAAGTTGCCTTGGCGTCCGTTTCAACTTTCCTTTTTGTCGTATTGGTCCATTGGTCATAATCCAAGGATTCACCCACTTCATTAGTCGGAAGTGTGAATCCCGTTTGGATTATGATCCACATCTCGATTTGGTTTTTAAGAAAGCATTCCATCCGACCCTTCAATAATGGAAGTCATCTCCGTTGTAAAACTGAGGTCAGACGGTGCTAAAACCCTCGAGATGGGCCATTGAAACAAAAAGAAACAAGAGGACGGACACGAAAAACCTAAGAACAACACAATAATCAAAAAGTACCAAGACTTGTCCCCACGGGGATGGAGGGTTGGTTAAGGCAGAGGTGCTTGCAGATGAAGGTCGGGGGATCGATTCGAAAGCGTGATTTATCTCGCCGCCTGCGAACCCCTCTTACCACAGCGCCAAAGGCTCAGGCCAAAAAGGGTAACGCCCGCATTGGGCGCCTGATTAACCCTTGATCCTCCTTGGAAGGGAGGCTCCTAGGTTGGGAGTTCCAACCTTTTGCAGAAAAAGTACCAAGACTCGCATCTTGGATTAGTAGTGTGGAAGAAAAAGTAAACGAATGAAATAAATTCGAAATAAACAGAATAAAAAGAGAAAAAAATATGTAAAACCGCTAGATTGGTGGTTTCACCAGATCTTAGCACCCCCGGCTTTGATACCAATTGTTGGATCGAAGAGGATCGCTAGAGGGGGGAGGGGGGTGAATAGCGATAAAACCTTTTTTTCTTTTCTTTTCGTTCATTCGTTAAAACCCGAGTAGACAATGAATTGCAGCGGAAAGATAAGCGATAAATAAAAGGAGACAAATGTTTTTTACTTAGTTCGTAGACTTCGGCTACTACTCCAAGTCTCTAGTTATCCTTGATCACGTACGGAGGGCAAATCACTAAAGAACTCCTGCTCATTAGAGGTAGGAGTTAATCGAGTACAAGAAAAATATCAAAGCTTTGAGGTAGAGGGACACTCCCCCTCTCCTCGTAACGATAAAAACTCTGAGACAATTGATATGAAAAATATAAACTGAAATGATGAATATACCGATGAAACAAAAATATAAACAATTAAACATAGACGAAGTAGTAGAACTTCATCATTCGTGAGATCATTGAGGCTTTTTGGAAGCTTAGGATTGATGAAGAAACCCTAGGATAGACCCTCCTTTTATAGCCTTTGAGTCCCTTTTCGAGAGGAACACTAGCCAATCACATTTGAGCACCACTCCCCTTCAAATGAGGTGATAAGCCTTGACTCCTCGAAGCTGATCCTTGACCATCAGTCGACTGATAGCCATCATCGATCGATGGCAGATCGAATGTTGATAGACAAATCACCGATTGATAGCATGAGTCCTCCAAGCCGGTGATCGATGCTAGGTGACAAGTTAGCCAATAATAACATTATTTTGAAGGCCTCCGACCATCCGATCTCGACCTAGACCACCGATGAGATGTCTTGGGTGGGATCTACGCTTAAGTCTATCCCCGTAAAGAGGATACGACCTCACTTACACTCGCACTCACACGAGCTTACCTCGATACTTACTGTTTCGCTTTCGCTTCCGGCCTTCCACTCAATTCCTTCGGCTCCCTCCAAAGTCACTCGAGTGTCGGCTGACCACCGCGGCTTCCTCCGGGTGTCGCTAGCCTTCAGCTCCAGCTATAGAACTTTTCTGCATACTCGATTCAGCTCGTGAGATAACAATATGAGCTTAACTTTGTATCGTTTGCTATAATCAAAACTCAGGTTCGACTTAGGTGCCTACTGTACCAACACTTTGTGGAGCTCGGATTCCGGATGGCTTGTACATGGCATAGGAGGAGACAGTGGCACCGACACTATATTGGAGAACAAAAGCCATAATAGTTGGAAAATTTGTTTTTCATATTTATTCCTTTTGATTTATATTCTTGTTATGGTTGCATAGTTAAAATTCCTCAATTTAAAATTACTAAGTGGGAGAGGGATATTTTTTTAAATTCTCACGACCTCCATTACAATTTGACATGTGATGCGAACAAACTTGACGTTGGCCTGAGTGGCTTCCTCCATATCGGATGAGTTTATTATGGCGATTCACTAGGTCAAATATGGTTGATAGAAAATTATTTAGGAGGCACTTCCCCATCGGAAGGCACATAATCCAAGATGATTGCCTTAGTATCGAATGGTGAACACTTAGATGCAAATAAAAGTATCCTCCCATCCAGTCACCGCTTTTTTATTTATAGAATCAACTATTAATTTTATTTTTCAAAAAGTAAGGTTGATAGGATAATAAAATTAATGGGTAAAACCTCCTCTTACAAATGTAGAATTCGTATATGTCCACATGATCGTGGCATATGATATTCTCGATGTTTTAAGGTGTTGGTTGATTTTAAAATTTTATTATTTGAGGAATCAATAAATTTTTGAAGTCTAATGTTTTGATTTATGTGATTCTTAGGTTTTTCAAAATGACTTTCAACCCACTTGTTGTGATACTAAAGGAAAACAAACTTACTGGATCCAATTATGTTGATTGGAAAGGAATCTAGATATTGTATTAACTTCGAGGAGTACAAAATACTCTCTTTGAGGAGTGTCCTCCTAAGCCTCGCAAATGATTCGGGAAAGGAGAAAGAGAGTTATAAGAAGTGGATCAAGGTGGCGAGATGGTGCGGAGTTACATTTTGGCTTCTATGTCTAATGTATTGCAACATCAGCATCAGGCCTTAACTACTGCTTATGATATGATGCTCAATCTCAAGGAACTTTTCGGACACCAGAATCGGGCTGCTAGGCAGGAAGCCATGAAGAACTTGATGATGACCACCATGGTTGAGGAACACAAGGATCATGTTCTCAAGATAATATTTGAATGAGCTAGAAGTCCTGAGAGATCGATGGGGGAAACCCACCATATCATTTTTGACGGTTTATCCTCAAGTATCTATCAACTACAACATGAATATTATGTATTTTGGCAAGCAGAACCTGAAAGGGACTCAGTGCCATGTGCTCAAAAATGGTTGCTCAAAGGTTTCACTTCTGCCGAAGGCAAAGAAGAGGAAACAAGGTGTAGCAAAGGTGGCGGCAGATCTCAGGAGGAGAAGAAGCCGAAAGGCAAGTTCTTCACTTTGCATCGACATTAGAAGAAGGATCGCCTAACCGATGCGAATAAATGATATATCTTTGATTTAGTCATTGAAACATGTTTAGTGGTGTTATCTACTGATACCTGGTGTGTAGATACGGGATCCACTGATCATGTCTGCAATTCTTTGCAGGGGTTCTAAGAAACCAAATGATCGAGGGGAGATTATCGCTACATATGCAATGCTAGGTAGACGGGGATTGGAGATGTTTATTTAACTTTTGATAGGAATAAAACTTTGGTTCTGAGAAATTGTCTTTATGTACCTTCATTTAGAAAGAATTTAATTTCAGTTTCTAAATTATTTTTGGATGGATATTCTATTTCTTTTAATCACAGAGTTGTTATAAAAAGGAATAGGGAGATTATCTGTTATGGTGTGTTGGTATGGAATTTATATACACTTGGACCAAAAGCTCCCACGATTCAAATAGAAATAAATAACTCATCTTCTAAATCTAATAAGAGAAAAGAACCTTCAAAAATCAACCAAACGTATCTTTGGCATCTAAGGTTAGGTCATATTAACTTAAGTAGAATTCAAAGGTTGATAGCTGATGGACCTTTGGGTTCATTAGTGGTGGAAGATTTCCCAACCTACGAATCTTGCTTGGAAGGTAAAATGACCAAGAGGCCTTTTAAGGCCAAGGGGTATAGAGCCAAAGATGTGTTGGAATTGGTTCATTAAAGATTTTGGACCAATATCTATCCATATGCTAGAGGTGGTTTGAATAGTTCGTCTCTTTTTGTAGATGATTATTCAAGATATGGATATATTTACTTGATAATGCTTAAGAAATGCCCAAAATGTTCAAAGAATTCAAGAAAGGATGGAGAAATGTCAAGGTAAAAGTATCAAGACACTACGATCTGATCATGGTGGTGAGTACCTCTTGGGAGAGTTTAGAAATTACTTATCAAAGGTTGTGATTCAATCCCAATTGTCTGTGCCTAGCACACCCCAGCAGAATGGTGTAGTGGAGCGAAGGAATATGACTTTTATGGAGATGGTTAGATCGATGATGAGTTATTCTGAGTTACCAGAATCGTTCTGGGGGGTATTCTCTGGATACAACAATGTATATTCTAAACTTAGTACCATCTAAATCTGTCTATTCTATTGTGGATCAATAAAGCCTAGTCTTAGACATATTTGGATTTAGGGAGTCAAACACATATGAAGGAAGGAAGTTGAAACCCGTATAGGCTATCCTAAAGGAATGAAAGGTGGTTTGTTCTATAGTCCTAGAGATCAATGGGTGATCATTTGTACGAATGCCAGATTTTTAGAGGAAGACTATGTGATGAACCACAAGCCCATGAAGAAGATTGTTCTGGAGGAATTGAGAGGGAAGTCACTACTTCAATACCAGCAAGAGGACAACCACAAGGGATGCAAATGCAGTCATTGGGAGGGTTGTGTTAGACAACCCGATAGATTTATGTTCTTGGGAGAATCTTTGATTTAGTCCTTGGCTAACATGAACACTCGGACATATGACAGGCAATCCAAGATAAAGATTTGGCAAAGCAATGAATTTAGATAGAATCTATAGATTCAAATCGTATGGGAGCTAGTAGAACAACCCAATGGTGTAAAACCATTGGATGCAAGTGGATCTACAAAAGAAAGAGGAATAGAAAAGAGGGTATCAATTATAAGGAGACTTTTCATAGCCATTCTTAAGTTCTAATATGGATTATGAGGTTTATGGATGTCAAGACTTTGATTGGTCCATTTATGGATAGCTTCAAGATCTTGGAACATCCGCTTTTTATGGATTTATTCAAAGTCCATGAGTCTTGTGTATACAAGAGATATGATCAAGAGGTATTTCTTGTACTGACATTTTGTTGCAAAAAGTGTTGTCGTTGTCCTGATATAAAGGAATTGGGAGAAGTGTGACACATCCTTGGGATCAAGGTTATAAGGGATCGCAAGAAAAGGATGTTGTGATTATCTCAAGCTTCATACATTGACACTATTTTGGCTCATTTTAGCATGCAGAACTCAAAGAAAGGTTTTCTACCTTTTATGGAACATCAAAGGAAATAGAGGAGATGAAGGTGGTTCCTTATGAAATAATAAATCTACATTTATTACAACACACACAACACACGCATGCATATTACAACAAGTGTAGACATAACCGTAAATTTAAATTTGCAATAAAAGGAAATTTATCTACGTTATACCTTTCGTATGATGTGTAGCTGGAATGACATCAACCGGAACGATCCTCGCTAGAATCGTCTCTATCCGTATCCACGCCGAGATCCTCGGGATGACTTCGCTAAGCCACGAGCTTCGTCTTCGTACGGGTTACTAGCCTCGTGTTGAAGACGACGTGATCGAGAGATGATCACGATCCGAATCCAAATTCGGATCCTAATACGAGTTCTCAAAACTCGCTTCTCCGGAGAGGTATTCGTCAACCAATTGACGAATCCTTCGTCCTCCACCTCAGAGGATTACCGGAGATCGAATCCCCGGGAAGTTAGCCGCTGTCGGAGCTCTAACCGTCGTCCAAACGACGCTCCGACGAGAGGAGAAGAAGCTGTCCAGAAAACTGGACAGCTTGGTGGAGGAGTAGGCGCCGGCCAAAACAAGGAAGCCAAGTGCTCACCTTTTCACCGAGGCCTAGGAAGATCACCGGAGGAGGGTCGTGGAGGGTTCACCGCAGAAGCTTGGGCGCGCAAGGGTGATGGCACAAGGGCTGGCGCAAATAGTTGGCACCGAAAACTCCAAGGAGAGGAGGTGGGCGGCAACTAGGTTTAGGGCTCTTCTATTATTGATTAATTATCCATTAAGCCCTCTTTTATAGAGAACTAATTCTCTTAATGGTTATTGGATCATAACCATTAGGCCCGTTAACCCGCTCCATTAAGATAAGTTAAAATAAACCAAACCATGATAGATTATTTTAAGTTAAAACGAACCGAACCAACTTTTGGTTCATTCGTTTAAAATAAACCAAACCCTTTGGTTTATTCTCCTCCATTGGATTAGAACCAAACCATTTTGGTTCATCCATTACGTCTTCATAAGACTCGGCCCATCCACGCTTCCATTGCGACTGAAACGATTTCATGCTCGCTTTATGTTTGGTCCAACCAAACCTAGTTTCTCTCGGTCTGAGAATCCCATTCTCAAGCTCGTTTTAAATCCTTTGGATTACACTCGTTGTGCGTGTGACCAAATAGGTTCTCGGTTTATGGTGGCCGTCTATAATTAACCATTAATTATAGAACGATCATGAGTGGCACCTAGTAGTACATCATGATCCCCAATTAACCGAAAAGATCAACGGTTGATCCAGAACTATTTCTGAAACCCTTCAGCAGCTCGAATGAATCTTGCCCCATTCCCTTCACTCATCTTATACCCACTTGGTTCAGGACATGGTCTATTGTGTCAGTCCCCACTAGGCTGACTACGTCACACCTAGCCCAAGTATAATTTCCTCGTCCTACGGATTCTAGTTACTCCACATGTATCGAAGAGTACCTTACTCTAAACATGTAATGCTTTGGCCAAAGACTTTAGTAACAATCCGACGAGAGGCCATGGGTATACATCTCCTCGCAAGGAGTGGTGAATCCTTTATAGGCTATTCAAACACCTTCGATCACTTCGACTTTTACCCAATCATCCCGGGTCCACATCTCCTTAGAGATGTTTGCTTAAGATGTCAAAGCATAAGTCTCCATGATCAAGATGACTTGAATACCGCAAGTCAAAGGAACATCACACTTAAGCCACAGTAAGAACTTCATTGACATATCTATATATGCAGAGAACCATATGAAGTCTTACGGCTGGTCACTCCATTGAACTAGTTACCATAACTAGCATCCACGATTAACTCCGGACATCACTATGTCTCCAGCCAGTGAGAATCAGCTGCTTGGATACACCAAGGAGTATACCTCGTGCTAGTCTCGACAGAATTGATGGTGACCAAATCCATCAATTCATCGACTAGGGATAATTCCGATACATCACAATTACACATGTAGAGATACTCACTAGTAGTGATCCAATCACAAATTCTCTCATGCTGTGAATCGTATCGTGGACATTCAGTAAATGAGTTTAAGATCCAATCAAATACATAAAACATGTATACTCAAATAGTGAATCTTCATTTATCATATAAATGGTTCATACATAAGGCGATTGCCTTAGGACATCTCTCATATATTACTAACAGACTCCCACTTGGCCTAATGCCAATCGCTATGGTATCCAATACCATAAGCTCGAACATGACCCTCAAACTTATTTTGAGGTAATGCCTTAGTCAAGGGATCCGCTAAGTTCCTTTCAGTGGGAATTTTCTCGATTTGTATTTCATTCCTACTGATGATCTCTCTGATAAGATGATAGCGGCGAAGCACATGTTTGGATCGTTGATGAGACCTTGGCTCTTTCGCCTGTGCAATTGCTCCATTGTTGTCGCAGTAGACCGGTATTGCTTCAACAATGGCCGGAATCACACCAAGTTCATGAACGAACTTCTTGATCCAAACCGCTTCCTTTGCTGCTTCCGAAGCTGCAATATATTCTGCCTCAGTGGTAGAATCCGCTACAGTCTCGGGTTTGGAACTTTTCCAACTCACTGCGCCCCCATTCAAGGTGAACACGTATCCGTGAGACTGAATCATCCTTGTCTGTCTGAAGTGCATCCGTTCCCCTTCTCTATATATTAGGAACACATCCTTAGTTCTTCTCAAGTAGTTAAGGATCATCTTAACAGCCGCCCAATGATCCATTCCTGGATCGGACTGGTATCTGCTCGTGACACTCAGAGCGTACGATACATCGGGCCTTGTACATAACATAGCATACATGATAGATCCTATTGCGGATGCATAGGGAATCTTACTCATGCAAATCCTCTCGTCTTCTGTGCGCGGACACATAGACTTCGAAAGGTGTACCCCATGCCTGATGGGTAGGAAACCTTTCTTGGAGTCCGACATGCTAAACCTCTTTAGCACTCGGTCTATATATGTAGACTGCGAAAGACCAAGCAACCGTTTCGATCTATCTCTATAGATCTTAATCCCGAGGATGTAGGTTGCTTCTCCCAGGTCTTTCATGGAGAATGTCTTGGATAACCAAACCTTCACTGAATGTAAGATTGAAACATCATTTCCTATAAGTAGTATGTCATCGACATACAATACTAGGAACACGACTGCACTCTTACTAACCTTCTTGTACACACAAGGTTCGTCTGGATTTTGTGAGAAATCAAACTTTTTGATTGTCTCATCAAAATGGATATTCCAGCTCCTGGATGCTTGCTTCAATCCATAAATGGACCGTCGCAATTTGCATACCTTGGTTTTATCAACCGATGTGAAACCCTCATGTATCATATACACGTCCTCGGCGAGTTTCCATTAAGGAAAGTTTTTCACATCCATCGCCATATCTCATAATCATAATGAGCCGCTATGGCGGGAGCATCGAATGGATTTAAGCATAGCTACGGCGAATAGGTTTCGTCATAATCAACACCTTGTTTTTGATATCCTTTGCCACCAATCTAGCCTTATAGGTAATCACATTACCATCCATGTCGGTTTTCTTCTTGAAAACCCACTTGCACCCTATAGGCTTTATCCTTGGTGGGTCGACAAGTTCCGAACTTGGTTTTCATACATGGAATCCATTTCCGACTTCATGGCACCAAGCCACTTATCCCTTTCTGAACTTGTCAGCACTTCTTCATAACTGGTAGGCTCCTCATCATCAATGAGTAACACGTCGTTCGATTCACTTACGAGAAATCCATATCTCTCGGGAATATTGCGTGTTCTACGGATCTGAAGATGTGGTGTTACAATAGGTCCAGATTGCTCATCACTATGAGTTGTCGGTGTGTGTGCTTCACCGAGTATCTCATCAATGTCTATTTGAGTCTCTCGAGCCTCCTCAAGCTCGATGACACTCCCATTTTCTTGCAAGAGAAACTCTTTCTCTAGAAACACAAATGCCTTGAAACAAACACCTTTTGTTCCACGGGATGATAGAATTAGTAACCCCTTGTTTCCTTAGGGTATCAATAAATAGACATTTATCGGACTTAGCATCCAATTTGTCGTCTGATCGCTTCACATAAGCGAGACAACCCCATATCTTAAGTAAGATACATGAGGTTTCTTACTATTCCATATCTCATATGGAGTAGTTGAGACTACCTTAGTAGGCATTACATTTAACAAGTAAGCAATTTATGCGAAGTGCATAACCCCAAAAGGACTTGGGAAGAGTCGCATGATTCATCATTGACGACCATGTCCAACAAGGTCGATTCGCCTCTCGGATACACCATTATCTTTGTGGTGTATAGGGCGGAGTCCATTGAGACAATATACCATTGTCTCTTAGATAATCAAGAAACTCTTGACTTAAGTATTCACCACCTCGATCCGATCGAAGTATTTTAATACACTTGTCATGTTGTTTCTCTACTTCATTTCTGAACTCTTTGAACCTTTCAAAGGCTTCAGACTTGTGTTTCATCAAGAACACATACCCAAACCGTGAGTGATCATCGGTGAAGGTAATGAAGTAGCTATAGCCTCCTAATGCTTGAGTTGACATAGGTCCACATACATCAGTATGTATTAGTCCTAGTAACTCTCCCACTCGTTCACCTTTTCCAGTAAAAGGTAACTTAGTCATCTTGCCTTTTAAGCATGATTCGCATGTATCGTATGAATCCAATTCAAACGATTCCAGAATTCCACATCGGTGTAATTCGGACATGCGTTTCTTGCTTATATGGCCAAGACGACAATGCCACATATAGGAGTCTATTTGATTATCCTTTCGAGCACGCGTGTTGCTCGCTTCGATATTGAAAATATCACTGGATACGTCCAACGTATAAATGTCATTACTCAAAGTTCCAGTTCCATAAAGTACGCCATTCAAAGTTATATAACAACAATTGTTACTAAACGTCAAATGGAAACCATTTCTATTTAAACAGGAAATAGAAACAATGTTCTTTATTAGAGAAGGAACATAATAGCAATTGTCCAGTTCTAAGACTAGTCCACTAGGGAGCTTCAGCAAATAAGTTCCGATGGCGACCGTAGCAACCTTTGCTCCATTGCCAACTCGCAAATTTGACTCCCCTCTGACAAGTCTTCTTCTATTCCTTAGCCCCTGTATGTCATTACATATATGTGAGCTACACCCAGTATCCAATACCCAAGTGTCTAAGGAAATAGAATGACAATCAATAACGAAGATACCTGAAGAGGATGGGGCATTGGATGCCTTCTTCTTCTTCATGGACTCAAGATAAATCTTGCAGTTTCTTCGCCAGTGGCCTTCCTTGCCACAGTGATGGCAAGTGCCCTTTTGCGCTGGTTCCGCCTTCTTTGCCTTTTTGTTCTTTCCTTTCTTCTGTTCTTTTGCCTTCCTCTTAGAACCTTTCTTTGAGGAATCAACTAACAGAACCGCCTTCTCCTCATGCTTCACAGAAAGCTCCACAATCTTCAGCATATTGAGGAGTTCGAAAATGGTGGATTCCAATTTGTTCATCCGATAGTTCATCACAAATTGCAAGAAACTCTTGGGCAAACAATGCAGAATTAAGTCAATACTTAACTCATGATCCATCACAAAACCGAGGGTAGCTAGCCGCTTGATGTACCCGTTCATCTTTAGCACAAACTGCACTACAGACGAACCTTCTTGCATCTTCGTGGTGAAGAGGAGCCTAGAGACCTCGAACCTTTTGGATCTCGCTTGCTCATCGAACAACTCATGAAGATGTAAGCCCATAGTATTAGCATCCATATGCTCATGCTACTTTTGCAGCTCAGGTACCATCGCCGCTAGCATGATGCAACTCGCCAGCTCAGAATCTGCCACATGCTTCTGATAGACCAACATTTGGTCTGGAGTTGCATCGTCCTTAGGACGGTCAGGAAGAGGCTCTTCAAGGACATATGCAAGCTTTTCCCTTGAGAACAATTCTCGGGTTTCTAAGCGATCCAGAAGTTAGGCCCGATCGGTTTGTTGAATCCAAAATAGTGCAAATTCAAGATGTCATGATCAATTTATTGACCTAGAAATACAAAGCGAGCATATATAGAAAATGATTTTAAAATGCATCAATATACATTTATAAATCCCATTCATTTTTCGAATTTCAAAAACCCCAAAATTACTTTTGGAGATCGTAGGTCCATCTCCGAATGGGCTGATATCCATCATAGTTATGAACAACCTTGGAGAGAGTCCAACAAGCCATTCATAACTACGACGGTAGGTATCAACTATACCGATTGCATATCAACATATATGCAACTATCACAATGTGCTATCAACTAATTGAATGTTCACACATACATCGGGTTGTTAACACATTAACAAGTATGCATCATATGCATAGCACCCAACTTCACCTCCTTTACATCGACCTTGGAGAGAGTCCAACAAGCCCGATGCTCGAGTTAAAGCCAACCCATTAATCGGAAAATAGTTTTAATATGGTTAGAGCGCATTCAACCAATTAGCCCAGCTTGGAGAGAGTCCAACAACCAAAGCTAACGATTGACCTCTGACTCTTACCATATTAGTATTAAACTATTCCATGGTTTGAACATGTTGAGTTAGGAGGGCTTGGAAAGTCCACACCCAACAAGAAACAGAACTCTGGTTCTAACCATATTAATGGAAGGTGTAGGCTTTAATATAGTGTACTTCGTTCCAGTTACGTATTGCTCATTAGCCATGAATTGAATGTGAGCATAGCATACATGGCATACATCTACATATCACGACACGCATGGCATAATGTTATGCATCTAATGCAATTACATGGCATACAATTATGTCATGTATATATTTCCTTATATGTCATAACTATTTATGGAAATAAAATATGTTTAAGATTTGATTCTCCAAGTCAAATCATAATTAAATTAGGAAACAAATTTCCAAATCTAATCACATATTTTATTCATGGAATTATTTGATTAAGAAAAATCTATTTAGGAAACCAATTTCCTAAATCATTAAAACTACTTATGGATATAAAATATTTTAAGATTTGATTTCCCAAATCAAATCATGATTAAATTAGGAAACAAATTTCTAGAATCTAATCAAATATTTTATTTATGGAAAATATCAATTTCCATAAATTCTTCCAACTTTCCAAAAGTGGAAGATTTCCATAAATACTTCTAGACTTTCCAAAATTGAAAAATTTCCATAAATACTTCTAAATTTCTAAAATTAGAAAATTTCCATAAATACATTATGACTATCGCAAAACCATTTTTATGATTATGTCGAAACACAACCTAGGCTCTGATACCATTGTTGGGTTTCCGGCACCGCGGCGTGTGTGTGTTCGATCACGTTTCGTAAACATGAACACAGCGGAAGCAATAAAAATAATAAATCTACATTTATTACAACACACACAACACACGCATGCATATTACAACAAGTGTAGACATAACCGTAAATTTAAATTTGCAATAAAAGGAAATTTATCTACGTTATACCTTTCGTATGACGTGTAGCGGGAACGGCATCAACCGGAACGATCCTCGCTAGAATCGTCTCTATCCGTATCCATGCCGAGTTCCTCGGGATGACTTCGCTAAGCCACGAGCTTCATCTTCGTAAGGGTTACTAGCCTCGTGTTGAAGACGACGTGATCGAGAGATGATCACGATCTGAATCAAAATTCGGATCCTAATACGAGTTCTCAAAACTCGCTTCTCCGGAGAGGTATCCTTCATCCTCCACCTCAGAGGATTACCGGAGATCGAATCCCCGGTAAGTTAGCCACTGTCGGAGCTCTAACCGTCGTCCAAACGATGCTCCGACGAGAGGAGAAGAAGCTGTCCAGAAAACTGGACAGCTTGATGGAGGAGTAGGCGCCGGCCAAAACAAGGAAGCCAAGTACTCACCTTTTCACCGAGGCCTAGGAAGATCACCGAAGGGTCGCTGGAGGGTTCACCGGCTGAAGCTTGGACATCGGCAAGGAGGTGGGCAGCAGCAAGTGGCGGCAATAGGAATGGCGCAACTAGGAGAGGTGGCGCTTCTATTATCTTGATTGATTAATTATCCATTAAGCCCTCTTTTATAGAGAACTAATTCTCTTAATGGTTATTGGATCATAACCATTAGGCCCGTTAACCCGCTCCATTAAGATAAGTTAAAATAAACCAAACCATGATGGTTTATTTTAAGTTAAAATGAACCGAACCAACTTTTGGTTCATTCGATTAAAATAAACCAAACCCTTTGGTTTATTCTCCTCCATTGGATTAGAACCAAACCATTTTGGTTCATCCATTACGTCTTCATAAGACTCGGGCCATCCACGCTTCCATTGCGACTGAAACGATTTCATGCTCGCTTTATGTTTGGTCCAACCAAACCTAGTTTCTCTCGGTCTAAGAATCTCATTCTCAAGCTCGTTTTAAATCCTTTGGATTACGCTCGTTGTACATGTGACCAAATAGGTTCTCAGTTTATGTTGGTCGTCTATAATTAACCATTAATTATAGAACGATCATGAGTGGCACCTAGTAGTACATCATGATCCCCAATTAACCGAAAAGATCAACGGTTGATCCAGAACTATTTCTGAAACCCTTGGCTTCAATGAATATCGTGCCCCATTCCCTTCACTCATCTTATACCCACTTGGTTCAGGACATGGTCTATAGTGTCAGTCCCCACTAGGCTGACTACATCACACCTAGCCCAAGTATAATTTCCTCGTCCCTAGTTTTAGTTACTCCACAGTATCGAAGAGTACCTTACTCTAAACATGTAATGCTTTGGCAAAGACTTTATTAACAATCCCAGGTCATGGGTATACATCTCCTGCGGTGGTGGTGAATCCTTTATAGGCTATTCAAACACCTTGATCGCCGACTTATACCCAATCATCCGGGTCCACATCTCCTTAGAGATGTTTGCTTAAGATGTCAAAGCATAAGTCTCCATGATCAAGATGACTTGAATATCAAGTCGAAAGGAACATCGCAGCTACAAGAAGAACTTCATGACATATCTATATGAGAACCATATGAAGTCTTACGGTGGTCACTCCAATGAACTAGTTACCATAAACTAGCATCCACGATTAACTCGGACATCACTATGTCTCGGCCGGTGAGAATCGGTGCTTGGATACACCAGTATACCTGTGCTAGTCTTGATAGAATTGATGGTGTCCAAATCCATCAATTCATCGACTAGGGATAATTCCGATACATCACAATTACACATTAAGAGATACTCACTAGTTGTGATCCAATCACAAATTCTCTCATGCTGTGAATCGTATCGTGGACATTCAGTAAATGAGTTTAAGATCCAATCAAATACATAAAACATGTATACTCAAATAGTGAATCTTCATTTATCATATAAATGGTTCATACATAAGGCGATTGCCTTAGGACATCTCTCATATATTACTAACACAGAGTAATTGGGACGAGTGTCGACAAAATCATACTTGAAGTACACATTATATTTACACTTTCGAGGGACTCAGTCTACATTGATTATACTGGCCATTGTATGGAAGAGTGTCATGGCGACTCCACATGAATGGAAGATTGAGAGATTATAGGGATAGCATGGAAGTCTACATTGGAAACTTGTGAACCATGAGGGAGCCATTGTATGGAATTATAAGCGATAGTGCATGGGATCCTTAGCTTATATATGAGAGATGTCCTAAGGCAATCGCTATGTATGTATGAACCATTTATATGATAAATGAAGATTCACTATTTGAGTATACATGTTTAATGTATTTGATTGGATCTTAAACTCATTTCTTGAATGTCCACGATACGATTCACGGCATGAGAGAATTTGTGATTGGATCACAACTAGTGAGTATCTCTACATGTGTAATTGTGATGTATCGGAATTATCCTAGTCGATGAATTGATGGATTTGGACACCATCAATTACGTGAGACTAGCACGAGGTATACTCCTTGGTGTATCCAAGCGGTGATTCTCCGGTGGAGACATAGTGATGTCCGGAGTTGATCGTGGATGCTAGTTATGGTAACTAGTTCATTGGAGTGACGGTAGTAAGACTTCATATGGTTCTCTGCATATATAGATATGTCAATGAAGTTCTTCTTGTGGCTTAAGTGCGATGTTCCTTTGACTTGCGGTATTCAAGTCATCTTGATCATGGAGACTTATGCTTTGACATCTTAAGCAAACATCTCCGAGGAGATGTGGACCGGATGATTGGGTATAAGTCGAGTGATCGAAGGTGTTTGAATAGCCTATAAAGGATTCACCACTCCTTGCGAGGAGATGTATACCCATGGCCTCTCGTCGGATTGTTACTAAAGTCTTTGGCCAAAGCATTACATGTTTAGAGTAAGGTACTCTTCGATACATGTGGAGTAACTAGAATCCGTGGGGCGAGGAAATGATACTTGGGCTAGGTGTGACGTAGTCGACCTAGTGAGGACTAACACAATAGACCATGTCTGAACAAGTGGGTATAAGATGAGTGAAGGGAATGGGGCACGATTCATTCGAACTCTTTGAAGGGTTTGAGAAATAGTTACGGATCAGCAGTTGATCTTTTAGGTTAATTGGGGATCATGATGTACTACTAGGTGCCACTCATGATCGTTCTATAATTAATGGTTAATTATAGGCTGCCAACATAAAGCGAGAACCTATTTGGTCACACGCTGGAGTGTAATCAAAGGATTTAAAAGCGAGCTTGAGAATGGGATTCTCGGGCCAGAGAGAAACTATGTTTGGTTGGACCAAACATAAAGCGAGCATGAAATTGTTTGATCGCAATGGGCGTGGATGGGCGTGTCTTATGAAGACATAATGGATGGACCAAAATGGTTTGGTTCTAATCCAATGGATGAGAATAAACCAAAGGGTTTGGTTTATTTTAAGCGAATGAACCAAAGTTGGTTAGGTTCGTTTTAACTTAAAATAAACCATCATGGTTTGGTTTATTTTAACTTATCTTAATGGAGGCGGGTTAGCGGGCTTTATGGATATGATCCATTAACCATTAAGAGAATTAGTTCTCTATAAAGAGGGCTTAAAGGGATTGTTAAGCCTAATCCATCAAAACCTAGCCCAAAGTTGCCGCCCACACCTCCTTGGAGCTTGGCGCCAACTCCGCCCAACTCCTCATGCCGTCAGAGCTGCCTTCGGCGTCAAGCTCGGCCGTGAACCTCGCGACCCTCGGTGATCTCCTTGGGTTGGCATCAAGGTGAGCCTTCTTCCTTGTTTTGGCGGCGCCTACTCCTCCACCAAGCTGTCAGTTTTCTGGACAGCTTCTTCTCCTCGTCGGGCGTCGTTTGGGCGGCGGTTAGTGCTCCGACAGCGGCTAACTTACCGGGGATTTGATCTCGGTAATCCTCTGAGTGGAGGGCGAAGGATTCGTCAATCGGTTGGCGAATACCTCTCGAGAAGCGAGTTTTGAGGACTTCGTTTTAGGATCGAATTTGGATTGGATCGTGATCATCTCTCGATCACGTCGTCTTCAACACGAGGCTAGTAACCCGTCTGAAGGCGAAGCTCGTGGCTTAGCGAAGTCATCGAGGAACTCGGCGTGGATCTGGATAGAGACGATTCTTACGAGGATCGTTCCGGTTGATGCCGTTCCCGCTACACGTCATACGGAAGGTATAACGTAGTTTAATTTCCTTTTATTGCAAATTTTAATTTACGGTTATGTCTACACTTGTTGTAATAGCATCGTGTGTTGTGTGTGTTGTAATAAATATAGATTTATTATTTTTATTGCTTCCATTGTGCTCATGTTTACGAAACATGATCGAACACACCTGCGCTTGTGATCTTGGAAACCAGATGGTATCGAGCCAGGTTGTGTTTCGACATAATCGTAAAATTGGTTTTGCGATAGTCATAATGTATTTCTGGAAATTTTCTAATTTTGGAAATTTAGAAGTATTTATGGAAATTTTTCAATTTTGGAAAGTCTAGAAGTATTTATGGAAATCTTCCACTTTTGGAAAGTTGGAAGTATTTATGGAAATTGATATTTTCCATAAATAAAATATTTGATTAGATTCTGGAAATTTGTTTCCTAATTTAATCATGATTTGATTTGAAATCAAATCTTAAAATATTTTATTTCCATAAGTAGTTTTAATGATTTAGGAAATTGGTTTCCTAAATAGATTTTCCTTAATCAAATAATTCCATGAATAAAATATGTGATTAGATTTGGAAATTTGTTTCCTAATTTAATTATGATTTGATTTGGAGAATCAAATCTTAAACATATTTTATTTCCATAAATAGTTATGACATATAAGGAAATATATACATGACATAATTGTATGCCATGTAATTGCATTAGATGCATAACATTATGTCATGCGTGTCGTGACATGTAGATGTATGCCATGTATGCCATGCCATGTAGATAATAGTTATTTGCATGCAAAGAGGATGAGACATAAAAACCCTTAATCAATATTAAAGCTTACACCTTCCATTAATATGGTTAGAACCGAGTTACATTTCTTGTTTGGGTTGTTGGACTCTCTCCAAGCTCGAACGAATATGTTCAAACCATGGAATAGTTTAATACTAATATGGTAAGAGTCAGAGGTCAATCGTTAGCTTTGGTTGTTGGACTCTCTCCAAGCTGGGCTAATTGGTTGAATGCGCTCTAACCATATTAAAACTATTCCGATTAATGGGTTGGCTTTAACACAGAGCATCGGCTTGTTGGACTCTCTCAAGGTCGATGTAAAGGGAGGTGAAGTTGGGTGCTATGCATATGATGCATACTTGTTAATGTGTTAACAACCCGATGTATGTGTGAACATTCAATTAGTTGATAGCACATTGTGATAGTTGCATATACGTGATATGCAATCGGTATAGATGATACCTACCGTCGTAGTTATGAATGGCTTGTTGGACTCTCTCCAAGGTTGTTCATAACTATGATGGATATCAGCCCATTCGGAGATGGACCTACAATCTCCCGAAGTGATTTTGGGGTTTTTTGAAATTCGAAAAATGAATGGGATTTATAAATGTATATTGATGCATTTTTAAAAATCATCTTTCTCATATATGCTCGTTTTGTATTTCTAAGTTAATATATTGATCATGATGTGTTTGAATTTGCGTTCCATTTTGGATTCAAATAAATTGACTGGGCCGAACTTCTTGGACTGGCTTAGAAACTTGAGAATTGTTCTCAAGGTTGAAAAGCTTGCAAATGTCCTCGGCGCCTCTTCCGCCCATCTAGTGATGATGCAACTCTGGACCAATTGTTGGCCTCTCGAAACATGTGAGTGATTGACAAATGAGTTGCATCATGCTAGCCGCGATGGAACCCAAGATACTAAAGCAGCATGATCATATGTATGCTCATATAGTAGTCCTTCATATCTGTGTGTTGGTTGATGAGCAAGTGAGATTCGAAAGTTTCGAAGTCTCCAAGCTCCTCTTCACCTATGAGATGCTAGGAGGTTCATCTGTGTAGTCTTTGCTCAATATCTTTGAAGGCTGTGGAGTCTTACGAGAAGCATGAAGCGGGGGGCGGTGCTGATTAGTTGATTCCTCGAAGAAAGGTTCTAAGAGGAAGTCAAAAGGAGAAGGGAAGAAAGAAGAGAAGGGCTAAGAAGGTAGAACTAGCACAAAGGAAACTTGCCATCATTATGGCAAGGAGAACCATTCTTGAAGAAAGTGCAAGATTTATCTTGAGTCCGTGAAGAAGAATAAGGCATCGGATGCCCCATCTTCTTTGAATATCTTCTTATTGATTGTCATTCTATTTCCTCAAACACTTGGGTATTGGATCTTGGGTGTGGCTCACATATATGTAATGACATACATGGGCTAAGGAATGAAGAAGACTCGTCAAGGAGAGTCAAATTTGCGTGTTGGGAATGGAGCAAAGGTTCTTTGCTCGCCATCGGAGCGTGTTGTTGAAACTCCTGTAGGACTTGTCTTAGAAGCGGACAATTGCTTTTATGTTCCTTCGTTGATAAAGAACATCATTTCTATTTCTTGTTTAAATAGAAATGGTTTCCATTGACGTTTAGTAACAATTGTTGTTACATAACTTTGAATGGAGTTCTTTATGGAATTTGGAACTTTAAGCAATGGTGTTTATCGTTGGGCGTATCGATGACATTTTCAATATCGGCGAGCAACAAGCGTGCAAGGATAATCAAATAGACTCCTACATGTGGCATTGTCGTCTTGGCCATATAAGCAAGAAAGCGCATGTCCGAATTACACGATGTGGAATTCGGAATCGTTTGAATTGGATTCATACGATACATGCGAATCATGCTTAAAAGGCAAGATGACTAAGTTACCTTTCTTTGGAAAAGGTGAGCAGTGGGAGAGTTACTAGGTCTAATACATCTTGATGTATGTGGACCTATGTCAACTCAAGCATTAGGAGGCTATAGCTACTTCATTACCTTCACCGATGATCACTCACGGTTTGGGTATGTGTTCTTGATGAAACACAAGTCTGAAGCCTTTGAAAGGTTCAAAGAATTCAGAAATGAAGTAGAAACAACATGACAAAAGTATTAAAATACTTCGATCGGATCGAGGTGGTGAATACTTAAGTCAAGAGTCTCTTGATTATCTAAGAGACAATGGCATATTGTCTCAATGGACTCCACCATATACACCACAGCATAATGGTGTATCTGAGAGGCATCTTAGGACCTTGTTGGACATGGTCGGTCAATGATGAATCATGCGACTCTTCCCAAGTCCTTTTGGGGTTATGCACTTGAGACATTTGTTTACTTGTTAAGCAGAATGCCTACCAGTAGTCTCAACTACTCCATATGAGATATGGAATAGTAAGAAACCTCATGTATCTTACTTGAAGATATGGGGTTGTCACCTTATATGTAAGCGGATGTATCGGACAAATTGGATGCTAAGTCTGATAAATGTCTATTTATTGGATACCCTAAGGAAACAAGGGGTTACCAATTCTATCATCCTGTGGAACAAAAGGTGTTTGTTTCAAGGCATGCTGTGTTTCTAGAGAAAGAGTTTCTCTTGCAAGAGAACAGTGGGAGTGTCGTCGAGCTTGAGGAGGCTCGAGAGACTCAAATAGACATTGATGAGATACAGTGAAGCCAGCAACGGTGACAACTCATAGTGATGAGCAATCAATTTGGACCTATTGTAACACCACATCTTCGTAGATCTGGTAGAACACGCAATATTCACGAGATATGGATTTCGTAAGTGAATCGAGCACGTGTTACTCATTGATGATGAGGAGCCTACCAGTTATGAAGAAGTGCTGACAAGTTCAGAAAGGGATAAGTGGCTTGGTGCCATGAAGTCGGAAATGGATTCCATGTACGAAAACCAAGTTTGGAACTTGGTTGACCCACCTGAAGGCATAAAGCCTATAGGGTGCAAGTGGGTTTTCAAGAAGAAAACCGACATGGATGGTAATGTGATTACCTATAAGGCTAGATTGGTGGCGAAAGGATATTCAAAAACAAGGTGTTGATTATGGCGAAACCTATTACTTTGTAGCTATCTTAAATCCATTCGGATGCTCTGGCCATAGCGGCTCATTATGATTATGAGATATGGCGGATGGATGTGAAAACAGCTTTCCTTAATGGAAACTGCTCGAGGGCGTGTATATGATCTGACTGAGGGTTTCACATCGGTTGATAAAACCAAGGTATGCAAATTGCGGATCCATTTATGGATTGAAGCAAGCATCCGTGGAATATCCGTTTTGATGAGACAATCAAAAGTTTGATTTCTCACAAAATCCGAACGAACCTTGTGTGTACAAGAAGGTTAGTGGGAGTGCGATCGTATTCCTAGTATTGTATGTCGATGACATACTACTTATAGGAAAGCGATGTTTCAATCTTCTGATCGATTGAAGGTTTGGTTATCCAAGACATTCTCCATGAAAGACACAGGAGAAGCAACCTACATCCTCGGGATTAAGATCTATAGAGATAGATCGAAGCGGTTGCTTGGTCTTTCGATCTACATATATAGCCGAGTGCTAAAGAGGTTTAGCATGTCGGAATCAAGAAAGGTTTCTACCCATCGGGCATGGGTACACCTTTGAAGTCTATGTGTCCGCTCACAGAAGATGAGAGGATTTGCATGAGTAAGATTCCCTATGCATCCGCAATAGGATCTATCATGTATGCTATGTTATGTACGAGGCCCGATGTATCGTATGCTCTGAGTGTCACGAGCAGATACCAGTTTGATCCAGGAATGGATCATTGGGTGGCTGTTAAGACGATCCATAAGTACTTGAGAAGAACTAAGGATGTGTTCCTAATATATGGAGAAGGGTACATGGTGATATGTGGGTATACGGATGCGGCTCGATGACAAGGATGATTCCATGTCTCATGCAGGTATGTATTCACCTAGAATGGAGGCACAATAAGTTGGAAAGGTTCCAAGCTTGACACTATAGCGGATTACGCCACTAAGGTAAAATACATTGCGACTTTAGGAAGCAAAGGAAGCGGTTTGGATCGAGAAGTTCATCTCTGAACTTGATGTGGTCTCATCAATGATCCAAACATGTGCTTCGCCGCTATCATCTTATCAGAGAGATCATCAGTAGGAACGAAATACAAATCGAGAAAATTCCCACTGAAAGGAACTTAGCGGATCCTTTGACTAAAGCATTACCTCACAGTAAGTTTGAGGGTCATGTTGGTGCTTATGGTATTGGATACCGTAGCGATTGGCATTAGGCCAAGTGGGAGTCTGTTAGTAATATATGAGAGATGTCCTAAGGCAATCGCCTTATGTATGAACCATTTATATGATAAATGAAGATTCACTATTTGAGTATACATGTTTAATGTATTTGATTGGATCTTAAACTCATTTCTTGAATGTCACGATACGATTCACGGCATGAGAGAATTTGTGATTGGATCACAACTAGTGAGTATCTCTACATGTGTAATTGTGATGTATCGGAATTATCCTAGTCGATGAATTGATGGATTTGGACACCATCGATTACAGTGAGACTCGCAGGTATACTCCTTGGTGTATCCAAGCGGTGATTCTCCTTTGGTGGAGACATAGTGATGTCGGAGTTAATCGTGGATGCTAGTTATGGTAACTAGTTCATTGGAGTGACCAGTAAGACTTCATATGGTTCTCTGCATATATAGATATGTCAATGAAGTTCTTCTTGTGGCTTAAGTGCGATGTTCCTTTGACTTGCGGTATTCAAGTCATCTTGATCATGGAGACTTATGCTTTGACATCTTAAGCAAACATCTCTAAGGAGATGTGGACCCGGATGATTGGGTATAAGTCGAAGTGATCGAAGGTGTTTGAATAGCCTATAAAGGATTCACCACTCCTTGCGAGGAGATGTATACCCATGGCCTCTCGTCGGATTGTTACTAAAGTCTTTGGCCAAAGCATTACATGTTTAGAGTAAGGTACTCTTGATACATGTGGAGTAACTAGAATCCGTGGGGCGAGGAAATGATACTTGGGCTAGGTGTGGCGTAGTCGGCCTAGTGAGGTGACACAATAGACCATGTCTGAACCAAGTGGGTATAAGATGAGTGAAGGGAATGGGGCACGATTCATTCGAGCTCTGAAGGGTTTGAAATAGTTACGGATCAAGTTGATCTTTTAGGTTAATTGGGGATCATGATGTACTACTAGGTGCCACTCATGATCGTTCTATAATTAATGGTTAATTATAGGCGGCCAACATAAACCGAGAACCTATTTGGTCACACGCGCGAGTGTAATCCAAAGGATTTAAAGCGAGCTTGAGAATGGGATTCTCGGCGAGAAACTATGTTTGGTTGGACCAAACATAAGCGAGCATGAAATTGTTTGATCGCAATGGAAGCGTGGGATGGGCAGTCTTATGAAGACATAATGGATGGACCAAAATGGTTTGGTCCTAATCCAATGGATGAGAATAAACCAAAGGGTTTGGTTTATATTAAACGAATGAACCAAAGGTTGGTTCGTTCGCTTTAACTTAAAATAAACCATCATGGTTTGGTTTATTTTAACTTATCTTAATGGAGCGGTTAACGGGCTTTATGGATATGATCCATTAACCATTAAGAGAATTAGTTCTCTATAAAAGTGGGCTTAAGGGATTGTTAAACCCTAACTAATCCAATCATCCAAACCCTAGCCGCCTAACACAAAGTTCCAGTGTGCCGCCCACCATAGCTCCTCCAACCGGGCGCCCAGAAGGCGGCTTCCTTCCTCCTCGCGGCGCCGAGGTGCTGCCGGAAGAGTTCCGCGATCCTCCTTAGGTTTGGCATCAAGGTAAGCACTTGGCTTCCTTTGTTAGCCGGGCGCCTATCTCTCTTCCACCAAGCTGTCCAGTTTTCTGACAGCTTCTTCTCCGCCGAGCGCTGCTTGACGACGGTTAGTGCCCGACAGCGCTAACATACCGATTTGATCTCCGTAATCCTCTGAGGTGGAGGACGGCGATTCGCCAATCGCTGACGAATACCTTCTCGGAGAAGCAAGTCTTGAGGACTTGTTTTAGGTCCGAATTTGATTCGATCATGATCATCTCTCGATCACGCTGCCTTCAACACGAGGCTAGTAACCCGCACGTAAGACGGCTCGTGGCTTGGCGGTCATCCCGAGGAGCTCGGCGTGGATACGGATAGAGACGATTCTTACGAGGATCGTTCCGGTTGATGCCGTTCCCGCTACACGTCATACGGAAGGTATAACGTAGTTTAATTTCCTTTTGTTGCAATTTTAATTTACGGTTATGTCTACACTTGTTGTAATAGCATGCGTGTGTTGTGTGTGTTGTAATAAATAGGAGTATTTATTATTTTTATTGCTTCCGCTGTGCTCATGTTTACGAAACATGATCGAACACACACACGCCGCGGTGCCGGAAACCCAACACTTTTGATAGGCATGTGAAGGGAATGGGAATCATATGTATGGCAGTTTGATGGCAGTATAGTCTTTTAGTATAAGTGGGATATTGTTGGGATGTATTCGGAAAGCATAGCCTTTGTATGAACATCTTTATTTTTGAAATAAGAATCACATGATCATTGTTTGCATTTTATGGTTATGCATATTGTCTGATACATTACATTGTATATAATATGGTGTGTGGTGTCGCACAGAAGATCATGTTATCAGTTCCTTGTAGAGTATAAGTAGAGGCTCACAACCAAGATGGTTTTGGACAAACCATTGGTATGGTTGTAGTGTAATTTGGTATTGGTTTGTCTTGACTATAGAATTACACTATTACACTTTGTGTGTATTGAGTAGGACTGACTTAGAGGTGATTCAATTTATTGCTGACTACATAATTGAATCAGACCTCAGATATTATGGTGTACATGCTCTTAATCCCGATATAATAATGGACACATGTACTTAATATCCATTTCTTTGATTTACCAATGTGCGATATTTATGGATTAAATCGATAGGCTCAGTAAGTTGGAAAATAATATTATTTACATGGTGTGCCATTGATTATAGGAGGAAATGGTATCCTATATATTAGGATGATGATGTCCCCTTGAAGAGCTCATAAGGATCATCATGTAAATTTTGCAGGTGGACTTAGTACTTCATGATGATAAGGTTGAGTGGTACTACTTATGGAGTTAGATGTTAAATAATTAATTGTCAGTAAATTAATTAATTAACGGGCATTCGATATCTTAAACACGGGAAGATATTTGTACAATTAATATATAGATCCCATATTTAATTATGGGGGTTGGTGAGGTAGATTAATGATAATCCTTTAGTGGAATGGATTATCATTAATGGATCAGATTTTATGTGTGCTGGATCCATTAGGTGGCCAAGATCCAACTCCTCATGGTCCTTATTGTAGCCTATTAAAACCCTCAATAAGCCTAGATCCAACGGACATAATTAAAAGGAGGTTTGGACAAAATCTATAAATAGGAGGCAAGGCTTGGGCGGCAAAGAAGAATTGGGATTCTAGGTTTTGCTTCCAAGGCTTGGGTGCCAAGAAGTTGGTTTAGGGTTTTGTCTCCTTTGGCCGACTGCTCAAGAAGGTTTTAGGGATTTTTTTTCTTCTTGGTCGGTGCACCTTCTTCTTCCCCTAGGGTCGGCATCGCCATCTTGTCCACTCTCTCTTTTGGTCGGCAGCAAAGCAAGGTGGAAGGGCTGCTTTCTTCTTTGGTTTTAGCCGGTTCATCTCTCCCATTCCTTAGGGTCGGCGGACACCAAGGATTGGTTCTTGGTAGTTGGCACAGGTAAGGAGAAGAAGGGAGTGTTTGTCTTCCCTTTGTTCGGAGCGAGCAAGGAAGGGAAGATAGAGATCTAGGAGGCTTCAACTCTTAGAGGATCGTTGCCCACACAAGGTCCAAGAGAAGGATAAGTAATACAATAGAAGATCAAGAGGTAAACAAGAGGTATAATCTTGTTTGTTTTGATTTAGTTCTTTTGTATCATGTATGTGGTTAATTTACTTGGACCCCGATGATAAACACAAAAAATGGTGATCCGTACATCATCTATTCCGTAGCTAATTGAGGAAAAGAGTTAGGTTTCTTGAACAACAAGTTTGTTCAAGAGACCACTCAAATCGAATAGCACGATGATAGATCGGTTGCTTGGGTGATCCATCTTCGTCAAGGATTATTTTTTTTAATCCGGGGACGATTATAGGATCGCCATGCACAAGCGACCGAAGTGGGAAGCAATTCCCTACAGTCACTTGTTTGTTCCTCCTCATCCTTACTTCTTTTGGGCTCCCTTGAGGGTTGGAAAGGCTTCTAGGTTGTGGAGAAGAAGGATCCATACGACTAGAGAAAGAGAAATCAAAACACACGGTGCATTTGGGTGTGGAAACGCACGTCATGCATTACTTAACCTCGCGTACTATGACCGTGTGAAAACACATGGCCAGGCCGTGGGCACCTCGGGTCAGTCGGGCACGGCAGTGTGAAAACACATGGCCAGGCCATGTGCCCCCATTTTTCTCCTTTCGTGCACAACGGTTCGAATTTTCTCACACGCCTTGCCGTGTAAGCTAAAATTGATTTTTATTTTTACCTAGCAAGTTATTTCTTGTCCTAATGCTAAACAAAATGGAAATCAAACTTCAAATTAACCAAATGAATGCAATATAATAAAAAGTAAACCTAAGAACTAAACTTGGGTTGCCTCCCAAGAAGCGCGCTTTGTTTAAGGTCTTTTAGCTCGACCACACTCCATTATCAAATCGGCTCCGGAGGTTCTGTAAACCTTTATTCAACTATCTCGGGATTAACATCTGGTGGGCTCGGCTTTACCCTGCTAAAAGTGAAGCCGTCTAGGAAGAGAGTTTTACACTCTGACAGATTGAAGAGGATGATCTCCCTGTCTACCTCCAACGAGATCTTGTGTGCTTTTATGTCTATGCACACCACCACAGTCGCTAGAAAGGGCCTTCCCAAGATGATGGGATTCTGGGGATCTAGTCCTATGTCGAGTATAATAAAATTCATATATATCACGAAGTTCTCGATGACCACAGGCGCATGTGCTAGCATGCCGATGGGTTCCTTGACTAAGTCGTCCCCTATACGAATACCAAGGTTCGCTAGTTGGAGCCCATTCAGTCCCATCTTCAAATATTATGCATAGGGCATCACACTTACTGATGACCCCAAGTCGCATAGCACTTCATCGAAGCTTTCCCCATAAATCGAGCAGGGGATAACAAATTCACCTGGGTCCTCAAGCCGGGGTGGAATTTTATCTTCAATTTCGGCTTGGTAGGGTAGGGTGGAAACCATGGCTACACACCCCTTGGTGAATCTGGTTCTCTATGCTACTCTCTCACTGCACACTTCTTCTTCCTTAACTTGACTTAGCTCGGGTAATGCTGGAAAGCTCTTCATAGTTTGCGACACAATTTGGACTATCTGGATCATTTATGTCTCTAACATCCTTGTGTGACTTGCAAGACCATCAACAGTGTCCTTCAAGTCTCTGATTGACTCCTCTATTTTCTGATGTTAGCGACGGAACTCTACATTGGCCTTCGTTTGGATAGAAATGAAGTCTTCCATCATCAATTGTAATCTAAACTTCTATGGCTGCTGCTGCCCATTGCCCTATTGCTGCCCATACCCTCCTGATGGTTGGAAGTTTCCTGAGTTATTCTGATAGGAAAAAATCGGGTGGTTCCTCCATTCAAGATTGTAGGTACTAGAGTTGGGGTGTTGGGACTTTGATTATAATCCCCAACCGCATTGCAATTCTCAATCTGCTCTTCTGAGCCACTCTGCCCTCCATAGTTGCCCTCCCGATACGCTACTGCTCCTTCTCCAAAGTCAATGGCTACACATGTAGATGCAGGATTTAAAGAGTTGAAACGTCTACTAAGAGCGTCCATCCTTACTATTAGGTGGTCCATGGAGTTGATAGCATATCTTCCCCATGCAGGAGCTAGGTGACTACGTTCGGAAGCCCATTGATGGTGGTTCTAGGCCACCTATTATTGGATCGATTTGAGTGCTAGAGGGGGGTGAATAGCGCAAGGAAAACTTTTCGAATTCGTTCATCAATTCGATACACAAGAAGAGTAAAGTGTAGCGGAAAATAAATATAACAATTTTGTTTTTAATTGGTTCATAGCCTTCGGCTGGTAATCCAAAGCCCTAATCGGCCCTAGACCGCTGACGAGGGCACAGCACTAAAAACACTCCTCCTCGTTAGAGGTAGGAGTGCGAGTACAATCAATACTAAAAAAATCAAGGTAGAGGGACACTTCTCCTTGTTACGATTAAAACTCGATAAGGAAAGATGTGAACAAGATTTAAAGACGACAATTTAATAAAAGTATACCAACGACTATTGAAGATAGGACTTGAGCTCTTGTCGTCGGAGATACGGTAGCACTTCATCATCGTAAGATAGTCGTAGAAGAGTAGCGTAGCAAGAGCACTTTTGAGCACTTAGAATGATGGAAATTGGGTGGAGAACCCCTACTTTTATAGCCTTGTGAAACCCTAATCGTTGAGATGAAGTTTCATGAGGTGATGCCACCTTGCCCTTGAGAAATGAAGATAAGCTTTGACTCTCCTTGAGGATGATCCTGACCAAGAATGATCATACTCCTTACTACCGATCGATACAAGCCATTAGTCGACTGATGGCAGGGTTTCCAGCTGCAATGAAGAGTTAGCTCTAAAATGCAGTTAATATAAGTAAGTTTGATGGACGTTTACCATCCGATCTCAACTTAGACCTTCCATAGAAAATCTTGGTTAGATCATCACCTAAGGACGTCTCTGTATAGAAGACATGACCTTACTTACACTCACTCACACGAGCTTACCTCAACCTTTACCTTTGAAGCTTCGCTTTTGGTCTTCACCTGAGTTCTTCGGCTCCCTCCGAAGTCCTCCCGGTGTTGCCCGACCACCACGGTTTCCTCCGGGTGTCGCTGACCTTCCACTTAAGCTTAGTGTTCTTGCACACTTGATTCAGCTCGTGAGATAACAAAATGAACTTAACTTTATGTATTTTCTATAATCAAAACTCAGGTTTGATTCAGGTGTGTACTGCACCAACACATCTTCTATCAGCTCCTCTACTTCCTCGATAGTCTTATTCATAAGTTCTCCTCCTGTGGAAGAATCGAGGGACATCTTTGTGGCATACGTGATCCCATTATAGAAGATGTGGATCACTAGCCACCTTTCCAGTCCATGGTGGAGGCATTGGTAAAGTAGCCCCTTGTAAAGATCCCAAGCTTCAAATAGGGACTCCCCCTTCCTTCTGACGGAAGCTTGTGATTAGATGGTGCATGTGAGTAGTTTTGCTTGGTGGGAAGTATTTATTCAAGAATTGCTGCTCACATTGCTCCCATGTAGTAAGGCTTCCCGAAGGCAAGGAGTGAAGCCATGCCTTAGCCTTATCCCACCATGAGAATGGGAATAGGCTCAGGCGGATCACGTCTGCAGGGACTCTATTTATCTTCATCGTCAAGTAGATTTCCAAAAATGTCTTCAGGTGTTGGTTCGGGTCTTCAGTCGTAGATCCCCCGAATTGACTTTGAAGGTTAAAGCTTCTCTTCTCGCTTCGCCACAGTCGCTTGTGCATGGAAATCTTATCATACGTCCCCAGATTAAAAAAAAATCCAGATGAAGATGGATTACCCAAGCAACCAATCCATCATCGTGCTATTCAATTTGAGTGGTCGCTTGAACAAACTTGTTGTTCATGCAACCTAACTCTTTTCATCGATTAGCTGCGGAATAGATGATGTACGGATCGCCAATTTTTTTGTTTATCATCGGGGTCCAAGTAAATTAACCACATGCATGATACAAAAGAACTAAAATCAAAACAAACAAGATTATACCTCTTGTTTACCTCTTGATATTCTATTGTATGTCCTATCCTCCTCTTGGACATCGTGTGGGCGGCGATCTTCTAAGAGTCCTAGCCTCCTAGATCGCGTGTCTTCCCTTCCTTGCTCACTCCGAACAAGGGAAGATAATTCTCCCTTCTTCTCCTATCTATTGCCGACCACCAAGCCTCCTTGCTAGGTTGTTTCCACCGGCCAAAGGAGAGGGAGAAAGATATTTGGAGAGGATGTAGGGCATCGGCCAATTGGAGAGAAAGAGGCGTCGACCAAGTGATGGAGTTGGCCCTAGTTGTCGCCGCCCAAAGGAGAGGCTAACTTAGGTTTCCACCGCCCAATAGGAGAAGCAAACCCTAGCCACCTCCAACGCCAACCAACAAACCCTAGCCCAACCTTGCTTGCCGTCCAAGCCTCTAGCACGCCAGCAATCAAACCCTAGGTTCTTCTTCCACGCCCAAGCCTTGGAATCTATTTATAGATTTCGACCAAGCCTCCTTTTAATCGTGTCTGTTGGATCTAGTCTTAATGAGGGTTTTAATAGACTACAATAGGGACCATGAGGAGGAGTTGGATCTTGGCCAACTAATGGATCCGACCCACATAAAATCTGATCCATTAATGATAATTCATTCCACTAGAGGATTATCATTGATCTACCTCACCAACCCCCATAATTAAATATGGGCTCCATATATTAATTGTACAAATATCTCCCCGTGTTTAAGATATCGAATGTCCATTAATTAATTAATTTATTGATAATTAATTATTTAACATCTAACTCCATGAGCAGTACCACTCAACCTTATCATCATGCAGGACTAAGTCCACCTGCAGGATTTACATGATGATCCTTATGGGCTCCTCAAGGGGACATCATCATCCTAATATATAGGATACGATTTCCTCCCATAATCAACGACACACCATGTAAATAATATCATTTCCCAACTTACCGGACCTATTGATTTAACCCATAAATCTCGCCCATTGATAAATCAAAGAAATAAATATTAAGTACATATGCCTGTTATTATATCGAGATTAAGAGCATGTACACCATAATATCTGAGGTCTGATTCAATTATATAGTCAGTATAAATTGAATCACTTCTAAGTCGATTCTGTTAAATACACACAAAGTGTACTTGTGTAATTCTATGGTCAAGATAAACCAATACCAAAGTACACTACAACCATCCCAATGGTTTGTCCAAAACCATCTTGGTTGTGAGCCTCTACTTATACTCTACAAGGAACTGCTAACATGATCTTCTGTGCGACACCACACACCATGTTATCTACAATGTAAAGTATTAGACAATATGCATAACTAAAAATATACAAACAATGATCATGTGATTCTTATTTCAAAATGAAGATGTTCATACAAAGACTAGGCTTTCAGTATACATCCCAACAGACTTTGCTGAACCATGTGTATGAGTGTCGGTTTCAGCTCAAAGTTGCTTGCCGAAATAGATAGTCCAACTATGCTCGTCCTAAATTCTCTAGCACTAGGGGATGAATAATCCCGCAGAGGTCGACTACCTATATTCACTTAGGATACAGCTTGGTCCTCCATCGTCTGCTGTTCAGTTCTCCGGCAATGATAGGTTTGTTCGATTTTTAAATCAATCAGAATCAAGCCTTCTGATCCTAGGCGTCGAAGCATATGAAGAACCGAGCCACAAAATTAGGAGTATTTACCTAATGTTTAGAACCAAGAAATAAACAAATCTAGCTAACTAAATCAAAGAGCCAATAAGAAAATGTAGAACTATTGCTAAAATAAAATAAAAACCAAATCTAGATATAGAAAATCAAAAACTGAAGTAAATAAAGTAAAATAAAAAGAAAGTAAAGAAAGTAAATAAATTTAATCCTAAGTCCGATCCAATTATCAACTTCTTGATTCGATATCGAATCAATCAGTCCCCGGTAACGACGCCAAAAACTTAATGCACGTGAATACAACCTCAAATTTTGTGATGGAGACCATCGAGGACTTGAAGCGCACGCTCGTGATCAACGCCCGCAAGTGCACGGATGTCATTAAGTAATAAAAAGATTTATCGATCCCATAGGGACTGAGATTCGAGTACCGACCTATTCGATAGACATTATTGTTCTGAAGTCAAATCTAATTGTTGTGATTGAGAGGGTTGTCGGCGGTCCTAACTCAATACGGTGTCACACGGACGAAGAAAAGGCTTGCTACAAGTCTTTGGAAGGGATTCTAGGATTTTGGTTTCGCTTGTGTGTCGCAAAACATGCTACCAATTGAGCATTGTCTAAACGTCTAACTATGGTCTTGTGGAAGGGACATCATGCACTCCCTCGATGAGCCTTCGCATCTATCAGGAGCTATCTCTGCCTTACAAGGACAAGATAGGTGGTACGAGGATGTTTAATCAATCCCTACGACAAATCATTTCTAATTATATCGCACCCTTCTATCCATAGTTACAGGAGATGAGGCCAACCCCTAAGTTCCTTTTTAATTCCCCTAAATCTTAGATACAAGGGTTGTCACCCCTTGTATCGGCTAAGCACAGTAGATAGAAAACAAAAACAAATAGATATTGGCCTAAACTAATAGCAATTGCAAATAGAAACTCAAGAACAGAATTTAATTTGGACTAACATGTTCTACGCACACAAACTACTCCCTAATCCTAGAATCGAAGAAACTACTCCATAAATATGAGAGGAGAAACACAAATCATGTTCATATTCGAATAAACAAAAGATAACATGCAAAGAATATAAATTACAATGCAATATGTTCTTTTCTCCAGCATTGAAGTGCAGAAATTGGATATCTAGTGGCCTTCCTCCTCCTCGTTGCGAGTTTCCGAAGATTTTTAGGGCTTCGGAGTGTCGTCCCAGCCATCGTGCCCCCTATAGGGTTTGGGCGTAGCTTTCCTTATATAGACATCACGTCGAATCCTCACGAAATCTAGAAAAAACTCCTGGTCACGTCAAGTTGCCTAGCAGCCACACGCCCATGTGAAAACACATGACCAAGACATGTGTAAGGTTGTGGCAGCCATTTCGAACCCTGGACATGATCGTGTGTAGCCACACACCCAGGACGTGTCCCACTCTATGTCCAGCTGCTAAATACCACCTTTTTGCTCCGAAAGCATGGCATTTTCCCCATGGAATGCTATCCTGCACACAAAAGTATAAAAAGCATATCTTCGAACCAGAAAATAGGAAATCCAAGAAAAATAAAGTAAAATATGCATGAAACAAACATAAAACAAAACGTGATGTGAGCAAAAACTACTCCTAAAACCCTATATGTTTTGCTCACATCAACATCTCTCATATATCACTAACATGGACTATCACCCATGTTGGGATGTATATTGAAAAGTCTATCTTTTGAATGAACATCTTTATTTTGAAATAAGAATCACATGATCCTTGTTTACATATTTATGGTTATGCATATTGTCTAATACATTACATTGTAGATAACATGGTGTGTGGTGTCACATGGGAGATCATGTTATCAGCTCCTTGTAAAGTATAAGTAAAGGCTCACAACCGAGATGACTTTGGAAAAACCATTGGTATGGTTGTAGTGTGATTTGGTATTGGTTTGTCTTGACCATAGAATCACAATAGTACACTTTGTATGTATTGAGCAGGACCGACTTACAGGTGATTCGATTTATTGCTGACTACATAATCGAATCGGACCTCAGATATTATATTGTACATGCTCTTAATCCCGATATAATAATGGGCACATATACTTAATATCCATTTCTTTGATTTACCAATGGGCGTGATTTATAGATTAAATCGATAGGCTCGGTAAGTTGGGAAATAATATTATTTATATGGTGTGCTGTTGATTATAGGAGGAAACTGTGTCCAATATATTAGGATGATGATGTCCCCTTGAGGAGTGTTAGTAATATATGAGAGATGTCCTAAGGCAATCGCCTTATGTATGAACCATTTATATGATAAATGAAGATTCACTATTTGAGTATACATATTTTATGTATTTGATTAGATCTTAAACTCATTTACTGAATGTCCACGATATGATTCATAGCATGAGAGAATTTGTGATTGGATCACAACTAGTGAGTATCTCTACATGTGTAATTGTGATTTATCGGAATTATCCCTAGTCGATGAATTGATGGATATGGACACCATCAATTCTGTCGAGACTAGCACGAGGTATACTCCTTGGTGTATCCAAGCAGCTGATTCTCACTAGCTGGAGACATAGTGATGTCCGGAGTTAATCGTGGATGCTAGTTATGGTAACTAGTTCATTGGAGTGACCAGCCATAAGACTTCATATGGTTCTCTACATATATAGATATTTCAATGAAGTTCTTACTGTAGCTTAAGTGCGATGTTCCTTTGACTTGCGGTATTCAAGTCATCTTGATCATAGAGACTTATGCTTTGACATCTTAAGCAAGCATCTCTAAGGAGATGTGGACCCGGGAGGATTGGGTATAAGTCGAAGTGATCGAAGGTGTTTGAATAGCCTATAAAGGATTCACCACTCCTTATGGGGAGATGTATACCCATGGCCTCTCGTCGGATTGTTACTAAAATCTTTGGCCAAAGCATTATATGTTTAGAGTAAGGTACTCTTCGATACATGTGGAGTAACTAGAATCCGTAGGACGAGGAAATGATACTTGGGCTAGGTGTGACGTAGTCAGCCTAGTGGGGACTGACACTATAGACCATGTCCTGAACCAAGTGGGTATAAGATGAGTGAAGGGAATGAGGCACGATTCATTTGAGCTGCTGAAGGGTTTCAGAAATAGTTCTGGATCAACCGTTGATCTTTTCGGTTAATTGGGGATCATGATGTACTACTAAGTGCAACTCATGATCGTTCTATAATTAATGGTTAATTATAGACGGCCAACATAAACCGAGAACCTATTTGGTCACACGCACAACGAGCATAATCCGAAGGATTTAAAACGAGCATGAGAATGGGATTCTCAGACCGAGAGAAACTAGGTTTGGTTAGACCAAACATGAAGCGAGCATGAAATTGTTTCAGTCGCAATGGAAGCATGGATGGGCCATGTCTTGTGAAGACATAATGGATGAACCAAAATAGTTTGGTTCTAATCCAATGGAGGAGAATAAACCAAAGGGTTTGGTTAATTTTAAACGAATGAACCAAAAGTTGGTTCGGTTCATTTTAACTTAAAATAAACCATCATGGTTTGGTTTATTTTAACTTATCTTAATGGAGCGGGTTAACGGGCATAATGGTTATGATTCAATAACCATTAAGAGAATTAGTTCTCTATAAAAGAGGGCTTAAGGGATAATTAAGCCCTAATCCAAAACCCTAGCAAAAGTTGCCGCCCACCTCTCCTTGGAGTTATTCGGCACCAACCCTAGCTTGCCACCCAGCTCCTTGTGCCGGCGTCCAAGCTTCAGCCGGTGATCCTCCGGCAACCCTCCGGTGATCTCCTTTAGGTTAGACATCAAGGTGAGCTTTATCTTCCCTTGGTTGGCCGGTGCCTATCTCCTCCACCAAAGCTGTCCAGTTTTCTGGACAGCTTGTTCTCCTCTCGTCGGAGCGTCGTTTGGACGATGGTTAGAGCTCCGACAGTGGCTAACTTACCGGGTATTCGATCTCCGGTAATCCTATGAGGTGGAGGACGAAGGATTCGTCAATCGGTTGACGAATACCTCTCCGGAGAAGCGAGTTTTGAGGACTCGTCTTAGGATCCGAATTTGGATTCGGATCGTGATCATCTCTCGATCACGTCGTCTTCAACATGAGGCTAGTAACCCGTACGAAGACGAAGCTCGTGGCTTAGCAAAGTCATCCTAAGGATACTCGGCGTGGATACGGATAGAGACGATTCTAGCGAGGATCGTTCCAGTTGATGCCGTTCCCGCTACACGTAATACGAAAGGTATAACGTAGTTAAATTTCCTTTTATTGCAAATTTAAATTTATGGTTATGTCTACACATGTTGTACTATGCATGCGTGTGTTGTGTGTGTTATAATAAATGTAGATTTATTATTTTTATTTCTTCCGCTCTGCTCATGTTTACAAAACATGATCGAACACACACACGCCGTGGTGCCAGAAACCCAACGAGGAGCTCATAAGGTTCATCATGAAAACCCTGCAGGGGGACTTGGTCCGGCATGATGAAAAGGTTGAGTGGTACTACTCATGGAATTAGATGTTGATTAATTAATGGTCAGTAAATTAATTAATCGATGGACATTCGAGATCTTAAACACGGGAAGAAAATGTACATATAATATATGGAGCCCATATTAACTTATGGGGGTTGGTGAGGTAGATCAATGATAATCCTTTAGTGGATTGGATTATCATTAATGGATCGGACTTTATGTGGGCTTGATCCATTGGTTGGCCAAGATCCAACTCCTCCTCATGCTCCCTATTGTAGCCTATTAAAACCTGATGAAGCCTAGATCCAATGGATGAAAACAAAACTCTAGAATCAATGGTAGAGATTGAATCTCTAGATCCGACGGTTGAGATTAAATCTCGAGATCCGACGGTTGAGATTAAATCCTTAGAACCAATAGTGGAGATTAAAACAAGGATTATCCCTAACTTTATAAAAGGAGTAAAAGGGGTGGGCGTCAAAAAAAATTGAAGAGGGATTAGGGTTGGGGCGGCAAGGAGCTTGAAGGCTAGGGTTTTGGAGTTTGCTTTGGGCGGCCACAAATAAGGAATTTATTTCCTTCTTCTTCTTCTTCCATTAGGTGGCCGGCGCCCATCTCCTTCTCTCCCCTTGCCGGCGTCCAAACCTCCTCCTTCCCTTCTCCTTGACAGTGGAAACAAGGCTTAGGGTCTTCCCTTAGAGCTCTTGGCCAACATCCATCTTCTTCACCCAATCCTTCTTGGCCGTCGGCAAGCACCAACCTTGGAGCTTGGTGGTTGGTTGAAAGAAGGAGAGTTTTGTTTCTATTCTTCCTCTTGTTCTGAGTGAGCAAGGAAGGAAGATTGGTGATCTAGGAGCTACAACTTTTGGTAGATCATCGCCCATACAACGTCAAAAAGGAGGACATACGATAGAAGATCGAGAGGTATAATACTTGTCTATTTTCTTATGTAACATGTTTATGATTGTTTTCAATTATATATGCATGATATATTCTGTTTTGTGGCTAATATAACTTGGACCCTGAACATAAACACAAAAGCCAGCGATCCGTACATCGTCTATTCTGCGGCTATTCGTAGAATAGAGGTTGGTTGCTTGAACAACAAGTTTGTTCAAGTGACTACTCTAATCGAATAGCATGACGATGAAACAGTTGCTTGGGTAATCCCTCTTGTCAAGGATAAATTTTTTTTATCCGGGGACGTAGAAGAGATCGCCTTGAACAAGTGACCGAGTTTAAGCGGGAAGCGAAGTTTCCTCCCTTCAAGTGGTATCAGAGCTTCGGTTCCGGGCAAAACCCTTCAAGTGGTATCAGAGCCACGGTTTCCGATTTTGTTTGTTTAGGATTTGGTTACTTTTATCCACTTTTCATATATTATATGTGCCGGATAATAGTAGGATATGCGTAGGTTAACTCTTTGGTTGCAGGCATAGGATCCAACTATTATGGCCATATGTGTGTATGTGATTGTATGTGTGTAATTGTATACTTTATTGAATCCTCGGAGTTGACGAGGCTAGTATTTAATTTTTATTTGTAAATTGGATACGACAATATTTAGCCACTCTTTTTATTTTAGTTTACTTTCGATATAGATTTCATGTACACTCCCTCGTGGAGTATAGGATCGATGGATGTAAATTAAAATATTTAGTCTTAGATCGGATCTCCGGATGGCTCATACATGGCGTAGGAGAAGCGGACGAGATGGCGATATGACGGGAGACATATTGAAGACAAAAGCCATAATAGTTGGAAAATTTTTATTTTTTATATTTATTGCTTATTGTTTGATATGCATGTCGAAGGCTAGAAAATTCCTCAATTTCAAATTACTATGTGGGAGAGGGATATTTTTATAAATTCCCACGCCCTCCATTACGATTTGACATGTGATGCAAACAAACTTGCGCGTCGGCTCTGAGTGCCTTCCTCCCCATCGGATGAGTTTGTTTACGGATCACAAGGTCAAATATGGTTATAGGAAATTATTAAGGAGCGTGTGTACTTCCCCATCAAAAGGCACAAAACCCGAGATAATTACCTTGGTACCGAGTAATGGTGAACACTTAGATACAAATATAAGTATCCTCTCCATCGGAGTCACTGCTTTTATTTGTATGGCCAAAGAGGAACCAACTATTAATTTGACTTGTCAAAAAGTTAGGTTGACAAGATAGTAAAATTAATGGGTAAAACCTCCTCTTACAAATGTAGAATTCCTATACGTCCACACTATCGTGGCATATGATATTCTCGGTGTTTTGAGGTGTTGGTTGATTTTAAAATTTTATTGTTTAAGGAATCAATAATTTTTTGAAATCTAATGTTTTGATCTATGTGATTCTTAGGTTTTCTTTCAAAATGACTTTCAACCCACTTGCTGTGATACTGAAAGAGAATAAACTTACTGGACCCAACTATGTTGATTGGAAGAGGAATCTTGACATTGTCTTGACTGCTGAGGAATACAAATATGTACTCCTCGAAGAGTGCCCTCCTAAGCCTGTGGATGATTCTGGGGAAAAGGATAAGGATAGTTATAAGAAGTGGATTAAGGCCGATGAGATGGCGTGGTGTTACATTTTGGCATCTATGTCAAATGTACTGCAACATCAGCATCAAGCCATGCCCACTGCTTATGACATGATGCTCAATCTCAAAGAACTTTTCAGACACCAGAATCGGGCTGCTAGGCAGGAAACCATGAGAAACTTGATGACGACCACCATGATCGAGGGAACACCCGTGAGGGATCATGTTCTCAAGATGATGGCTCATTTAAATGAGTTAGAAGTTCTTAGAGCTGAGATCGATGGAGAAACCCAGGTCGATATCATTCTCCAGTCTCTACCTAGGAGTTTTGAGCAATTTCGCCTGAACTACAACATGAACAAGAGGTTGTATTCATTGGCGGAGCTTCTGACAGAACTCCAGGCGGCAGAGGGGCTATTTCGTCAGAGTGCTCAGGCGCATGCCAGGGTTACCCAAAAGGTTTCTACTTCTAAGACGAAAGGCAAGCAGAAGAAGAAACAAGCTGGGGCAAAGGCAGTGGGAGGAACTCAGGGAGGAGTGAAGAAGGCGAAAGGCAAGTGCTTCATTTGTAAGCAGACTGGACACTGGAAGAAGGACTGCCCCAATTGCAAGCTGAACAAAGGTATATCTTTTGGTCTAGTCGTTGAAACATGTTTAGCGGTGTTATCTACCGGCACCTGGTGTGTAGATATGGGAGCCACTGATCATGTCTGCAATACTTTGTAGGGGTTCCAGGAAACCAGACGACTGGCTGAGGGAAAGATTATCATATACTTGGGCGATGCCACGAAGGTGGCCGCTGTTGCAGTGAGAGACGTTTATTTATCTTTTGAGAAAAAAAAAGTTTTGGTTCTTAAGAATTGCTTTTATGCACCTTTATTTAGAAAGAATTTAATTTTAATTTCTAAATTGTTTATGGATGGATATTCTATTTCTTTTAATGACAGAGTTGTTATAAAAAGAAATAGGGAGATTATCTGTTCGGGTGCATTGATAGGAAATTTATACACACTTGAACCAAAAGCTCCCACGATGCAAATAGAAGTTAATAACTCATCTTCTAATTCCAATAAGAGAAAAGAACCTTCGAAGATGAACTAAACATATCTTTGGCATCTTAGGCTTGGTCATATTAACCTAAGAAGAATTCAAAGGTTGATAGCTGATGGACCTCTGGGTTCATTAGTGGTGGAAGATTTCCCAACCTGCGAATCTTGCTTGGAGGGTAAAATGACCAAGAGGGATTTTAAGGCCAAGAGGTATAGAGCCAAAGATGTGTTAGAACTGGTTCATTCTCATTTATGTGGTCCTATTGTTAGTTATAGCCCTAGAACCAATCATGTGTTGGTTGAATAGGGAACATTTTGTATCATATTCTACAAAGGCAAAGGATTGGTTATTATATTTACATCTTGCTTGTGCCAGCTAAATTAAATATAATAATGCCCTAGAAAAGTAGGTTCTTATCTACAGCACATCAATTGACAGAATTGATTATGAGAGGCTGTAGAGAACACTTTCCTAAATGTTCCTAGTCAAGTATTAATATGCAAGGGCAATATTAATACATAAAGACTAGCATGTAGGTCAATTGATGACTTGATCTCACAAGTCATGGATATATGATATCAAGTTGACACATGGGTATATATTAGAGAATATATACTGAATTGACCCGCCATGAGAAAGTTTCATGGATCGTCATATGAGTGTCATAAACTTTCTCATGTGACTATTGGTATGAATAGTCCTCAAACCTGAAGTCACTACGGTTCCCTACATAAGGAGTTATGTACTTTGGTATCGTCAAACGTCACCCGTAACAGGGTGGACCATAAAGGCGATTACTGGGTATATAACAAATTATGCGGAGGGATGTGAGTGATGTAGATGGGATCTATCCCTCCCATATGACGGGAGTGATATCTGTGGGCCCCTTGATTGAGTAGAACTACTAAAACGCATGGCCATGCTCGAATGAGTCAATATGAGATATTGAGCTCATTTGTTTGTGTTAGTTTACTGAGGGATCAAGAAAGACATTTATTGATCGAGGATGACACGGTCTATAGCTCATTGGTCAATCTGTTATCAAGGAGAGAAGGACGGTCATACATTATAGTAGTCACGGAAGGTTAGTCGGATCTTGACTTATTTGTAACTTAGGTAGCAATGATGTATTGCTAGATCAGCTCATTGCTTGTGTATCTAAAGAGTTTAGATCCACAGCGTTATGAGAGCCTATAGGGTCACACACAAAGAGCATGATGATTAGAAGAATTAGTGCATTCTAGTTTGACTAGAATAATTTGGGAATAAGCTTAAGTACAAAATGGTTTTGGACTTTAAGCAATAAATTTTAGCTTAGAGATTTCAGGAGATGAAGTCAATATGCTAAGCTGAATTGATTTAATGAGATTAATTCAATATGGTACCTTATTGATTTAATAAGATTAATTCAATATGATAACATAAGCTTAATTGAATTAATAAGATTAATTCAACATGCATGAATGCCACATAAGCATGCCACCTAAGCATGCCACATAAGCACCTAAGCTGAGGTGGAAGGAGACAAAGGGTTTTGACCTTTGGATTTCTCCACATGTGGCCCGCCAAACAAGGAGATAACTCCTTGTTTGATTATCTTTCAATGCAATTGATTGCATTGAATGTGATAGGAGGTGAAAGGTTTTCAATCCTATAAAACACCCCATGGGTGGCGTAGCCAAATGGGTTGAGTTGGAGCTTGGCTTGAGGCTTGGTGGTGAGGCTTTGGTTGTGTGGTTTTGTGAGTGTAGGCTAGCAAGAAGAGTAGTCTTCTTCTTCCTTTCTCTTTTCCCTACCTTCCTCTCCTTTAGGGACTTCTCTAGCAAGAAGTAAAGAGAGCTCTTCTAGTTTCTTTTGTGAGACAAGAGCTTGCTCGTGTGGATACATATAGAGCCGCGGACATTTGAGCGTGCTAAAGATCCAACAAACCCAAGGAAGCGGGATTACAAAGGGCGCATAACAAAGGTAATATTCTCCTATAAGATAGGTTTGGAGAAATTTATTTTTGTACGAGGTTTTCTTTCATGGATCACTTGGAAGGATCCTATTTTCCGTTGCATATGCTATTTTGCATAAAGATCCCTCTACGGTGGTATCGAGCCACTTGAAGATCGTATAAAAATAGGTTTTCTCTATTTTATATGATATAGAAGTAGGATAAATTTTATTATGAGTTGATAATTGCATTAGCAATTTTCAAACATAATAAAATATCAGATGTCTTTAAAGTTAAAATTGACATGGTGCATGGTTATGGCCTAGTCCCAAAAGTTTGTGAATGTGTGTGTTGTAATTCTTAATACGGCTGCGTGTCGTGCCTTTCTCCTAAAATTCTTGTTGTAAAATTAGTTTTAGACTCGATGTAACTCAGTATTTCTCCTTTTGTAATATACAAAATAAAGATGGAGGGTCCATTGGAAGATGATGTTACAAGGAGGAAGTTAACAACACAAGACAACCAAAAGGAAGCACTTGGGAGAAGATGCTATCCCTAGGTTGACCAATCAATCTTTTCATTGGCTTGAGAAGATTGTAGAATAAGGGCCATAACCATGACACGCTTAGTTTAATATGTATGTGATGCATGTTAATTTAGCTTATATGTGATGTATGCTAATATGTATGTGATGCATGTTTAAGTTTATTTCTTAATAAGTCAAAAACGATATGCCTACCAAAGTTTGGTACTCACTACTTCCTCGATCATTTGTTGTTGGGTTTGTCAAAGCAAAGCAATGCATTTTATCTTAGAAGAGTGCGAGTGGACAATCGTGATGTCCCGCTATCAAACTTGGTTAAGACTTAATTAAGTTTTTCTTAATTAATTAAGAAAGTAGAGGCATATGTTAGCTTTGAACATAAGTTTTAAAATTAGTTTTGTGTGATTTCCGAACATCAGCTTTGTCTTAGAAGTGGTCGTTGCTCCGATATCAAAGAAGGTCTCTGTGCCTCGCCACGGCCTGGAAGCTGGTTTAGGAATAAGCACTAAACTAATCTAAACTTAACTAAAGCTATTAAAGAGTTACATCAGATGTAATTGGCAAAAGATTGCCTACCTAATCATACTACGTCTTGGGCGATTAGCCAAAGCTAACTCAAGGCAATTATGATGTGGATCTTTATCCCATATAAATTTATAGCTAAATAGAAGCTAATGATGTAAGCAAAATGTGTTTGCCTACATCAATGATTAGCTCATATCAAAGCTATGAGAATTTAGTGGGAGTCTCATTTAATTAAAGGCCTAATTAAATGACTTAGGTATGATACTTAATTTTGCATTTTAATGTTGTAGATCACCATGTCATCTAACACGATACACCCCCTCAACTTGCGATCTGTCCTTGAGAAAGACAAGCTCAATGGAGCTAACTTTCTAGACTGGTATATGAACTTGAGGATTATCCTCAAGCAAGAACGTAAACTGTATGTCCTAGAGCAGTCTATCCTTGAAACACCGCCGCGCCACTCGTCTTTGAAAAGGATGCTTATAAGAAGCATCAAGATGACGCATTAGATGTGTCATGTCTTATGCTTGCCACCATGAACTACGAGCTTGAAGCAACATGAGAACATGGATGCCTATGATATGGTTGAGCATTTGAAACAACTATATCAAGGACAAGCTAGGCACGAGCATTTTGAAGTGTCTAAGGCTCTTTTGCATGCAAGATGCAGAAGGAACACTGTAGGAACTCACGTACTTAAAATGATTGGATACGTTGAGAACCTTGAAAGACTAGGTTTTCCAGAGCCAAGAATTGGCAAGATGTTATCCTGCAATCATTGCGGAAGCATATAATCAATTAGTCATGAATTATAACATGAATGAAATTGATAAACCTTTGCACAGATTCTCGGCATGTTAAGAACTACAACCGAATCTCAAGAAGAAAGTTAGTAATGTACTAATGGTCAAGAAGGGCAAAGGTAAGCAAAGGCAAGGGTAAGACCCAAGCAAAGGCAAGGCCAATTCATCCACTTCAAAGGGTAAAGGTAAAGTACCTAAGGAAGGGAATTTGTTTCCATTGCGGTGAGGCCGGACACTTTGGAAGCGGGCTGCAAAGTCTACCTTGAGGAAGTAAAGAATAAAAGAAGTGGGACTTACGCCTCGGTATACGTTATAGAAGTTAATCTATCTATTTCTTCTACATGGGTATTAGATCGGATGTGCATCTCACATTTGTACTAATGTGCGAGGGGGAGAAATAGTAGACTAATGGCAAAAGCGAAGTGGACCTACAGTAGGCAATGGCGAAAGTTCTTTCTTGTATTTGTAGGAACATATTCTTTGTCTTTGCCTTTGGGCTTATCTTAGAACTAGAGGAGTGCTTTTATGTACTGCATTAACAAGAACATAATTTACGTATCTTGTTTAGACAAGAAAAACTTTTCTTTTATAATAAAGGACAAATGTTGTTCCATTTATTTAAATGAAATGTTCTATTGTAATGCACCACTTATGAATGGTCTCTATGTTCTAGATTTAGAAAACCCAATTTATAACGTAAATACCAAGCGGTTCAAATCGAATGATTTGAACCAAACATATCTACACATGCGCTAGGTCACATAAATGAAGAACGCATATCCCAACTCCATAAAGATGGATTATTGGACTCATTTGATTTTGAATCATATGAGGTATGCGAATCTTGTCTTTTAGGAAAGATGACTAAAACTCCATTTAGTGGACATGGCGAGAGAGCGGCGGACTTGTTAGGACTCATACATCTTGATGTATGTGGCCCTTTCAATGTCGAAGCAGAGGAGGCTATAAGTACTTTATTACTTTCAGCGATGATATGAGTAGATTTGGCTACTTATATTTGATGAGACATAAGTCGAATCCTTTGAAAAGTTCAAAGAATTCAAGAATGAAGTACAAAACCAACTTGGTAAGCGTATTAAGCTACTTGATCGGATCGAGGTGGTGAATACCTTAGTCAAGAGTTTCGTGATCACTGGTGAGTGTGGGATAATATCCCAACTCACTCCTGGAACACCACAATGGAATGGTGTATCTCGAGAGGAGAAATCGTACTCTATTAGATATGGTACGATCAATGATGAGCAGGTGATCTACCTACTTCCTTTTGGGGTTTAGCTCTAGAGACATGCTTTCACACTTAATCGCGTCCCATCAAAAGCCGTAGAAAAGACACCATATCGTTATGGGTGGGAAGAGTCCCAAAATGTCTTTTATAAAGATTTGGGGTTGTGAAGCTTATGTTAGGCGTCAAGTCTCGGATAAACTAGGACCCAAATCGGATAAGTGTTATTTTGTAGGATATCCCAAGGAAACTAAGGGATATTACTTTTACAATCCCACACTTGGCAAGGTGTTTGTTGCGAAATGTTGTCTTTCTAGAAAGAGAATTTATTTCTAGAAAAACTAGTGGGAGTAAAATTCATCTTGAAGAAATTCAAGATGAAGATAACACTAAGGCTTGATGGAAAATGAGCAGGCCACAAAGTGTTGTGGATGAGAAATTGTTGCCCAAGAGTTGTGGAGCAAACACATTCAAGTAGACCAACCTCTTCGTAGATCGATAGGATCCAAACGAGAGATATTCTTTTCTCTTGGTGACAGCGGTGAAGTATTGCCGATCTTGGCGAGCCTACATCCTATCAAGAAGCTATGATGAGCCCAGTTAGAAATGGCTAGAGGCCATGAGATCGAAATGGAATCCATGTACACTAACCAAGTATGGACTTTGGTTGATCCACACAAGAGTAAAACCCCATTGGGTGTAAGTGGGTCTTTAAAGTAAAGGCACATGGATGGTAATAAGCATACCTATAAAGGTAGATTGGTGGCTAAAGTTCAAACAAATTCATGGTATTGACTATGATGAAACCTTTTCACGATTGCGATGCTTAAATCCATTCGGATCATACTTGCTATTGCACCTACCACGATTATGAGATCTGGCGGATGGATGTCAAAACCGCTTTTCAATGAAGCTACTCGAGGATGTGTACATGACGGCTGAGGGTTTTGAAGATCAAAGCATCTGAAAGGTATCTGCAAAGGTCCATTTATGGACTAAAGCAAGCCTCTCATTGGAATCTTGATTCGATGATGCAATCAAGGAGTTTGGTTTCATCAAGAATGAAGATGAACCTTGTGTCTACAAGAGAAATAGTAGAACACAGTTGTATTTCTTATCTTGTATGTAGATGACATACTTCTCGGAAATGATATTCCCTCACTCGATGCTGTGAAGATGTGGTTAGGGAATTGTTTCTCGATGAAAGACTTAGGTGAAGTGCCTATATTCTAGGCATCAAGATCTATAGAGATAGATCTAAAGATTACTTGGCCTAAGTCACATACATTGATAAAGTGCTAGATCGTTTTGCTATGCAAAATTCCAAGAAAGGATTTCTACCTTTATCACATGGTGTGAGTCTTTCGAAGACTCAATGTCCCTCTTCTAAGGAGAGAGATCGCATGGATAAGATCCCTTATGCATCTGCTATAGGGTCTATCATGTCGCCATGCTTTGTACTCGTCTGACGTCTGTATGCTTTGAGCATGACAGTAGATACGATCGGATCGGTGAAAGTCCTGGATAGCGGTCAAAATATTCTTAAATACTTACGAAGAGCGAAAGAATATTTCCACGATATTTGGAGGCAATGAGAGCTAAGCTAAAGGGTTCTGATGATGCAAGCTTCCAAAGCAGACAAGGATGACTATAGATCGTAATCGAGTGCGTGTTTTGCTGAATGGTGGGTATGGAAGAGTTGAGCGAGGACATTCTTGATTCTACAGCGAGCCGAGTATATTGTGCATCGATGCGTGAAAGGAGGTTGTTGGCTCATGAGTTCATCGATGAACTTGGGGTAGTTCCTAGCATTGCGAGATCAATAGACCTCTATTGTGACAACAATGGGGCTATTGCGAGCTAAGGAACCTCGATCACATCAGGACCAAACACATACTACGGCGCTTCCATCTCGAGAGATCATCGATAGAGGAGATGTGAGGATATCTGAGTGCGAAGCTAACATCGCAGATCCATTGACCAAGGCTTTGTACGGAGGAAGCATGATGGTCACACTAGGTCACTAGGTATAGATATTATAGTGATTGGTACTAGTGCTAGTGGGAGATTGTTAGTTATAGCCCTAGAACCAATCATGTGATGGTTGAATAGGGAACATTTTGTATCATATTCTATAAAGGCAAAGTTGGTTATTATATTTACATCTTGCTTGTGCACTAAATTAAATATAATAATGCCCTAGAAAAGTAGGTTCTTATCTCTGACACATCGATTGGCGATTGATTATGAGAGGTAGAGAACACTTTCTAAATGTTCTAGTCAAGTATTAATATGCAAGGGCAATATTAATACATAAAGACTAGCATGTAGGTCAATTGATGACTTGATCTCACAAGTCATGGATATATGATATCAAGTTGACACATGGGTATATATTAGAGAATATGCCCGACCCGCCATAAGAAGTTTCATGGATCGTCGTATGAGTGTCATAAACTTTCTCATGTGACTATTGGTATGAATAGTCCTCCACGAAGTCACTCGGTTCCCTACATGGGAGTTATGTACTTTGGTATCGTCAGCGTCACAGTAGTGGGGTGGACCATAAAAGCGATTCTTGGGTATATAACAAATTATGCGGAGGGATGTGAGTGATGTAGATGGGATCTATCCCTCCCATATGATGGGAGTGATATCATGGCCCCTTGATTGAGTAGAACTACTAAAGCGCATGGCCATGCTCAAATGAGTCAATATGAGATATTGAGCTCATTTGTTTGAGTTAGTTTACTCAGGGATCAAGAAACACATAGATTGATCGAGGATGACACGGTCTATGCCTCATTGGTCGATCTGATATCAAGGATAGAAGGACACGGTCATACATTATAGTAGTCACGGAAGGTTAGTCGGATCTTGACTTATTTCGTAACTTGGTAGCAATGATGTATTGCTAGATCGCTCATTGCTTGTGTATCTAAAAGAGTTTAGATCCACTTAGCGTTATGAGAGCCTATAGGGTCACACAGCATGATGATTAGAAGAATTAGTGCATTCTAGTTTGACTAGAATAATTTGGGAATGAGCTTAAGTACAAAATGGTTTTGGACTTTATGCTTAATGAGAATTTTAGCTTATTGATTTAATGAGATTAATTAATATACTAAGCTTATTGATTTAATAAGATTAATTCATGCATGAATGCCACATAAGCATGCCACCTAAGCATGCCATAAGCATGCCACCTAAGCTTGATGAGGTGGAAGGAGACAAAGGGTTTTGACCTTTGGATTTCCATGGCCAAACAAGAGTAACTCCTTGTTTGATTATTTTCAATGCAATTGATTGCATTGAATGTGTTAGGAGGTGAAAGGTTTTTAATCCTATAAAACACCCCATGGGGTGGCTAGCCAAATGGTTGAAGCTTGAGGCTTGAGAGCTTGGTGGTGAGAGGCATTTGGTTGTGTGGCTTTTTGAGTGTAGCAAGAAGAGTAGTCTTCTTCTTCCTTTCTCTTTTCCCTACTTTCCTCTCCTTTAGGGACTTCTCTAGCAAAGTAAAGGAGAGCTCTTCTAGTTTCTTTTGTGAGATAAGAAGCTTGCTCGTGTGGATACATATAGAGCACGGACATTTGAATGCTAAAAGATCCAACAAACCCAAGGAGAAGCGGGATTACAAAGAGCACATAACAAAGGTAATATTCTCCTATAAGATAGGTTTTGAGAAATTTATTTTTGTCGAGGTTTTCTTTAGGATCACTTGGAAGGATCCTATTTTCCGTCTTGCATATGCTATTTTGCATAGATCCCTACACCTATGTCTATCCAAGCTAGAGGTGGTTTGAGTATTTCTTCTCTTTTAGCGATTATTGAGATATGGATACATTTCTTGAGTCTGAATGCTTTGACAAGTTTAATTCAAGGCTAATCAATGTCAGTAAAATATCAAGACACTCTGATTTGATCGTGGTGATGAGTACCTCTTGGGAGAGTTTAGGAATTACTTATCGAGGCTAGGATTCAATCCCAATTATGCACGCGTGATTGTGTAGTAGAGCGAAGGAATAGGACTCTTATGGAGATGGTTAGATCGATGATGAGTTAATCGAGTTGCTTCGTTACGGGGATATGCTCTGAATCACTTGATGTATATTCAGACTTGGTCCTATCTAAATCAGTGCCTTCTACTCCCATAGATTGTGGGTGAAAGCCTAGTCTAAGACATATTAGGATTTGAGTCGGCACTTGTCTTTGGCGGATCTTGGTAAGTTGGAACCTCGTGCAGTATGCATGTTAGTTGGCTATCCTAGGGAATGAAAGGTGGTTTGTTTTATAGTCCTAGAGATCGAAGTTGATCGTTAGCCGATGATTTCTAGAGAGACTATGTGATGAACCACAAGCCCATGAGTAATATTTTTCTAGAGGAATTAAAGGGAAGTCGCTTCTACTAGAGGATATACCACAAGTCAGCGCGTGTCACGGATGATACAGTGATACCTCATTAGTGGGAGGGTTATTAGACCTGATTTCATGTTCTTGGGAGAATCTTACTTTGGTCCCAGCGAACATGAACGATCCTAGACATATGGCGAGGCAATCCAAGATAAAGATCACATTATCTTGGCAAAGTCAATGAATGTTGAGATTGAATCTATGGATTCAAATCAGGTCTTGAGCTAGTAGAACCATCCGATGGTGTAAAACCATTGGTTGCAAGTGGATCTACAAAGAAAGAGGAATAGGCGGAAGGTTGAGACCTTGCGAGGCTTGTTGTGAAGGTATACTAAAAAGGTATCGATTATGAGGAGACCTTTTAAATTCATAGCCATGCTTAAGTCTATCGATTCTCTTATGCATTGAAGCTCATATGGATTATGAGGTGTGGTGATGGATGGGAAGACAACTTTCCTTAATGGAAGTCTTGAGAAACATCTATATGAAGCCAAAGGGATTCATTGAAACAAGAATATCTTGTATGTAAGCTTAATCGGTCCACTTATGAATTAAAGCAAGCTTGAGGTCTTGGAACATCGCTTTGATGAGATAATCAGTCTTATGGATTTATTCAAAGTCGGATGAGTCTTGTGTATACAAGAGATGTGAAATATAGTGGTATTTCTTGTACTATCGTAGATGACATTTTGTTAATTGGCACAATGTAGTTATCGGACATAAGGGAATGGTTGTCCAGCATTGATATGAAGGACTTGGGAAAAGTGGACACATCCTTGGATCAAGGTTATAAGGGATCGCGAGAAAGGATGTTGTGCTTATCTCAAGCTTACATAGATACTATTATGGATCGTTTAGCATGCAAAAACTCCAAGAAAGGTTTTCTACCTTTCAGGCATGGAGTTCCTTTATCTAAGGAGATGTGTCCTAGAACATCTGAGGAGATAGAGGAGATGAAGGTGGTTCCTCATGCTTCGATGGTAGGAATCCTCATATATGCGATGCTATATGCGATGCGGATATCCTTTACCATGGGCATACAATGTGAGTAATTTAGGGCAGGACATTGGGTGTAAAACATATATTAAAGTACGAAGAACTAGGGATTATATGCTAGTTTAGTGAGACCAATTACTCACTGGTTATCTGATTCCTTAATCGGATAGGGATAGCGATAAGTGTACCTCGAGGTTTGTGTGTACTTTGGGAGGTGGAGCCATTGTAGGAAGAGTGAGTAAATGCATGAGACTCTACCATCTTAGTATGTGGCGCCTAGAAGCGGCAAAGAAAGCTGTGGCTCGGAACTTTCGATGGACTTTGATGTGATTCTTGGTTTGCCTAGAACTATCACAATTTATTGTGATAATAGATTGCAAACTCGAAGGCGAGCCCGTAAAATAAATAAACACATAAATTGATATGTGAGAAATCATAAAGAGGAGAAGTTCTATGGCCAAGATTTCATCGGAGGATAACTGGCGGATCCTTTCACTAAGGCCCTTAGGGAGAACTTTGATAGGCATGGAGAGCAATGGGAATCATGTATGGCAATTTGAGGATAGCGTAGTCTTTTAGTATAAGTGGGAGATTGTTGAGATGTAAATTTATCTTTTGTATGAACATCTTTATTTTGAAATAAGAATCACATGATCCTTGTTTGCATATTTATGGTTATGCATATTGTCTAATACATTACATTGTAGATAACATGGTGTGTGGTGTCACACGGGAGATCATGTTATCGGCTCCTGTAAAGTATAAGTAAAGGCTCACAACCGAGATGACTTTGGACAAACCATCGGAATGGTTGTAGTGTGATTTAGGGTTTGTCTTGACCATAGAATCACATTAGTACACTTGTATTGAGCGACAGACTTAGAGGTGATTGATTTATTTACTACATAATTCAGACCTCAAATATTATTTAGTACATTCTCTTAATCCGGATATAATAAGCACATATACTTAGTATTCATCTCTTTGATTTACCAATGGGCGAGATTTATAGATTAAATCGATAGGCTCGATAAGTTGGGAAATGATATTATTTATATGGTGTGTCGTTGATTATAGGAGGAAACCGTGTCCTATATATCAGGATGATGATGTCCCTGAGGAGCTTAAGGTTGATCATGAAAATAATTGGACTTTGTTCATGATGAAAGGTTGAGTGGTACTAATGGAATTAGATGTTGATTAATTAATGGTCACTAAATTAATTAATCACGGACATTGAGATCTTAAACAGGAAAATGTACATATAATATATTTTAGTATTAACTTATAGGGGTTGGTGAGGTAGATCAATTATAATCCTTTAGTTGGATTATCATTAATGAATCGAACTTTATGTGGGCTTGATCCATTGGGTGGCCAGATCCAACTCCTCTCATGGTCCCTATTGTAGCCTATTAAAACCTCATGAACGGATCCAATGGATGAAAACAAAACTCTAGACCCAATGGTAGAGATTGAATCTCTCTAAATAGTTGAGATTAAACCCCTAGAACAAATGGTGGAGATTAAAACAAGGCTTATCCCTAACTCTAAAAGGAGGCAAAGGGGTTGGCGGCAAACCAATTGAAGAGGATTAGGGTTGGGTGCTTGAAGGCTAGGGTTTTGGAGTTTGCTTTGGGAGGCCACAAATAAGGAATTTATTTCCCTTCTTCTTCTTCCATTAGGTGGCGGCGCCCATCTCTCTCTCTCCTTGTCAGCGTCAAACCTCCTCCTTCCCTTCTCCTTGGCAGTGGAAACAAGGCTTAGGGCCTTCCTTGGAGCTCTTTGGCATCCATCTTTTCACCCAATCCTTCTTGGCGTGAGCACCAACCTTGGAGCTTGGTGGTTGGTTGAAAGAAGGAGAGTTTATGTTCTATTCTTCCTCTTGATCGGATTGAGCAAGGAAGGAAGATTGGTGATCTAAGCTTTAACTTTTGGTAGATGTGCCCACTATCAAAGACTTTCGATAGAAGATCGAGAGGTATAATACTTGTCTATTTTCTTATGTAACATGTTTATGATTGTTTTCAATTATATATGCATGATATATTCTGTTTTGTGGCTAATATAACTTGGACCCCAAACATAAAAACAAAATTATTTGATAGACATCTTATTCAGCTATTCATAGAATAGAGGTTGGTTGCTTGAACAACAAGTTTGTTTAAGTGACTACTCTAATCGAATAGCACACTCATGAAGCAGTTGCTTGGATAATCCCTCTTGTCAAGGATACATTTTTTATCAGGGGACATGAGGATCGCCAGACAAGCGAAGTTGAAGTTGGGAAGTTTCCTACCTTCAAGTTATGTCAGCTTTGGTTCAGGCAAAACCTTGACCATTCAATCACGGATGATCAATTGGTAAATTTCATTTACTACATTTGTCTTTATATGTATAATAAAGCGCATCTTGTTTTTTTAACACCATGCCGTATTTACCATACTAACCTAGAAACACATTGATGCACGTGAATGCAACCTCAAATCTTGTGTGGAGATCGTCGAGGACTAAGCGCATGCTCGCTCAATACCTCAGTGAGCAGGTGTCATCAAGTAATAATATAGATTATCGATCCACGAATGAGATTCAAATCTTGATCTATTCGATGGACATTATTGATGAACTTGATTCTAAGGGTTGCAATTAGGAGGGTTGTCCGGTCCCAACTCTGTGCAGTGTCGAGAAAGAGAAGGGTTGACGAGTCTTTAGATGGATTCTAGGATTTTGATTTTTGTGTGTTCTGAACACATTGTCCGTGGGTTTGTCTAAGTTTCTAGCTACAATTTTGTGGAAAGGACATCATACACTATCCTAATGAGCCTTCATTTTTGATACCTCTGCAATACAGGTCAACTAGCTTTAGGATGGGATAGTCGGTATGACAATGTAATCGATCCCTATGATGAGTCAAAATGAGGCATATTCTACTCTCGTGTCCTTCTACCCGATTCAGGTGATGAGGCCAACCTAGGTTCCTCAATTCATCTAAATCTTTGATCGAGGTTGTCACCCCTCATATCATAAACACATGACTAGAAAACCAAAACAATAGCCATATATCTAAACGACACCAATTGCAAATATAGATTCAAGAATGAAAAGATATTTGAAACGTGTTCTACGTAACCAAACTACTCCTAGTCCTAGAATCACAGATCTACTCCATGAATGGAAAGAAAATACAAGGCATTGTAAAATTCAAATATAAAGATAAAGCATGGAAAGAATATAGATTATAATCGTTGAGGTCCTTCTCTCGGCATTGAGATCAGAACTTGGATCTTGGCGGCTTCCTTCCTCCCATTCTGAGTCTCAGATCTTTTAGGGTTTGAGTGTTGTTCAGGCCGTGCCTCCTCCTAAGGTTTGGGAGTGCTAGGGTGGCTCCTCATGATCCTCACCTCTTAGATGAGTTTCCTATATAGAGGTGGGCTTTCCATAAATGCTTGAAAAACCCTATTTCCCGAATTGGATACACCACGTGTATGAATTTCATGACGCCGTGTGCATGGAAAAGCTAAAATTAGAAAATGAGCTAGAAAAACACATGGTCATGCTAATTCACATGGCCTAAACTTATCTTTCCTAGAGCCTCCGTTTTGATCTGTTTTACTTCAAAAACATGCTCAGTCTTGGGACATGGCAATGTGTTCCTAAGGTTCGTGTTCCACAAATTGCTCCTTTTTGCTCCAAAAATACCACCCTATACATAAATTAACAAAAGTATATCTCTGAACTTGAAAATAGGAAATCCTTGCAAAACAAAGTAAAATATGCATGAAATAAACATAAAATGAAATGAGATGTGAGTGAAAACTACTCCTAAAACCCTATTATTTTACTCACATCTGTTGGTGCAGTGGGCACCAAAGTCGAACCGGTATTTTGATTATGGCAAAAGGCTCAATAGTTAAGGGTATATTTGTTATCTTACGAGCTCAATTAAGTGTGCAGAAATGCTAAAGTTGGGAAGTGTGGTGGGGAAGGGTGGTCGAACCTTGAGAGGACTTGGAGGCAGGGTACTCGGGTGAAGAGGCGAGCGAGGCTACAAGGTAAGCTCGTGTGAAAGCGAAGCAAGGTCGTTAAGCGTAGATCCGACCCAATACCTCCAATGGAAGGTCTAGGTCGAGATCAGATGGTTAGAACCATCGTACTTTATATTTTAAAGCTAACTTGTACTGCAGTCCAAAACCCTTTGACTACAGTCAACTGCTAGTCAAGTTCCAGCCTCGAGAAGAGCTCGAATTTCAAGGGGGTGAATTTGGACTTGACTCGTGTTTTGGTACAAAGGGTGATGTGGCATCAAGGTGGACATCCAAACCATCACCAAGCTTCCTTGTGGTGGACGCCCAAAATAAGGTGAGTTGGCACAAGATGGTTGGCTCCCATGATGTGGCACAAGTTGAATGGCTCCAACAAGTTGGCGCCCAAGGAGGTTGGAGGTGGCACAAGGTGGTTGGATGAAACACCTCATCCTCAAGTTGGCGCCCAAGGAGGTTGGAGGTGGCACAAGGTGGTTGGATGAAACACCTCATCCTCAAGTTGGCGCCCAAGGTGGTTGGAGGTGGCACAAGGTGGTTGGATGAAACACCTCATCCTCAAGTTGGCGCCCAAGGAGGTTGGAGGTGGCACAAGGTGGTTGGATGAAACACCTCATCCTTGAGTTGGCGCAAAGGATGTGGATGAACAAGTCTTGGGGATAAGAACCTCACCTTGGACACTACCTATGTCTAAATTCATAGATCAATATCCATAAATAGACATGTTCAAGCCAAGCAAATAACAAAATTCAAGAGCTCTCAACACGCCCGTCGTATTGCATGCCGCTACTACTACTCACATTTGCTCACGACGAAGTCTAGCTACATCTTCTACTTATAAGAGTTGTCGGTATATTTACTTTAGTTCTACTTCTTTAAATTGTCTTTGTGCTTTAATCGTAACAAGGAAAGGGGGAGTGTCCCTTTGCCTTGATTTCTTTTTATGTCGTTGCTCCTACCTCCAGCGAGGAGGAGTGGTTTTAGTGAATTGCCCTCGTCGTGATCAAGGATCACTAGGGCCGTGGATTAACAATCGAAAGATTGTGAACCACGTAAAAATATCTTGTCTACTTTATATTTCATTGTGCATTCTCTACTTGCTTTTTACTTATTGCAAAAGTTTTTAACGACATCGTATCGCTATTCACCCCCTCTAGCGACACTTTCGATCCAACAATTGGTATCGAGTAAGGCGCTAAGATTCGGTGAAACCACCAATCTAGCTTTGTTTTCTTTTTTTCAGATTTTTATTTATTTATTTCTGTTTTGGTATAATTATTTCACTTGCTTATCTTCTCCTACATATAGAATTGCATTAGAGGCTTTAGGATCCGGATAAGGTTGTCCTTGGGTTAGATCCGAGTAAGGTTGTCCTCGGAACTTCAGCGACATTCGCATTTGATTGTTTATTTCTTTTTGCAAGTTACATTTTATATATCTTTTTACTTCCCTACTAATCCAAGGCGAAAGTCTTGGAATATTCTTCGTGTGTGTTTTGCAAGATTCTTTTAAATCGTTCTTCTTCTTGTTTTTAAATGGCCCATCTCGAAGGGTTTAGCACCGACCCCGTTTTACAGCGGTAATGACTTTCGTTATTGGAAGGTCGGATGGAATGCTTTCTTAAAACCCAAATCGAGATGTGGATAATCAAACGGTTTCACACTTCCTATTAATGAAGATGGTGAATCTTTGGGTTCGATCAATGGTCAAATTCCATGAAAAACAAGTAGAAGCGATGCGAGCAACTCAAATCTTGCAATGTGGGTTGTCAAGGAAGAGCTCAAGCGTCGGCCCCTTCATTAGTGCAAAGGACTTATGGACCAAGCTAGTGGAACTACGAAGGCAGAAGCGACACGAAGGTATGTAAAGAGATTTACTTTTAAATAAATTGTATAACTTGAAAATGCAGGAAAAGCGAGACCGCAACTCAACTACATGCTCGTATCAAGACGCCGTCAACCAACTCCATGCCATCGGACAAAGGTCGAGAATCGCGACCTTATCGGTATTCTCTTAACTCGTTTCCTAGGACCACCTTGTGGGCATCCATGGTCGATGCCTACAAGGTCTCCAAGACCTTTCTAAAATTAGGTTAGGCGAATTGTTTGAACTTGAATTACATGAGCAAACTAGCGTGGTCGGGCGAAAAGTATTGCGTTAGTTGCGAGGTTCCAAGAAGAAGAAGCCCATAAGCAAGCCACCCGAAGGAAGAAGGCGAGTCGAATCGGAAGTAGACTCGAAATAGAATCCGAACTAGTCAATCTAGTTGGAAGATGATCAAGAGGCGAAAGCGACCAACAACTCAAGGTAAGCCTAAACCTAATTCAAATACTTCTAATTTTAGATGCTATGAGTGCAGCGAGTTCGGTCACATCAAGTCCAGTGCCCAAAGCTAAAGAATAAGCATCAAAGACCAAGCGCTAAGCGCTACTTGGGAGGAGTTGTCGGAGGAAGAAGGCGATATCAAGCTCTAATGGCCAAGCCGACCGAGCACGACTCGAAGCCGAAGAAGAGTCAGAGTCGAATCCGATGATGAGCTTCCATTCAAGACAAGCCACGGATCCGTATCCGGTTCAAAAGAATCATTAAGGGTAAGTCGGTCGTTACTTAATACTTTGTATGGTGCAATTAAATTTTTAAATAAGAAACTAGCTAAGTCAGGAGTCCAAGGTCGAGACCCTAATTGAGGAGGTTAACCTTCTCAAACATGAGGTCTCCCTAACCTCTTCGACTACTCGTATTCAAGAGGAGGACTCAACTCAAGTTGAAAAGCTTGAAGTTGAGAACTCGCTTTTGAAAACACAAGTCGAAGACCTTAGAGCTGCGTTGGAAAGGTTCACTTTGGGATCAAGGGACTTGACCTCTTACTTGGATCACAAAGGGCCGTGTACAACAAGGCGGACTCGGGTTTAACTCAAATACAACCAATAAGTCATATATGTCTATAGTAAACCAACATAAGAAAAATGTCCAAGCATGGGTCCCTAAGACCACTTTGATTTCAACTTTAGGATCTAACATGTATTGGGTTCCCAAGGACCAAATTCACTATGTGAATAGACCCACTCGATTCAATGGTCGAGGCCAATACAAAATGTATTTTGTTAAGTCTTAGAAATTGCATGCTTAGTTTTTCCTTTATTTTTAGAATGGTTAGATAGGACTCATAACCAACTAAAATCCTGCGAAAGATTGAGCCTCGGGAGCCTCTTTTCAAAAATAAACCAACTAAAATCCTACGAAAGATTGAGCCTCGGGAGCCTCTTTTCAAAAATAACTAGTTAGACCAAGGCGTAGTCTCAAGTAAGTCGAGTTATCAATTTCTTGAAATTAGCTTTGTCTAAGGAAGTGGTCGTTGTTCGATCAAAGAAGGCCTGCGTACATTGCCTCGCCACGACGGAAGCTAATCTCTTGAAAAGATTACTTGATGAGCTTAGACTAAATCGAATCTAACCTAATGTTGGTTAATTTAAATTCATTAAAATTAATCAAGTAAAATTGAAAGTCATCTCACAATAACACATAGGAATAACATGTTTTGATCATGTAGATATTGGTGAGATGATTTAGGTTTAAAACTTACAAACAACCCTTTAGTAATTCCAATATCCGATCCAACTACCTTATGTGTAGGATCAATGGATGTTGGGCGATGGTTGCTCGACACATGACCAGGATCAACTCAAATTTTGAATTACGATTCAAGCGACAAGGATCGGTAGCCTTGAAATAGCGGCAAGCTCAAAATCATCGGATCGGTGATATTGAGCTCAACTCTAACTTTACAATTCAAAATGTCTTATTAGTAGAAAACTTTCAATATAATTTACTTAGTGTAAGCCAATTGTGTGATAACAATTATAAGGTCATATTTCTAGAAAATGAATCGTAATCAAAATAAATGCAACATCTAAAATAATACTTAAAGGAACTAGGAGTAGCAACATCTACACAATAAATTTACCCAACTCCTCAACCAAGTGTCTTATGACACACAAGAGGAATCTTGGTTATGGCACGAAGACTCGGACACTACTTTTAAGACTCGTCCACAAGATGAGTCAGTGTGGCTTGGTTATAGGTTTGCCTAAACTAAACAACTTGGATAATAAAATATGTAATGCTTGTCAACAAGGTAAACAATCTAGGACACAACATCAATTAACTAATCAGAGCAGACCAAAAGTGTTCTTGAGCTCCTACACATGGATCTATTTGATTCACATGGAGCTAAGTCACTCAATGGTAGTCAATTTTGCTTAGTCATAATTGGCGACTATTCTAGATTTACTTGGGTTAGGTTTATCAAACATAAAAATGATACCTAGACCAACTAATCAATCTTTGTAGGTTAATCGAAAATCAAAAGAACCTTAAGATTAAAAGACTTAGAAGCGATCATGGTGGTGAATTGAAAACCACAGGTTCTGATTTACGTAACCTAAGCGGATACCACCATGAGTTTTCATGTCCTAGAACCCCACAACAAAATGGGTTAGTCGAGCGGAAAAATAGAACCCTACAAGAAGCCGCTAGGACAATGTTAAGCGAGTATAACCTACCCGATAGATTTTGGGCGGAGGCGTTAGTACGACTTGCTATGTCCAAAATAGGATCCTTATGGTAAAGAGGCACCAAAGACCTGTCGTGCGAGATTTATCACGATAAAATACCGAACATCAAGTACTTTAGGGTATTTGGATGCAAGGTACATATCTTAAACACTAAGGATTACCTAGGAAATTCAAATCCAAAACCTCTCTGGAACCTTTCTAGGATACTCAACCACGTAGAGCTTATAGGGTATACAATCACGACACTCTTAGAGTCGAAGAAACCATTAATATAGTTTTGACGAAGGACACGAACCGTTCAATCCTTAACAAAACCAACTAGCAAATCAACTTATAGCGAACCCGACTCGATCTTGAACTTGAATCTCGTCCTAACCCAAGTCATCCTATCGACCAAGTGATAGATGACTCTAACCCAAGTCAAACTAGAACTCACCCAAGTCATCCTATCGACCAAGTGATAGATGACCCTAACCCGAGTCACACTAAGACTCAAACAAATCATCCTATCAATCAAGTTATAGGTGATCCAAATTTAGGGAGTTGAACTAGAGCTTCATATCGAAACCTTAGTCAAATCTCGTTAATTTCCAAAATCGAACCCAAAACTATTGAACAAGCACTTCTTGATCCATTTGGATTATTGCTATGCAAGAAGAGCTAGCTCAATTCACTAGAAATGAAAGTGCAGGAATTAGTACCACCACCTAAAGAAAAATCAATTATTGGAACAAGGTGGGTATTTGAAATAAACTTGATGATAAAGGTGAAGTAGTTAGAAATAAAGCTAGGTTAGTCGCAAAGGGTTTAGTCAAGTCGAAGGTTTAGATTACGATGAGACCTCGCCCGTAGCAGACTAGAGTCCATCCGAATGTTGTTAGCATATCTTTGCACAGTTTTAAATTGTTTCAAATGGATGTCAAGTCAGCATTTTTGAATGGATACATTAAGGAAGAAGTTTCGTCGATCAACCTCCGGATTGAAAATCTAGATAAACGACCATGTCCTTAGACTTAAGAAAGCCCTATATGGACTCAAACAAGCCCCAAGAGCTTGAGTACGAAGGCTTTCGATCTATCTTAAGTCCAAAGGATTCAACCAAGGTTTAGTCGACCCAACCTTATTCGTTAAAACCGTAGGAAAAGAAATCTTTATAGCCCAAATCTATGTAGATGATATAATTTTGGAACTACCAACTCGATCTGCTAAGCGAATTCATCTCACTTATGGAAAGTGAATTTGAAATGAATTTAGTGGGAGAGTTAAGTTTCTTCTTAGGTTTACAAATTAAACAAACTAAAGATGGAATATATTTACATCAACAAAAATATACTAAGGACTTAATAAATCGATTTGGAATGCAAGATGCTAAAATAATCAATACACCTATGGCAACTAATGTTAATATAAGCGAAGATGTAGAAGGAAAACCCGTTGACCTAAAATACTATAGGGCGCAATAGGAAGTCTCCTATACTTAACATGAGCCGACCCGACATTTTATTCACGGTAAGTATGTGCGCAAGGTTACAAACACTGTGCCAAGGAGTCTCACCTAACCCTAGTCAGCGTATCCTTAGATATCTAAAGGGCACGCTAAGCGTAGGTATTTGGTACCCTAGATCTACAGTTTAATCTAATCGGCTACTCGACTCCGACTATGCGGTAGTAAACTCGATAGAAAGAGCACAGTGGTTGTTGTCAAATCCTCGGCTCGAGTCTAGTAAGTTAGTGCGATGGAGCGACATTGCGTTGCCTTATCTACCACCGGCCAAATCGTTGCGATGGGTGAGTGTGTCTCTCGGCTCTGTGGATGAAGCACACTCTCCAAGACTTTAGCTTAATCTTTAACAACATTAAAACCTACATAGATAACATTAGTTCAATTAACTTAACTAAAAATCCAATATGTCATTCTAGGACAAAACATATAGAAGTTAAACACCACTTCATTAGGGAACATGTAACTAATGGAACTATACAACTAGAGTATGTTGAGTCCAAATCAAACCTAGCGGACATCTTCACCAAACCACTACCCGAAGCCGAATTTAGTTTATTAAGACGAAAGTTAGGTATGTGCGTAATAGAGTAGGATTTAAATTTTTCTATATATGTACTCTACTTTTGCTTCTTTTTATGAAATTAGCCTAAGTCTTACCTTAGAAATCATATACCTATAGATTTAAGGAGCCAACACATCTCACAACACATAGGACTAATGTGTTTGTGTACTTAGCCATGTAGACGGGCGTGAGATGTTAGGACCTTACTCACAGTTCGGATGTAGATTGTGCATCGATATGAACCATGGAGTATAATTATTTAAAATTAATCAACTCCTTCAAGACTTATTGATCATTCTATATCAATCAAGTCCAACCGGAGTTGTACATTTTAGATGAACATATTTTCAAGCTTATTATTTTAAAAAAAAAATATATATATATATTTATATTGGGAACTTGCTTGGACTTACAAACCCTAAAATATATTTACAAACTTTTTGAGTTAAGGCAAAAGGGGGAGAAAGTCACAAAAGTAAGGAAGAAAGTAAACAAAATTATTACCTTTTATATTAAGTAATTCCGTTTACTTAAGCAACTATTAAGGGGGAGTAAAAATTATTTTTCAAGAACTCACCTTCGGTCAAGGGGGAGGTTACCTCAAAGGGGAGAACTTGAAACAATAATATTTCTCACTCATACTTAATCATTATGCTAGCTCATTCATATTTAATCATTATGCTAGCTCATTCATATTTAATCTTTATGCTAGCTCATTCATATTTAATCTTTATGCTAGCTCATTCATGCTTAATCATTATGCTAGCTCATTCATATTTAATCTTTATGCTAGCTCATTCATGCTTAATCATTATGCTAGCTTCTTTATTATGCTTAATTTTCCTTAACTTTTGTGTCGGTTTGCCATGAATCAAAGGGAGATTGTTGGTGCAGTGGGCACCAAAGTCGAACCGGTATTTTGATTATGGCAAAAGGCTCAATAGTTAAGGGTATATTTGTTATCTTACGAGCTCAATTAAGTGTGCAGAAATGCTAAAGTTGAGCGGAAGGTCTGCGACACCCGGTGGGAACCGAGGTGGTCGCAACGCCGAGAGGACTTGGAGGAAGCCGGGTACTCGGGTGAAGGCGACGCGAGGCTACAAGGTAAGCTCGTGTGAAAGCGAAGCAAGGTCGTTAAGCGTAGATCCGACCCAATACCTCCAATGGAAGGTCTAGGTCGAGATCAGATGGTTAGAACCATCGTACTTTATATTTTAAAGCTAACTTGTACTGCAGTCCAAAACCCTTTGACTACAGTCAGCTAGTCAAGTTCGACCTCGAGAAGAGCTCGAATTTCAAGGGGTGAATTTGGACTTGACTCGTGTTTTGGTACAAAGGGTGATGTGGCATCAAGGTGGACATCAAACCATCACCAAGCTTCCTTGTGGTGGGCGCCCAAAATAAGGTGAGTTGGCACAAGATGGTTGGCTCCCATGATGTGGCACAAGTTGAATGGCTCCAACAAGTTGGCGCCCAAGGAGGTTGGAGGTGGCACAAGGTGGTTGGATGAAACACCTCATCCTCAAGTTGGCGCCCAAGGAGGTTGGAGGTGGCACAAGGTGGTTGGATGAAACACCTCATCCTCAAGTTGGCGCCAAGGAGGTTGGAGGTGGCACAAGGTGGTTGGATGAAACACCTCATCCTTGAGTTAGGCGCACAAGGAGGTTGGAGGTGGCACAAGGTGGTTGGATGAAACACCTCATCCTTGAGTTGGCGCAAAGGATGTGGATGAACAAGTCTTGGGGGATAAGAACCTCACCTTGGACACTACCTATGTCTAAATTCATAGATCAATATCCATAAATAGACATGTTCAAGCCAAGCAAATCACAAGAATTCAAGAGCTCTCAACACGCCGTCGTAACGCCGCTACTACTACTCACATTTGCTACGACGAAGTGCCGCCGACAACGAAAGCTACATCTTCTACTTATAAGAGTTGTCGGTATATTTATTTAAGTTCTACTTCTTTAAATTGTCTTTGTGCTTTAATCGTAACAAGGAAAGGGGGAGTGTCCCTTTGCCTTGATTTCTTTTTGTAATCGTTGCTCCTACTTCCAACGAAGAGGAGTGGTTTTAGTGAATTGCCCTCCGTACGTCATCAAGGATCACTAGGGCCGTGGATTAGCAATCGAAAGATTGTGAACCACGTAAAAATATCTTGTCTACTTTATATTTCCGCTGTGCATTCTCTACTTGCTTTTTACTTATTGCAAAAGTTTTTAACGACACCGTATCGCTATTCACCCCCCCCCCTCTAGCGACACTTTCGATCCAACAACATCAATTCCCTCAGACTTAGATCTTTGTTTGTCCTCAAGAAAACCTTAGTGCATGAAATTTTGAAAAGGTATTGTTCCATACTTAGCATGTTAACTAGATTTATCAAGTTGTATTTGCAATCAAAGCAAAATAGATATGTTCTACAAATTCACTAACTTAGCTCCTCGTTCTCGTGCTAAGCGAATCTTCTTAGGGGATACTCGTTCCATGGTAAGTTAAGTCATCATCCTATAGCTTTCCTAAGGTCTCTGGCTCTTAGGCACTTACCTGCCCAAAGCGAGGGTCGTTCCCTAGATCTAGCACAAAGTCTCAAAGGCATGCTCGGTATTGAGAGAAATTGGTAGGTGTTTCCCTAGTAATCTAACTTGGTCTCAAAGGGGCACCTAACCATTTCCACCCACGACAACTATTTTTTTATCCCTCAATTTTTTTTCCAAATCTTTTTTTTACTCTCTTTTTTCTTTCTCTTTATTTTTTTTTCCTTATTCCATTTTTTTCTCTCTCTTAGGATTTTGTTTTTTCCGAATGGGCTTCTATAATCTGAGCATCTTCAGTAACTAAAATGTTAAATCTAGAGTCACCTATGGATTCCAAAGTACTATACTACTGAGATGAATCATAACTAGGTACGTACTAGATTTTCCCTTTCAGAATGTTCGTCATATGTAGGTCTAAAATAAAAGCTAACTAGTGTAAGTCTAGAACATTCATTAGAGCAAATAAAATAAAATACTACAAGATAAATGAAGTTAAGCTACCCATGGAAATAACTCATGAACAAACTTTAGAAATACTACTGAGGCAGCTTTATAGATAACAAAAATTAAGTGTTGAAAGAAACTAAACAACTTATGCATAAACAAATGAATGCTAACCATAATGCAAATATCAGGATAGAAACTACTACTAGAAACAAAATAAAACAAAATTTGGGCCCCCAGACATAAGCGAAGTAGTACTTCTAATATGGTGTACGAGGTGTGAAGTCTAGCAGTCTCGGTGTGTCGGGCTCCTGAGAAAACCTGGTGCTCAATTGCTCATGCCACATGTAAATGTGGTCGATCTGAGAGATGGTGGATGCAACGGCTACTCTGTGCTCCTCCTCCTGGGCCCACTGTGCCTGTTGAGCACACATGTACTGCTGAACCTCCCTATGGTGGGCAGCCTCTTGCTGAAAATAAATACGGGCCTCATCGTAGAACTCCTCGTCCCGTTGGAAGTACTCTTGGAATCCTTGAAACTCTGCCTAAGTAGATGTACTCTGCTCCTCATATCGCTGCCTATACGTCTGCTGCTCGCCGTATATATCATTGAGGCATGATTAAAACTCCAAAAAATCATAGATAGATGTACTTGGATCCTGCTCAAAAGTAGAAAAAGGTGGTGGTGCAAGTGCAGGCTCATATCGACTGTACTAGGTGGGCTCCTATACATGTGTGGACAATAGGGAGAGTGATGAATAGGAGCGAAACACATGGTGCTACACCCTTTATCCCTTGCGCAACATGGCCATGTGAAAACACACGGTCAGGCCATGTGTGCTACTGGAATGTGGGGCACGGCCGTGTCAAAAACACACGGGTAGGTCGTGTGCCCCCCATTTCTCTCTCATGGTGCACAACTGTCCAAATTCTCCTTACACGCTTAGTCATGTAGGTTCAAAATGATTTTTGTTTCTACCTAGCAAGTCCTTTCTAGTCCTAATTTATTTACAAAATGCTAAATGCTATAAATTAGAGTTTAAATTACACAAAAAAATGCAATAAAATAAAAAGAGAACATAAAAAATAAACTTGGGTTGCCTTCTAAGAAGTGCTTTGTTTAAGGTCTTTTAGCTCGACCTTATTTCCTACATTTCATTTGATGTGTTTGAATCTTGCTCGTGGGGAAGCAAGATATTTTCTCACCTTATGCCTCCTCCCTTGTGGTCCCTTATCACCATATCTCTTAAATCTTGCTCGTGGAGGGGCAAGATATTTATTAGCTGTCTTCCCTGGTTTGAGAGTGAACATGCTTATCTTTAAAGAATCATCAGGAGTTTGATCATAATATTATGTTTCATCCATATATTGTGAATAATGTAACTCACCACACATATCCTCACCAAAAGATTGATCGGTCAATTCTATTATGTAAAATGAAATTTTATCATTACAAATCATTAAATGGGCTTCATTATTCGTAGCTAAAGTTTCGGTGAGGGTTAAGGTAGGCTCTTCTAAACCCTTGAGGTTAGGAGGTGTTTGGATTGAAGAAATGCACTGCTCAATTAAAGTATCAATTATATAATCCTTAAGTTCTTCTTCTAGTGGTGATTGAATGATTGTCCTTCTTCACTTCCTATGTCATCTACGTCCTCCTCATCCATTCGCTCAAAGTGAGTCTCTGTCATATTAGGTGTAATCCAGTCATCAAAGCCACCTTCTAGTCATTTGGTTTCTTCATCTACTAGATTTTATCGCATAAACATTATTAATTGTCGACTATGCTCCTTGCATTCCCTAGTAACTTTATCTTGCAAGGCTTCTGGGTGGAGACTTGGTTCTGGATAAAATTCGCATGGCGATTCATAGCACTCATTCTCGCTTAGGAAATAATATGAGTCTTTGTCTGCGAATGCCACGGTGAATTATCATTCGCCACTTGTTGCGTTTAAATGAAATCTTTCATCATCTGCTCAAGTCGGGATTTAGGCGGATAATATTGAGGGTTTAAGTAGTCATGGTCATAACTATATCAATAGGAATCATCTTGTGGCCATTGGTTGTAATTGTAGGTGATATCTTCTTGTTCAAATTGTGAAGGTTCGAATATATCCGGATAATCGTTAATGGTATGTCATGTTTCACCACAATGCTCACAATAAATGTTACCAAAACTCATAGTATTAAATTGATCATAATCATGAGTAAAAACATGCATTGTTATATGCAGGAAATTATAAATAAGGAAAGAGAAACAGAATGAACAAAACTAAAATAAATTAAAATAAGAAAAGTAAATCTAGCCTAGGTCCGATTCAACTATCCACTTTTGATTCGATATCGAATCAATCAGTCCCAAGCAACGGTGCCAAAACTTGATGCATGCGAATGCGACCTCAAATCTCACGATGGAGATCGTCAAGGACTCAAAGCGCGTGCTCAACGATCATAAGTGCACTGGTGTCGTCAAGTAATAATATAGATTATCAATCCCACATGGACTGAGATTCAAATATGGATCTATTCGGTGGACGTTATTGTTCGGAACATGATTCTAAGGGTTGCGATTAGGAGGGTTGTCAACAGTCCTAACTCTAGTACGGTGTCACACGGAGGAAGAGAAGGGTTGCTACGAGTCTTTAGATGGATTCTAGGATTTCAGTTTCATTTAAATGTTGCAGAACACGTTGTTAATTGGGTTTGTCTAGGTTTTTAGCTACGATTTTGTGGAAAGGACATCATACACTCCCCCGATGAGCCTTCGCATCTATCGAAAGCTACCTCTGCCATACCAGGTCAACCCCTAGCTTTAGGATGGGATAGTCGGTACGAGGATGTTGAACCGATCTCTGCGATGAGTCGAAAATGAGGTGTGTTTCCTACTCTATCGCATCCTTCTACCCACAGTTACCGGTGATGAGGTCAATCCCTAGGTTCCTATTTAATTCCCCTAAATCTTTGATACAAGGATTGTCACCCCTCGTATCGGCTAAGCCCAGTGACTAGAAAACCAAAACAATAGCCATAGATCTAAACCAAACACCAATTGAAAATATAGATTCAAGAACGAAAAGATATTTGAACCAACGTGTTCTAACGTAACACAAACTACTCTCTAGTCCTAGAATAATAGAATGTACTCTATGAATGTGAGAAAGGAAACACAAGGCATTGTCAAATTCAAATATATAAGATAAAGCATGGAAAGAATATAGATTACAATGGGTTGAGGTCCTTCTCTCTGGCATTGAGGTGCAGAACTTGGATCTCGAGCGGCTTCCTTCCTCCCGATTCAGTCTCCTCAAGCTTTTAGGCCGTCGGAGTGTTGTTCCGACCGTCATGCCTCCTCCCTAGGGTTTGGGAGCCCTAGGGTGGCTCCCTCGTGATCCCTTGCCTCTTAGATGAGTTTCCTATATATAGAGGTGACTCTGGCTTTCCATAAATGCTTGAAAAACCCTATTTCCTTGAATTCGCGGCACTGCCACACAACCATGTGAATTTCACATGACCTAGCCATGTGCAAGGCTAGAAAACGGCTGAAATATAGGCTAAAAAATAAGCTGGAAAGAACACACAGTCATGCTAATTCACATGGTCTGCCCGTGTCTTTTCCTGGAGCCTCCGTTTTGATCCGTTTCACTTCGAAAATATGCCCGTCTTGGGACATGGCCAGTGTGTGTTCCCTAAGGTCCGTGCTCCACAAATTGCTCCATTTTTTCTCCAAAAACATCGCCCTACACATAAATTAATAAAAGTATATCTCCAAACTATAAAATAGAAAATGCATGCAAAACAAAGTAAAATATGCATGAAATAAACATAAAATGAAATGAGATGTGAGCGAAAACTACTCCTAAAAGCCTATATGTTTTGCTCACATCACACATATTAATACTTCATTCCCCATATCTAAAAAATATACTAATGCCTTGCTTTATATACCTACTGTATTTACTTTTGACACCAACCAATCTCCTGACCTGCACAAACATTGGTACATCACTGCCAAAAAGTTACCATTTCTTCTTTCCAATATATACCAATACTATATTTCACATACTTACTGGTTTTTCTTTAAAATGTTCACCAATATTCTTTTCTGCAGAGGATATGATGAGTGTAGCTATTACTAGGACTCTAGCCAAATAGCAAAAGAGAAGGAAAAGAACAGAATTGGTAGCTACTTCCTCTGCCATCCCCAAGCCACCCACTCCAGTAACTAATCCTTACTCTTCCATTACTACTAACTTTGAATTTCTTGATTCAATTCCTGCAAGAATAACTTATACTTCTATATCACAGGTTCCCCCTGAACTCCCTCAAGGCCCTATTATAACCATTGTCGAACCAGACCAATTGAATTTTACCTTTGTCAATCCCCATCTACTTCCTCCTCCACCAGAACCAATTCCCAACCTCTTTCCTTTCCTTACCACTTCCTCTTTCTCTCCTCCTCTCCTTCCCCTTCTTCCTTCGCAGATGACCTTCCCTTAACCTCCATATTCCCCACTAGGCAATAAAAACCCATACCTCCTTTCAGTCCAATAGCTCTAGAACTCACAACCTCTTCACCCTTAGACTTGCTGGTACAAGCAGAGTCAGACTCTTACCCCAGCCATCATCTCTCTTCTCTTCCAGTTATGCCTACACCTCCTTACATTCCAGAATCCCCTCCTACACTTCCTTCAACTATCATTCCCTCTAATACTCTTCCTCTCGTATCAGACTCTACTTTACCACATACTACTCTCTTACCCTCTTCTTCTAGTATTCTTCTAATTTTACAAGAATTACAAGAAAGTCTCCAAATAGTAAGTTTCCTTTATAGGGATCTTGTGCAAAAAATAATCATAAAACACAATGAAAAAACTAGATCCCTCCGGAGATCCAAGTGTATAGATAAAACTAATCGTTCTTACAACTATATCAAGTTGTGAGATTACCCTTGACGTGTAGCCCTTCGCAATCTCGACAGTAACTTTTCTTCAAAGGATCTTAGCGCGATCAGGATGGTCGCACTTCTATGTTATCCACATGAAGACACACTTTAGAGAATCAAAGTTGTGCTAGCAACACCACACAAGGGATCTAGGCCAAGAAGGGGTTTCGGAGAAGAATATGAAGAAGAAGAACAACAAATGGAAATCTCGCCCAAGCATCATGATCCAAATCCCCCTTTTTATATTCTTCCTTGAAGGTTTTGCCCGGAAGCTCTGATACCACTTGAAGGTAGGAAACTTCGCTTCCCACTTCAACTCGGTCGCTTGTTCAAGGCGATCCCTTCTACGTCCCCGGATAAAAAAAATTTATCCTTGACAAGAGAGATTACCAAGCAACCGTTTCATCGTCGTGCTATTCGATTAGAGTAGTCACTTGAACAAACTTGTTGTTCAAGCAACCAACCTCTATTCTATGAATAGGCGTGGAATAGACGATGTATGGAACGCCGACTTTTGTGTTTATGTTCGGGGTCCAAGTTATATTAGCCACAAAATAGAATATATCATGCATATATAATTGAAAACAATCATAAACATGTTACATAAGAAAATAGACAAGTATTATACCTCTCGATCTTCTATCGTATGTCCTTCCTCCTTTTGGACGTCGTGTGGGTGACGATCTACCAAAAATCGAAGCTCCAAGATCACCAATCTTCCTTCCTTGCTCACTCCGAACAAGAGGAAGAATAGAAAAAAAAACCTTCCCCTTCCTTTAGCCAACCAATAAGCACCAAGCTAGATGCATGTCGTCGGCCAACAAGGAAAAGGGATGAGAAGGATGGATGCCGACCAAGAGCTCCAAGGGAGGACTCGAAGCCTTGTTTCCACCGACCAAGGAGAAGGAGAAGGGCTGGTTTTGATGCCGGCCAAGGGAGAGAAGGGTTATATGGGCGCCGGCCACCAAGGAAGAAGAAGAAGATAAGGAAAAGCTTTCTTTATTTGGTGCCGCCAACTCCCTAACCCTAATCTCCAATGCTTGCCGCCCCTTGCCCTAATCCTATCTCTAATTGGATTCTTCTTGCTGCCCACCCCCTCCTCTCCTTTTATAGAGTTAGGGATAAGCCTTGTTTTAATCTCAACCATTGGTGTTAGGGATTTAATCTCAACCGTCGGATCTAGAGATTTAATCTCAACCATCGAATCTAGAGATTTAATCTCAACAGTCTGATCTAGAGATTTAATCTCTACCTTTTGATCTAGAGTTTTGTTTTCATCTATTTGATCTAGGCTTCATGAGGTTTTAATAGGCGACAATAGGGACAATGAGGAGGAGTTGGATCTTGGCCACCCAATGGATCAAGCCCACATAAAGTCCGATCCATTAATGATAATCCAATCCACTAAAGGATTATCATTGATTTGCCTCACCAACCCCCATAAGTTAATATGGCTCCATATATTATATGTACATTTTCTCCCCGTGTTTAACATCTCGAATCTACGTCGATTAATTAATTTACTGACAATTAATTAATCAACATCTAATTCCATGTGTAGTACCACTCAACCTTTTCATCATGTCGGACCAAGTCCCCCTGCAGGGTTTACATGATGAACCTTATGAGCTCCTCAAGGGGACATCATCATCCTAATATATAGGACACGGTTTCCTCCTATAATCAACGACACACCATATAAATAATATCATTTCCCAACTTACCGAGCCTATCGATTTAATCTATAAATCTTGCCCATTAGTAAATCAAAGAAATGAATACTAAGTATATGTGCCCGTTATTATATCGGGATTAAGAGCATGTACAATATAATATCTGTGGTCTGATTCGATTATGTAGTCAGCAATAAATCGAATCACCTCTAAGTCGGTCCTGCTCAATACACACAAAGTGTACTAGTGTGATTCTTGTTGGGTTTCCGGCACCGCGGCGTGTGTGTGTTCGATCATGTTTCGTAAACATTAGCACAGCAGAAGCAATTAAAAATAATAAATCTATATTTATTACAACACACACAACACACGCATGCATATTACAACAAGTGTAGACATAACCGTAAATTAAAATTTGCAATAAAAGAAAATTATCTACGTTATACCTTCCGTATGATGTGTAGCGGGAACGACATCAACTGGAACGATCCTCGTAAGAATCGTCTCTATCCGTATCCACGCCGAGCTCCTCGGGATGACTTCGCTAAGCCACGAGCTTCGTCTTCGTATGGGTTACTAGCCTCGTGTTGAAGACGACGTGATCGAGAGATGATCACAATCCGAATCCAAATTCGGATCCTAAAACGAGTTCTCAAAACTCGCTTCTCCGGAGAGGTATTCGTTAGCCGCTGTCGGAGCTAACGAATCAGAGGATTATCGGAGATCGAATTCCCGGTAAGTTAGCCGCTATCGGAGCTCTAACCGTCGTCCAAACGACGCTCCGACGAGAGGAGAAGAAGCTGTCCAGAAAACTGGACAGCTTGGTGGAGGATATAGGCACCGGCCAACCAAGGAAAGAAAAGGCTCACCTTGATGCCAAACCTATAGGAGATCACCGGAGGGTCGCCGGAGTGTTCACCGGATGAAGCTTGGTCGCCGGCAATGACTTGGACGGCGGCACTAAAGCTGGGCTGCGGCACTTTAGGGTTGGGCGCCGAAAACTCCAAGGAGGTGGGCGGAAACTATGTTGGGCGGCCAAAAACTTGATTAGGGTTCTTGGATTAGGGTTTAAGCCCTATTTTATAGAGAACTAATTCTCTTAATGGTTAATGGATCATATCCATAAAGCCCGTTAACCCACTCCATTAAGATAAGTTAAAATAAACCAAACCATGATGGTTTATTTTAAGTTAAAACGAACCGAACCAACCTTTGGTTCATTCGTTTAATATAAACCAAACCCCTTTGGTTTATTCTCATCCATTGGATTAGAACAAAACCATTTTGGTTCATCCATTACGTCTTCATAAGACGCGGCCCATCCACGCTTCCATTGCGATCAAACAATTTCATGCTCGCTTATGTTTGGTCCAACCAAACATAGTTTCTCTGGCCGAGAATCCCATTCTCAAGCTCGCTTTAAATCCTTTGGATTACACTCACAGCGCGGTGACCAAATAGGTTCTCGCTTTATGTTGGCCGCCTATAATTAACCATTAATTATAGAACGCATCATGAGTGGCACCTAGTAGTACATCATGATCCCCAATTAACAAAAGATCAACCTGATCCGTAACTATTTCTCAAACCCTTCAAGAGCTCGAATGAATCGTGCCCCATTCCCTTCACTCATCTTATACCCACTTGGTTCAGACATGGTCTATAGTGTCCCCTCACTAGGTCGACTCACGCCACACCTAGCCCAAGTATCATTTCCTCGTCCCTACGGATTCTAGTTACTCCACATGTATCAAGAGTACCTTACTCTAAACATGTAATGCTTTGGCCAAAGACTTTAGTAACAATCCGACGAGAGGCCATGGGTATACATCTCCTCGCAAGGAGTGGTGAATCCTTTATAGGCTATTCAAACACCTTCGATCACTTCGACTTATACCCAATCATCCCGGGTCCACATTGTTAGGGCAATCTCTTGCCGTAATATGGTTTTGATGGTGTGGCAAAGGGTTTAAGTTAGTTTGATATGTTGATGTGATATGTGCGTTGAAGTCGTGCAGGACTTAGTAATTCGCACATGGAGCCATGGCGAGTTTCACATCTCATTACTCGTGCCTTGAGTCGGTGAAGGATAGCTTTGCGGAAGCCGTGAGCTTGGAGCATCCGAGGGACCGCCGAACGAGAAGCTTGGAGTGAAGCCGGAGGAAGTAGACTTCGAGGCAAGAAACGCGAAGGAGCATTGTAGAGTCGTGCGCCTGATGCTGCCGAGGGACGTGGCCGAGAACGAAGAGAACTTCGAAGGCGAGGGACTCCGAGAGATAAGAGTGAGCGATTGTAACCCGGGGAAGGGTAGCTCTTAGGTGAAACTTGGCCATTTGGCCAAGTGTCGGATGGGTTTTTCGACACACCGATCGCCATGTCATGGCGATCGCTCGAAGCCAGTGTGAGTTATCGGTATACGATCGATTAGCGCCATACATGGGACGCCAAGACATCGATCCGATCGCCAAGGCTGATCGGGTCAATAGGGTTTGACCACCGTTCATAGCGGCGCCGATCAGCCGATCGATAAGGTCAATCAGTCGACCGCCAAGAGTTTCGTTGGACAACAACGGTCGGGATCCGACGTGTTCGGAGACCGTTGTAGTGATGACAGTCGACTGCCAAGGGCGACAGTCGACTGATGGCGGCCAACGGGAAGAAAACAACCCTCTCTATAAAAAGGGAGGGTGTAAGCCTTTGAGAGGCTAATGCTTATGCTCTAAGTAATCTTCCTTGTGCCCCACAAGCTCTAAACTCTTCTTACTCGCTTTTACTCCATTCTATTTGTAAGAAGAGTGATCTTGATTGTAAAGGTTACCTCCACCTAGCTTAGTGCAAAGGAGAGACCATTTAGTGGATTGGTTTAGCGGAGTGATTCACCGAGGACGAATCGGGGACCGTGGATTAGCGGCGTAGCCGTGAACCACGTTACATTCTGTGTTAGCGTTTGTTTTCTCGTATTTCTATTTGCTTGTCTTTATTAGTCTTCCGCTTGTGCTAATTAGTTTTGTAGACGAGCAAATACCGGCATCCAACGAAAAGGGCTATTCACCCCCCTCTAGCCGGCCATACCGATCCCCTACAAGTGGTATCAGAGCCGAGGAAAGCTTGTCGAGGACTAACCGCCACAACAAGCAACTTTTAAAATGGCCGGCTCCAACATCCATCCTCCGAAGTTTGAAGGAGAATTCGCTTGGTGGAAGAAGCGAATGGAGGTATTTTTCAAAACGGATTTTGATATAATGATTACAATGGAATCCGGTTTCGTTTTGCCTAGGGATGAAGAAGGGAAGCCAATAGAGAAATCTAGGTGGACCAAAAGGCAAAGGGAAGAGCACCTTGCAAATTCAAAAGCCAAACATCATCTCTTCAATGTGCTCCCCCAACAAGAAATCAACCGAATAGGAGAATGCCTAAGCGCCAAAGAGATGTGGGAGAAGCTAATTGAGCTTCATGAAGGCACATCCGAGGCAAAGCTAGCAAGGAGAGATCTCCTCCGCTCCCAACTATCCAACATCAAATTAGAAAAGGGAGAAAAGGTAATTTCTTTGCATTCTAGATTCAAAGAAATTTTAAATGGACTAACAAGTGTTGGTGAGAAGCTATCAAACCGGGATATGGTAATGAAGGCCATAGATGCTTTTCCCCGGTCCTCAAAGTGGAGCTCCATGGTGGACTCATTCTATATCTCAAAGAATTTAGAAGTGAGCACCTTGGAGGAGTTCTTCTCAACAATGGAACTCCACGAAACTAGGCTTGAAGGAATACAAGAGGAGCCTAGAATTCAACCCTCGAGGGGAGTAGCATTGTTGGCGAATAAGGGGAAGAAGAAGATGGAAGTCTCCTCCTCCTCATCCGATGAAGCCTCCTCCTCCTCCATGGATAGCACCGAAGAAGCCTACATTGTAAGGAAGGTGAGGCGTGTATTTAAGAATTTTAGATTTGATAAATCTAATGATAGGAATAGAAGACCAAGGGGGAAGGTCATATGCTATAATTGCCAAGGAGAGGGACACATAAGGGACAATTGTCCCCTCCTAAACAAAAGCAAAGAAGAGAAGAAAAAGAAAGAAGAGAAGAGGAAGAAGAAGAAGGGGAGCAAGAGAAAGGAAGAAGAAAAGAAGGCAAAAGAAAAGGGGAAGGCCAAAGCATTCAAGGCCAAGACATGGGATGATCCTTCCTCATCCTCCTCCTCATCATCGGAAGAGGAGAATGCTTTTGTCACCAATTTAGCCTTGATGGCCTTTGATGACTTGGATTGCTCTTCCTCTGAAAATGAAGGTTCAAGCTCAAGAGGAGAGAGCTCAAGTGAAGGGGGAGCTTCTACATCCTCCTCATCCGAAGAAGAAGAGGACATGGAAACTATGGTAACAAATCTAACTCCTAAGAAAATAGTTTCCATGGTTTCTAGCTTAACTAGAGATTTATTTAGAGCTAAGAAGAAAAACAAAAGCATGCTAGATCAAATTAAGGACCTAGAAAATAAACTAGAAAATGCATGCTTAAATGATAATATTTCTTCTAGCTTAAATGAAGCATGCTCACATGACCTTTATGTGCCATTAGATGTTAGTGATGCATGTATAAATGAAAATAGGGCCTTAAGGGAAAAAGTAGATTATTTAACCAAAGCCCTAGAGAAATTCACAATTGGCTCCAACACCTTAAATATGATCTTAGGGAGCCAAAGAGCTAGTTTCAACAAGAAAGGCCTAGGCTACAAGGAAAAGAAAAATGAAAAGGCCTATAAATGCCTAATAGCTAGGGGAAAAGATAAAAAGAAAGTAATTACTAGGAAATGGATCCCCAAGGAGTATTTAGTGAACCCAATAGGAAAGAATTTATTTTGGGTTCCAAAATCCATCCTTAAGGGTTAGGATAACCCTAGGGAAGTCAACCATATGAACTTGACTTATATCATATTTTGGTTGACTTAGGATGATGGGACAACATTTTTTAGATAGTGTTGGGTGATGATAACGTGCCCATAAATAGGTAATAATGCTTAAATCATGATGATTAATGTAATTGCTATGTATGTTTTAAATCATGATTTATGATTTTGATATTTGGCATGTTATCATGAGAAATAGGTTTGAATCATGCTTTAGGTGACACTTTGTTTATTACCATGATATAATACCTAATGCATGGTTATAATTTGATGAAAACATGTATTTCATGATCATAATGTAGAATTAATTGATATATGTCATTATGATCATGTAGGATGTTAGGTTGATACTTAACCTTGATAGAATTGCATGAATATATTGGTTAAGTATATACAAATACCCCCTAGGATACATCTCACACTCACTATAGGCTAACTTGATTGCAAACTTAGCATGGGTGAGATGTTAGGATGATACAAATGTCCACTAATGCCTATGGCATTTAGATGGTCATTTAGAGTATCAAAATAGCAATAATAGACCAATCATGGGGAAGGCTTATGTTTAATAAATAGACATATTGCCAAAAGATCATGGTTGGATATTTCATATGTTTTCAAAACAATTTCTTACCTTAAAATACATGTATTCATGTTTTGAAACAATTGGATGCAAAACTAGGTAGCTAACTTGATACTAGAATGATCAAAAACCTAGTGGTTTTTAGAGCTTTTGGATTTTTGGCAAAAACAAGAAAATATAATGAGTTTTCATGAAAAACTATTTTTCATTGATAGATATACTTAAAAGAAATATGTTCCCCAAATTTCATAATTTTTTGAATTTTCTGGAATTTATAATGCATTTTTGAAATTCATCCAGAAAATCAAAAATTCGGATTCCTTTGTGCCAGTCGACTGCCATACTGATAGCATGAAGGCCGAATTCAGTTTGTAAACCAACAAGTGGTACCCAATTTTAAATCAACTTGTCATATTTTCCCTCTTTATACTTGATGCCATGAGCTTATAACTTAGTGTTAATCTTTTTGATGGTGTCAAAGGGGGAGAAATAAGTATGTTTAAGTTAATTACTTTAGGGGGAGAAATATATTTTAGGGGGAGAAATATATGATAGGGGGAGAAAATTTGCATAGAGAGTTTCATGGATTAAGGGGGAGTTGCATGTTGCTATATCATGTTTATCTTTACATGCTTTCTTACCTTAGAATTTATATCAAATGTTTTTACCTAACTTAAACGGATTGCCACACATCAAAAAGGGGGAGATTGTTAGGGCAATCTCTTGCCGTAATATGGTTTTGATGGTGTGGCAAAGGGTTTAAGTTAGTTTGATATGTTGATGTGATATGTGCGTTGAAGTCGTGCAGGACTTAGTAATTCGCACATGGAGCCATGGCGAGTTTCACATCTCATGACTCGTGCCTTGAGTCGGTGAAGGATAGCTTTGCGGAAGTCGTGCGCTTGGAGCATCCGAGGGACCGCCGGACGAGAAGCTTGGAGTGAAGCCGGAGGAAGTAGACTTCGAGGCAAGAGACGCGAAGGAGCATTGCAGAGTCGTGCGCTGATCTTTGCGGGGCGTGGCCGAAGCGAAGAGAACGAGCGAGGACTCAGAAGATGAGTGGCGATTGTAACCCGGGGAAGGGTAGCTCTTAGGTGAAACTTGGCCATTTGGCCAAGTGTCGGATGGGTTTTCCGACACGGTCATTGCCATGTCATGGCGATCATTGCTCTAATCAGTGAGTTCGGTGGTATCTGTTGGATTAGGCGTGATCGGTGGCCCATCGCCATCGGCGGTCGCGATCATTGCCAGACCGCCATCGATCGGCTGAAAAGCGTGATCGGTAGTCAATAGGGTTGGCCCAGAACCGTTAGCCGGTAGGCGGTCGACTCACGGAGCGGGATCGTGATGAGGTCCATCGGTTGCCAAGTTCAGTTGGACTAGGGCGTGTTATGCTTATGCTCTAAGTAATCTTCCTAGTGCCCCACAAGCTCTAAACTCTTCTTACTCACTTTTACTCCATTCTATTTGTAAGAAGAGTGATCTTGATTGTAAAGGTTACCTCCACCTAGCTTGGTGCAAAGGAGAGACCATTTAGTGGATTGGTTTAGCGGAGTGATTCACCGAGGACGAATCGGGGACCGTGGATTAGCGGCGTAGCCGTGAACCACGTTACATTCTGTGTTAGCGTTTGTTTTCTCGTATTTCTATTTGCTTGTCTTTATTAGTCTTCCGCTTGCGCTAATTAGTTTTGTAGACGAGCAAATACCGGCATCCAACGAAAAGGGCTATTCACCCCCCTCTAGCCGGCCATACCGATCCCCTACACACATCTCCTTAGAGATGTTTGCTTAAGATGTCAAAGCATAAGTCTCCATGATCAAGATGACTTGAATACCGCAAGTCAAAGGAACCTCGCACTTAAGCCACAGTAAGAACTTCATTGACATATCTATATATGTAGAGAACCATATGAAGTCTTACGGCTGGTCACTCCAATGAACTAGTTACCATAACTAGCATCCACGATTAACTCTGGACATCACTATGTCTCCACCAAAGGAGAATCACCGCTTGATACACCAAGGAGTATACCGTTAGTCTCTGTAATTGATGGTGTCCAAATCCATCAATTCATCGACTAGGGATAATTCCGATACATCACAATTACACATGTAGAGATACTCACTAGTTGTGATCCAATCACAAATTCTCTCATGCTGTGAATCGCATCGTGGACATTCAGTAAATGAGTTTAAGATCCAATCAAATATATGAAACATGTATACTCAAATAGTGAATCTTCATTTATCATATAAATGGTTCATACATAAGGCGATTGCCTTAGGACATCTCTCATATATTACTAACAGACTCCCACTTGGCCTAATGCCAATCGCTACGGTATCTAATACCATAAGCTCTAACATGACCCTCAAACTTACTTTGAGGTAATGCTTTAGTCAAAGGATCCGCTAAGTTCCTTTCAGTGGGAATTTTCTCGATTTGTATTTCGTTCCTACTGATGATCTCTCTGATAAGATGATAGCGGCGAAGCACATGTTTGGATCATTGATGAGACAACATCAAGTTCAGAGATGAACTTCTTGATCCAAACCGCTTCCTTTGCTGCTTCCAAAGCTGCAATGTATTCTGCCTTAGTGGCAGAATCCGCTATAGTGTCAAGCTTGGAACCTTTCCAACTTATTGCGCCTCCATTCCAGGTGAATACATACCCAGACGAAGACATGGAATCATCCTTGTCTGTCTGGAGCTGGCATCCGTATACCCACGTATCACTATGTACCCTTCTCAATATATTAGAACACATCCTTAGTTCTTCTCAAGTACTTAAGGATCGTCTTAACAGCCGCCCAATGATCCATTCCTGGATCAGACTGGTATCTGCTCGTGACACTCAGAGCATACGATACATCGGGCCTCGTACATAACATAGCATACATGATAGATCCTATTATGGATGCATAGGGAATCTTACTCATGCAAATCCTCTCGCCTTCCGCGCGGACACATAGACTTCGGAAAGGTGTACCCATGCCCGATGGGTAGGAAACCTTTCTTGGATTCCGACATGCTAAACCTCTTTAGCACTGGCCTATATATGTAGACCGCAAAGACCAAGCAACCGCTTCGATCTATCTCTATAGATCTTAATCCCGAGGATGTAGGTTGCTTCTCCTGTGTCTTTCATGGAGAATGTCTTGATAACCAAACCTTAATCGATCGTAAGATTGAAACATCGCTTCCTATAAGTAATATGTCATCGACATACAATACTAGGAACACGATCGCACTCCCACTAACCTTCTTGTACACACAAGGTTCGCTCGATTTTGTGAGAAATCAAACTTTTGATTGTCTCATCAAAACGGATATTCCAGCCTCGGATGCTTGCTTCAATCCATAAATGGACCGTCGCAATTTGCATACCTTGGTTTTATCAACCGATGTGAAACCTCAGTCAGATATCATATACACGCCTCGAAAGGTGTTTCCATTAAGGAAAGCGTTTTCACATCCATCCGCCATATCTCATAATCATAATGAGCCGCTATGGCCAGAGCATCCGAATGGATTTAAGATAGCTACAAAGTAATAGGTTTCGTCATAATCAACACCTTATTTTGACGATATCCTTTCGCCACCAATCTAGCCTTATAGGTAATCACATTACCATCCATGTCGGTTTTCTTCTTGAAAACCCACTTGCACCCTATAGGCTTTATCCCTTCAGGTGGGTCAACCAAGTTCCAAACTTGGTTTTCATACATGGAATCCATTTCCGACTTCATGGCACCAAGCCACTTATCCCTTTCTGAACTTGTCAGCACTTCTTCATAACTGGTAGGCTCTCATCATCAATGAGTAACACGTCGCTCGATTCACTTACGAGAAATCCATATCTCTATTGTGTGGTTCTACCAGATCTACGAAGATGTGGTGTTACAATAGGTCCAGCCGATTGCTCATCACTATGAGTTGTCGGCTGTTGTGCTTCACCAGGTATCTCATCAATGTCTATTTGAGTCTCTCGAGCCTCCTCAAGCTCGACGACACTCCCACTCGCTTTCTTGCAAGAGAAACTCTTTCTAGAAACACAAAGATGCCTTGAAACAAACACCTTTGTTCCACAGATGATAGAATTGGTAACCCCTTGTTTCCTTAGGGTATCCAATAAATAGACATTTATCGACTTAGCATCCAATTTGTCCGACATCATTGCCGCTTCACATAAGGTGACAACCCCATATCTTCAAGTAAGATACATGAGGTTTCTTATTCCATATCTCATAGGAGTAGAGACTACCTTGTAGGCATTCTGCTTAACAAGTAAATGCCGTCAAGTGCATAGCCCCAAAAGGACTTGGGAAGAGTCGATGATTCATCATTGACTGACCATGTCCAACAAGGTCCTACACGCCTCGTGATACACCATTATGCTGGTGTATATGGCGGAGTCCATTGAGACAATATACCATTGTCTCTTAGATAATCAAGAAACCTTGACTTAAGTATTCACCACCTCGATCCGATCAAGTATTTTAATACTTTTGTCATGTTGTTTCTCTACTTCATTTCTGAATTCTTTGAACCTTTCAAAGGCTTCAGACTTGTGTTTCATCAAGAACACATACCCAAACCGTGAGTGATCATCGGTGAAGGTAATGAAGTAGCTATAGCCTCCTAAAGCTTGAGTTGACATAGGTCCACATACATCGCATGTATTAGACCTAGTAACTCTCCCACTGCTCACCTTTTCCGTAAAGGTAACTTAGTCATCTTGCCTTTTAAGCATGATTCGCATGTATCGATGAATCCAATTCAACGATTCCGCACTTCCACATCGGGTGTAATTCTACATGCGCTTTCATGCTTATATGGCCAAGACGACAATGCCACATGTAGGAGTCTATTTGATTATCCTTTCGAGCACTCTTGTTGCTCGCTTCGATATTGAAATGTCACCGATACGCCCAACGATAAACACCATTAAAAGTTCCAGCCCATAAAGAACTCCATTCAAAGTTATGTAACAACAATTGTTACTAAAAGTCAAATGGAAATCATTTCTATTTAAACAAGAAATAGAAATGATGTTCTTTATCAACAAAGGAACATAAAAGCAATTGTCCTAAGACAAGTCCAGGAGTTTCAACAAATACGCTCCGATGGCGAGTGCAAGAACTCGCTCCATTCCCAACACGTAAATTTGACTCTCCTCGACGAAGTCTTCTTCTATTCCTTAGCCCATGTATGTCATTACATATATGTGAGCTACACCAAAGATCCAATACCCAAGTGTCTAAGGAAATAGAATGACAATCAATAAAGAAGATTTCAAGAAGATGGGGCATCCGATGCCTTATCCTTCTTCATGGACTCAAGATAAATCTTGCAATTTCTTCGAATGGCCTCCTTGCCATAATGATGGCAAGTGCCCTTTTGGTTCTCGCTTTTAGCCTTTTCTTCTTCCTTCTTGTTCCTTTGACTCCCTCTAGAACCTTTCTTCGAGGAATCAACTAACAACACCGTCCCCTACTCATGCTTCTCGTAAGGCTTCCACAGCTTCAAAGATGTTGAGCAAGACTACGATGAACCTCCTTGCATCTCGAGGTGAAGAGGAGCTTTGAGACTTCGAACCTTTCGAATCTCACTTGCTCATCAACCAACTCAAAAGATGAAGGACTACGATATGAGCATCCATATGCTCATGCTGCTTTCGTAGCTTGGGTTCCATCGCGGCTAGGATGATGCAACTCATTTGTTTAGAATCACTCACATGTTTCTGATAGGCCAACAATTGGTCCAAAGTTGCATCGTCACTAGGACGGGCAGGAAGAGGCGCTTCGAGGACATACACAAGCTTTTCACCTTGAGAACAATTCTCAAGTTTCTAAGCCACCCAAAGTTACCAATTTATTTGAATCCAAAATGGAACGCAAATTCAAACACATCATGATCAATATATTAACTTAGAAATACAAAATGAGCATATATGAGAAAGATGATTTTAAAATGCATCAATATACATTTATAAATCCCATTCATTTTTCGAATTTCAAAGACCCCAAAATCACTTCAGGAGATCGTAGGTCCATCTCCGAATGGGCTGATATCCATCATAGTTATGAACAACCTTGGAGAGAGTCCAACAAGTCATTCATAACTACGACGGTAGGTATCATCTATACCGATTGCATATCCCGTATATGCAACTATCACAATGTGCTATCAACTAATTGAATGTTCACACATACATCGGGTTGTTAACACATTAACAAGTATGCATCATATGCATAGCACCCAACTTCACCTCCCTTTACATCGACCTTGGAGAGAGTCCAACAAGCCGATGCTCCAGGTTAAAGTCAACCCATTAATCAGGACATAGTTTTAATATGGTTAGAGCGCATTCAACCAATTAGCCCAGCTTGGAGAGAGTCCAACAACCAAAGCTAACGATTGACCTCTGACTCTTACCATATTAGTATTAAACTATTCCATGGTTTGAACATATTCAGGTTCTAGACGGTATTGGATAGAGTCCAACAACCCAAACAAGAAACATAACTATTGTTCTAACCATATTAATGGAAGGTGTAGGCTTTAATATTGTTTAAGGGTTTTTATGTCTCATCCTCTTTGCATGCAAATAACTATTATCTACATGGCATGGCATACATGGCATACATCTACATGTCACGACACGCATGGCATAATGTTATGCATCTAATGCAATTACATGGCATACAATTATGTCATGTATATAATTTCCTTATATGTCATAACTATTTATGGAAATAAAATATGTTTAAGATTTGATTCTCCAAATCAAATCATAATTAAATTAGGAAACAAATTTCCAAATCTAATCACATATTTTATTCATGGAATTATTTGATTAAGGAAAATCTATTTAGGAAACCAATTTCCTAAATCATTAAAACTACTTATGGAAATAAAATATTTTAAGATTTGATTTCAAATCAAATCATGATTAAATTAGGAAACAAATTTCCAGAATCTAATCAAATATTTTATTTATGGAAAATATCAATTTCCATAAATACTTCCAACTTTCCAAAAGTGGAAGATTTCCATAAATACTTCTAGACTTTCCAAAATTAAAAAAATTTCCATAAATACTTCTAAATTTCCAAAATTTAGAAAATTTCCAGAAATACATTATGACTATCGCAAAACCATTTTTACGATTATGTCGAAGCACAACCTGGGCTCGATACCATCGTTGGTTTCCGCATCACCATGTGTGTTCGATCATGTTTCGTAAACATGAGCATAGCGGAAGCAATTAAAAATAATAAATCTATATTTATTATAACACACACAACACACGCATGCATATTACAACAAGTGTTGACATAACCGTAAATTAAAATTTGCAATAAAATAAAATTATCTACGTTATACCTTCCGTATGACGTGTAGCGGGAACGACATCAACCGGAACGATCCTCGTAAGAATCGTCTCTATCCGTATCCACGCCGAGCTCCTCGGGATGACTTCGCTAAGTCACGAGCTTCGTCTTCGTACGGGTTACTAGCCTCGTGTTGAAGACGACGTGATCGAGAGATGATCACAATCCGAATCCAAATTCGGATCCTAAAATGAGTTCTCAAAACTCGCTTCTCCGGAGAGGTATTCGTCAACCAATTGACGAATCCTTCGTCCTCCACCTCAGAGGATTACCGGAGATCGAATCCCCGGTAAGTTAGCCGCTGTCGGAGCACTAACCGTCGTCCAAACGACGCTCCGACGAGAGGAGAAGAAGCTGTCCAGAAAACTGCACAGCTTGGTGGAGGATATAGGCGCCGGCCAACCAAGGAATGAAAAGGCTCACCTTGATGCCAAACCTATAGGAGATCATCGGAGGGTCGCCGGAGTGTTCACTGGCTGAAGCTTGGTCGCCGGCAATGACTTGGACGGCGGCACAAAAGCTGGGCGGCGGCACTTTAGGGTTGGGCGCCGAAAACTCCAAGGAGGTGGGCGGCAACTATGTTGGGCGGCCAAAAACTTGATTAGGGTTCTTGGATTAGGGTTTAAGCCCTATTTTATAGAGAACTAATTCTCTTAATGGTTAATGGATCATATCCATAAAGCCCATTAACCCGCTCCATTAAGATAAGTTAAAATAAACCAAACCATGATGATTTATTTTAAGTTAAAATGAACCGAACCAACCTTTGGTTCATTCGTTTAATATAAACCAAACCCCTTTGGTTTATTCTCATCCATTGGATTAGAACCAAACCATTTTGGTTCATCCATTACGTCTTCATAAGACGCAGCCCATCCACGCTTCCATTGCGACTGAAACGATTTCAAGCTCGCTTTATGTTTGGTCCAACCAAACCTAGTTTCTCTCGGTCTGAGAATCCCATTCTCAAGCTCGTTTTAAATCCTTTGGATTACACTCGTTGTGCGTGTGACCAAATAGGTTCTCGGTTTATGTTGGCCGCCTATAATTAACCATTAATTATAGAACGATCATGAGTGGCACCTAGTAGTACATCATGATCCCCAATTAACCAAAAAGATCAACGGTTGATCCAGAACTATTTCTGAAACCCTTCAGCAGCTCGAATGATTCGTGCCCCATTCCCTTCACTCATCTTATACCCACTTGGTTCAGGACATGGTCTATAGTGTCAGTCCCCACTAGGCTGACTACGTCACACCTAGCCCAAGTATCATTTCCTCGTCCTACATATTCTAGTTACTCCACATGTATGGAAGAGTACCTTACTCTAAACATGTAATGCTTTGGCCAAAGACTTTAGTAACAATCCGACGAGAGGCCATGGGTATACATCTCCTCGCAAGGAGTGGTGAATCCTTTATAGGCTATTCAAACACCTTCGATCACTTCGACTTATACCCGGACATCACTAGCATCCACGATTAACTCCGGACATCACTATGTCTCCAGCCACTGAGAATCTGCTGCATGGATACACCAAGGAGTATACCTCGTGCTAGTCTCGACAGAATTGATGGTGTCCAAATCCATCAATTCATCGACTAGGGATAATTCCGATACATCACAATTACACATGTAGAGATACTCACTAGTTGTGATCCAATCACAAATTCTCTCATGTTGTGAATCGCATCGTGGACATTCAGTAAATGAGTTTAAGATCCAATCAAATACATGAAACATGTATACTCAAATAGTGAATCTTCATTTATCTTATAAATGGTTCATACATAAGGCGATTGCCTTAGGACATCTCTCATATATTACTAACAATTCTATGGTCAAGACAAACCAATACCAAATCACACTACAACCATACCAATGGTTTGTCCAAAGCCATCTCGGTTGTGAGCCTATACTTATACTTTACAATGAGCCGATAACATGATCTCCCGTGTGACACCACACACCATGTTATCTACAATGTAATGTATTAGACAATATGCATCACCATAAATATGCAAACAATGATCATGTGATTCCTATTTCAAAATAAAGATATTCATACAAAAGATAGACTTTTCAGTATACATCCCAACACTTCCTATGAATATGAAAGATTTTGCATCCTTTTGTATTCCCTCTTCAATGCATGATTAATCTACATTAATCATGCATGATAAGAGGTTTCTTCCAACCTTTAGTTTTCCCTCTTCCATGAACGTTTAATTCACATTAATCATGCATGATGGATTCATGATGAATCCATATCATTCATCTTCTTCAAATTAATTTGAATCCAACTCAAATTAAACCAATTTGAGTCTAACTCAAATTCGGGCAATAATATTTGAGTCTAACTCAAATCCATCCCTTTCAATGAGTCAAACTCAATGAATCCATTTCAATAGCCTAATAGTTCATATAGTCAAACTAAAATGAACCCCATCTCCAAAACAACATGTTCTTTGTGTGTGACCCAATAGGTTCTCATAAGGTTGGAAATGTCTCTAAAACCCTTTTAGAAACATAAGCAATGAGTAGCATCTAGCAATGCATCATTGCTACCCAAGTGAGGAGAATGTCGATACTCAACATCACCTTTCTATGATTATTATCTTGTATGACTCAATCCTTCTAACCTTGATATCTAGATTGATCAATGAGGCATAGCTCGTGTCATCCTCTTATCAATCTTTGTGTTTCTTGAGCCCCAAATAGACTACACCAATCAAATGAACTCAATATCTCATATTGACTTATTTGAGCATAGCCATACATTTTAGTAGTCTTACTTTATCAAGGAGCCCACAGATATCACTTCTGCCATATGGAAGGGATAGATCTCATCTACATCACTCACATTCCGCCGCATAATTCATTGCATACCTAGTGATCGACTTTATAGTCCAATTTATTATAGGTGACATTTGACGATACCAAAGTATACAATTCCTTATGTAGGGAACCATAGCGATTTCAGGTCTAAGGATTATTCATACCAATAGTCACTATGAGAATGTTTATGGCACTCATATGATGATCTATGAAACATTCTCATGGCGGGTCATTTCAGTTCATATTCTTTAATATATACCCATGTGTAAACTTGATATCCTATATCCATGACTTGTGAGATTAAGTCATAAGTTGACCTACATGCTAGTCTCAATGTATTAATATTATCCTTGTATATTAATATTTGACTAGGAACAGTTATGAACAATGTTCTATATATCTACAGTATCTCACTATCAAGTCACCAACTTGATATGTCGTAGACTAGAACCAACTACCAAAGGATATTATTATATTTATTCAAATGGCACATCAATGAAGTAAATATAATAACCCTAAACTTTGCCTTTATTATGAAATATGATACAAAAGTTACCATACCAATCATCTCATAATTGGTAGTTAGGGCTAATACTAACATCCTTATTTACTAATTATTTCCCTGTACAAATTACTTATCTCATGCTACTTTTATTAAATTTTCAGAGTACTTCTAAGCTTCAATCATTCGGCCAATGGTTATCTGAATACTAGAGTAAAACAATGCAGACCATCTACATCATACTCAGAGCCACCACAACCCTCTACCATGTCATCTCCTCTATCATCCTTCACCACAATCACGCAGACCAATCTTGAAGAATTCACAACATTCAGTCTGGGAATACAGGACCCACCTTCCTTCCTCTCGGACATAAGGCAGGAAAAGAGACTGAACTTCAACAGAAAATACAATGGCTACAACTTCAAGTAGAAACTCTATCTACCGATCGGAATCAATTAATAACAAAAAGAGAAAGAGTCTTTGTACATCACAAGCAAGAAATACAACAAATGAAAAAAGAACTCTCCCTCAGAAATACACACATCAAATGGCTAGAAGAAGAACATGCTAATGTGTCAACTAGGACAATAGCCTTCAAACAGTCAGAGATTCAAAAATGAGAACAAAAAAAAAGTTATTGGCATCTTTAGTCAAGCGAGTGTTTCTAACCCATGGAAGATCATATAGATCCTCATATTTCCCTTAAAGACACAATTTTCAACATCCTGGATGAATTCCATTTCCATTTTGATGTATTAAAACAACATTTTCATACACTGGCCAATACTGCAAATGAACAAGTGTCTAGGCCAGTCATCTTAACCAATAACTGTCCCAATTAAAATAAATAGAAGCTAAAAGATGGGCCACTAAACTATACTTTATGAATATTTGTAATGAAAATTTACTTTTGTAACTCTTACTGTTTCTGAACATGCTTTGTAATGAATGTCTTAGATTTCCATATTTGTAATGAATATCTTAGCTTTCCTTCTTGAATCTGTCCTGCACATACTGCATATAATTTCTTAGATTATCTCCTATCTGCAATAAATGTCTTATTTCCATATTTACACTATGATCATTTATTTTCCAAACTTCTACTTGTAATTCTCATATATCCCTTATAATGAAACTAAAAAAAACTGATACCTTCTACGTCCCCAGATAAAAAAAATTTATCCTTGACAAGAGGGATTACCAAGCAACTGTTTCATCGTCATGCTATTCGATTAGAGTAGTCACTTGAATAAACTTGTTGTTCAAGCAACCAACCTCTATTCTACGAATAGTCGTGGAATAGACGATGTACGGATCGCCGGCTTTTGTGTTTATGTTCGGGGTCCAAGTTATATTAGCCACAAAAAAGAATATATCATGCATATATAATTGAAAACAATCATAAACATGTTACATAAGAAAATAGACAAGTATTATACCTCTCGATCTTCTATCGTATATCCTTCCTCTTTTTGGACGTCGTGTGGGCGACGAGCTACCAAAAGTCGAAGCTCCTAGATCACCAATCTCCCTTCCTTGCTCACTCCGAACAAGAGGAAGAATAGAAACAAAACCCTTCTCCTTCCTTTAGCCAACAAACAAGCACCAAGCTAGATGCTTGCCGCCGGCCAACAAGGAAAAGGGATGAGAAGGATGGTTGCCAGCCAAGAGCTCCAAGGGAGGACTCTAAGCCTTGTTTCCACCGGCCAAGGAGAAGGAGAAGAGCTGGTTTTGACGTCGGCCAAGGGAGGGAAAAGATGTATGGGCGCCAGCCACCAAGGAAGAAGAAGAAGATAAGGAAAAGCTTTCCTTATTTGGTGTCGCCAACTCCCTAACCCTAATCTCCAATGCTTGTCGCCCCTTGACCTAATCCTATCTCTAATTGGATTCTTCTTGTCGCCCACCCCCTCCTCTCCTTTTATAGAGTTAGGGATAAGTTTTGTTTTAATCTCCACCATTGGTTTTATGGATTTAATCTCAACCGTCGGATCTAGAGATTTAATCTCAACCGTCGGATCTAGAGATTTAATCTCTACCTTTGGATCTAGAGTTTTATTTTCATCCATTGGATCTAGGCTTCATGAGGTTTTAATAGGCTACAATAGGGACCATGAGGAGGAGTTGGCCCTTGGCCACCCAATGGATCAAGCCCACATAAAGTCCGATCCATTAATGATAATCCAATCCACTAAAGGGTTATCATTGATCTACCTCACCAACCCCCATAAGTTAATATGGGCTCCATATATTATATGTATATTTTCTCCCCGTGTTTAAGATCTCGAATGTCCGTCGATTAATTAATTTACTAACAATTAATTAATCAACATCTAATTCCATGAGTAGTACCACTCAACCTTTTCATCATGACGAACCAAGTTCACCTGCTGGGTTTACATGATGAACCTTATGAGCTCCTCAAAGGGGGACATCATCATCCTAATATATAGGACACGGTTTCCTCCTATAATCAACGACACACCATATAAATAATATCTTTTCCCAACTTACCGAGCCTATCGATTTAATCTATAAATCTCGCCCATTGGTAAATCAAAGAAATGAATACTAAGTATATGTGCCCGTTATTATTTCGGGATTAAGAGCATGTACAATATAATATCTGAGGTCTGTTTCGATTTTGTAGTCAGCAATAAATCGAATCACCTCTAAGTCGGTCTTGCTCAATACACACAAAGTGTACTAGTGTGATTCTATGGTCAAGACAAACCAATACCAAATCACACTATAACCATACCAATGGTTTATCCAAAGCCATCTCGGTTGTGAGCCTATACTAATACTTTACAATGAGCCGATAACATGATCTCCCATGTGACACCACACACCATGTCATCTAGAATATAATGTATTAGACAATATGTATCACCATAAATATGCAAACAATGATCATGTGATTCTTATTTCAAAATAAAGATGTTCATACAAAAGATAAACTTTTCAGTATACATCCCAACACTTCCTATGAATATGAAAGGTTTTGCATATTTTTGTATTCCCTCTTCAATGCATGATTAATCTACATTAACCATACATGATAAGAGGTTTCTTCCAACCTTTAGTTTTCCCTCTTCCAAGCATGATTAATTCACATTAATCATGCATGATGGATTCATGATGAATCCATATCATTTATCTTCTTCAAATTAATTTGAATCCAACTCAAATTAAACCAATTTGAGTCTAACTCAAATTCGGGCAATCATATTTGAGTCTAACTCAAATCCAACCCTTTCAATGAGTCTAACTCAATGAATCCAATTCAATAGCCTAATAGTTCATATAGTCAAACTAAAATGAACCCCATCTCCAAAACAACATGTTCTTTGTGTGTGACCCAATAGGTTCTCATAACGTTGGAAATGTCTCTAAAACCCATTTAGAAACATAAGCAATGAATAGCATCTAACAATGCATCATTGCTACCCAAGTGAGGAGAATGTCGAGACCCAACATCACCTTTCTATGATTATTATCTTGTATCACTCAATCCTTCTATCCTTGATATCTAGATTGATCAATGAGGCATAGCTCGTGTCATCCTCTTATCAATCTTTGTGTTTCTTGAGCCCCAAGTAGACTACACCAATCAAATGAACTCAATATCTCATATTGATTTATTTGAGCATGGCCATGCATTTTAGTAGTCTTACTTTATCAAGGGACCCACAAATAACACTTCTGTCATATGGAAGGGATAGATCCCATCTATATCACTCACATTCCTCCGTATAATTCATTGCATACGCAGTGATCGACTTTATAGTCCACATTATTACAGGTGACGTTTGACGATACGAAAGTATACAGTTCCTTATGTAGGGAATTAACCAAAGTGATTTTAGGTCTAAGGATTATTCATACCAATAGTCACTATGACAATGTTTCTGGTACTCATATGACGATCTATGAAACATTCTAATGGCGGGGCATTTCAGTACATATTCTTTAATATATACCCATGTGTCAACTTGATATCCTATATCCATGACATGTGAGATTAAGTCATCAGTTGACCTACATGCTAGTATCAATGTATTAATATTATCCTTGTATATTAATATTTGACTAGGAACAGTTATGAACAATGTTCTATATATCTACAGTATCCCACTATCAAGTCACCAACTTGATATGTCGTAGACTAGAACCAACTACACGAGGATATTATTATATTTATTCAAATGGCACATCAATGAAGTAAATATAATAACCATAAACTTTGCCTTTATTATGAAATATGATACAAAAGTTACCATACCAATCATCTCATAATTGGTAGTTAGGGTTAATACTAACATCCTTATTTACTAATTATTTCTCTGTACAAATTACTTATCTCATGCTACTTTTATTAAATTTTCAGAGTACTTCTAAGCTTCAATCCTTCGGCCAATGGTTATCTGAATACTAGAGTAAAACAATGCAGACCATCTACATCATACTCAGAGCCACCACAACCCTCTACCATGTCATCTGCTCTATCATCCTTCACCACAATCACGCAGACCAATCTTGAAGAATTCACAACACTCAGTCTGGGAATACAGACCTGCCTTCCTTCCTCTCCAAACAAGGCAGGAAAAGAGACTGAACTTCAGCAGAAAATACAATGGCTACAACTTCAAGTAGAAACTCTGTCTGCCGATCGGAATCAGTTAATAACAAAAAGAGAAAGAGTCTTTGCACAACACAAGCAAGAAATACAACAAATGAAAAAAGAACTCTCCCTCAGAAATACACACATCAAATGGCTAGAAGAAGAACATGCAAAAGTGTCAACTAGGACAATTGCCTTCCAACAGTCAGAGATTCAAAAATGAGAACAAAAGGAAAGTGATTGGCATCTCCAATCAAGCGAGTGTTTCTAACCCATGGAAGATCATATAGATCCTCATATTTCCCTTAAAGACACAATTTTCAACATCCTGGATGAATTCCATTTCCATTTTGATGTATTAAAACAACATTTTCATACAGCCAATCTGAATGAACATGTGGCTATCATCTTAACCAAGAACTGTCCCAATTAAAAAAATAGAAGCTAAAAGAGGGGCCACTAAACTATACTTTATGAATATTTGTAATGAAAAATTACTTTTGTAACTCTTACTGTTTCTTAACATGCTTTGTAATGAATGTCTTAGATTTCCATATTTGTAATGAATATCTTAGCTTTCCTTCTTGAATCTTTCCTGCACATACTGCATATAATTTATTAGATTATCTCCTATTTGCAATAAATGTCTTATTTCCATATCTACACTATGATCATTTATTTTCCAAACTTCTCTCTGTAATTCACATATATCCCTTATAATGAAAGTCACAAAAACTGATACCTTCTACGTCCCCGGATAAAAAAAAATTATCCTTGACAACAGGGATTACCAAGCAATCATTTCATCGTCGTGCTATTCGATTAGAGTAGTCACTTGAACAAACTTGTTGTTCAAGCAACCAACCTCTATTCTACGAATAGACACGGAATAGACGATGTACGGATCGCCGGCTTTTCTATTTATGTTCGGGGTCCAAGTTATATTTGAAGGGAGTGCCATTGGTTGCGTCGGAGTCTCATTGCCTCCCATGTCCCCGGATTAAAATTTTATCAACTAAAACTAATCCGGACGGGATGAGTTTCCGAAGCACAACCGTTTCGTCATCGTGCCAACGACTCGAGCGATTCCTTGAACAAACTTGTTGTTCAAGCAATCAACTCTTCTAGTCAGTTAGCTGCGGAAGAGACGACGAACGGATCACCGATTTTTGTGTTTCTTATCGGGGTCCATGATTATACAAATACAAACAAATGTAAACTAGTATAATCTGTTGGTGCATATAAGATCCACATATCTCCACAATGGTATGATATTGTCCACTTTGGGCCCAAGCCCTCATGGTTTTATTTTTGGGCTTTACCCAAAAGGCCTCACACCAATGGAGATATCTTTTTTCTTATAAGCACATGATCTTTTCCATGTCTTACCAATGTGGGACTTTGATTGTATTCCCCATACTCCCAACAATCCCCCCCTCAAACGAAGGACCACATTGGGCCCCCCCTCAAGCCTATCCCTCCTCGAAGGATTTTCTCTGCTTGATGTCCGATCTTCAACCCACCAGGACTTCCTGTCAGTTGTTCGGTCCCCCCGACCCAACTAGACTTCCTTCCTGATGTCTGGTTCTCTTGATCCGGACGTGGGAGCTCAACTTCCTTCGTTCGAGGTTCATGGCTTGACATGGACCATGGCTCTGATACCAATTGTTGGTGCATATAAGATCCACATATCTCCACAATGGTATGATATTGTCCACTTTGGGCCCAAGCCCTCATGGTTTTATTTTTGGGCTTTACCCAAAAGGCCTCACACCAATGGAGATATCTTTTTTCTTATAAGCACATGATCTTTTCCATGTCTTACCAATGTGGGACTTTGATTGTATTCCCCATACTCCCAACATAATCAACACATACTAACATAAAGAACATAAGCTAGCATATCTTATCATAAGAGGATCAAGAATAAAGTTTGTAAAACTTTTATACCTCTTGGTCTTCTACCGTATGTCCCATCCTCCACGTGGACATCGTGTGGGAGAAGATCCTCCACGAGTTGAAGCCTCCTAGATCACATTCTTCCCTTCCTTGCTCGCTCCGAACAAAGAGAAGAACCAAACAAAAACTCCTTCTCCTATCTAGAATCGACCACCAAGCCAAGGAGCTTGATATAGCCGCCGACCAAGGAGTAGATAATTGAGCGTCGGCCAACCTTGAAGAAAGGTTGCCACCGGCCACCAAGGAGAGAGGGAGAAGGAATAATGGGTATGGGCGCCGGCCAAAGAAAGGAGGAAGAAGATGGGCGCCGGCTACCAATTAGGAAGAGAAAGAATCAAACCTTAATCCTTCCAAGGATTGCCGCCCAAACCTTTTCCGAAACCCTAGCCGTCCAAGCCAAAAACCTTAATCTCCTTCTTGATATATCTCTTTCTCTACACGCCCAAGCCCTTAGCCCTCCTTTTATAGAGTTAGGCTTAGGCCTCCTTCCAATCTCCACCGTTGGATCTAGAGACTTAGTCTCCACCATCGGATCTAGGGTTTCATCCCAACCGTCGGATCTAGGGTTTCATCCTAACCGTCGGATCTAGGGTTTCATCCCAACCGCCGGATCTAGGGTTTCATCCCAACCGTCGGATCTAAGGTTTCATCCCAACCGTCAGATCTAGGGTTTCATCCCAACCGTCGGATCTAGGGTTTCATCCCAACCGTCGGATCTAGGGTTTCATCCCAACCGTCGGATCTAGGGTTTCATCCCAACCGTCGGATCTAGGGTTTCATCCCAACCGTCGAATCTAGGGTTTCATCCCAACCGTCGGATCTAGGGTTTCATCCCAACCGTCGAATCTAGGGTTTTATGTTCCATCATTGGATCTAGGCTCCATGAGGTTTTAATAAGGCTACGATAGGGACCATGAGGAGGAGTTGGATCTTGGCCACCCGATGGATCGGAACCACACAAACTTGATCCATCAATGATGTTCCATTCCACTAGAGGATCATCATTGATCTGCTTCACCAACCCCCATTTATATGGGCTCCATGTATTATTTGCACAACTATCTCCCCGTGTTTAAGATATCGAATGTCCGTCAATTAATTGATTTACTGACCATCAATTAATTAACATCTAACTCCTCGAGTAGTACCACTCAACCTTATTATCATGTTGACTAAGTCAACCAGTGGGGTTTACATGATAAACCTTACGAGCTCCTCGAGGGGACATCATCAACCTAATATATAGGACACGGTTTCCTTCTATAATCAACGACACACCATGTAAATAATATCATTTCCCAACTTACTGGGCCTTTTGATTTAATCTATAAATCTCACCCAATATTAAATCAAAGAAATAAATACTAAGTACATGTGCCCATTATTATATCGGGATTCAGAGCATGTGCAACATAATACCTGAGGTCTGATTCAATCATATAGTCAGCAATAGATTAAATCACCTCTATGTCGGTCCTGCTCAATACACACAAAATGTACTAGTGTAATTCTATGGTCAAGATAAACCAATACCAAATCACACTACAACCATGCCAATGGTTTGTCCAAGACCATCTTGGTTGTGAGCCTATACTTATATTCTACAAGGAACTGATAACATGATCTTCTGTGTCACACCAAACACCACGTTATCTACAATGTAAAGTATTAGACAATATGCACACATATAATAAATATAAATAGCAAATAATGATCATGTGATTCTTATTTCAAAATAAAGATGTCCATTCAAAGGCTAGGCCTTCAGTATACATCCCAACAATATTAGCCACAAAATAGAATATATCATGCATATATAATTGAAAACAATCATAAACATGTTACATAAGAAAATAGACAAGTATTAAACCTCTCGATCTTCTATCATATGTCCTTCCTTATTTTGGACATCGTGTGGGCGACGATTTACCAAAAGTCGAAGCTCCTAGATCACCAATCTTCCTTCCTTGCTCACTCCGAACAAGAGGAAGAATAGAGACAAAACCCTTCCCCTTCCTTTAGCCAACCAACAAGCACCAAGCTAGATGCTTGCCGTCGGCCAACAAGGAAAAGGGATGAGAAGGATGGATGCCAACCAAGAGCTCCAAGGGAGGACTCTAAGCCTTGTTTCCACCGCCCAAGGAGAAGGAGAAGGGCTGGTTTTGACGCTAGCAAAGGGAGGGAAGGGATGTATGGGCGCCGGCCACCAAGGAAGAAGAAGAAGATAAGGAAAAGCTTTCCTTATTTGGTGCCGCCAACTCCCTAACCCTAATCTCCAATGCTTGTCGCCCCTTGCCCTAATCCTATCTCTAATTGGATTCTTCTTGCCGCCCACCCCCTCCTCTCCTTTTATAGAGTTAGAGATAAGCCTTGTTTTAATCTCCACCATTGGTTTTAGGGATTTAATCTCAACCGTCGGATCTAGAGATTTAATCTCAACTGTAGGATCTAGAGATTTAATCTCAACGGTCGGATCAAGAGATTTAATCTCTACCATTGGATCTAGAGTTTTTTTTTCATCCATTGGATCTAGGCTTCATGAGGTTTTAATAGGCTACAATAGGGACCATGAGGAGGAGTTGGATCTTGGCCACCCAATGGATCAAGCCCACATAAAGTCAGATCCATTAATGATAATCCAATCAACTAAAGGATTATCATTGATCTACCTCACCAACCCCCATAAGTTAATATGAGCTCCATATATTATATGTACATTTTCTCCCCGTGTTTAAGATCTCGAATGTCCGTCGATTAATTAATTTACTGACCATTAATTAATCTACATCTAATTCGATGAGTAGTGCCGCTCAACCTTTTCATAATGCCAGACCAAGTCCACTTGCAGGGTTTACATGATGAACCTTATGAGCTCCTCAAGGGGAAATCATCATCCTAATATATAGGACATGGTTTCCTCCTATAATCAACCGCATACCATATAAATAATATCATTTCTCAACTTACCAAGCCTATCGATTTAATCTATAAATCTCGCCCATTGGTACATCAAATAAATGAATACTAAGTATATGTGCCCATTATTATATCGGGATTAAGAGCATGTACAATATAATATCTAAGGTCCGATTTGATTATGTAGTCAGCAATAAATCGAATCACCTCTAAGTCGGTCCTGCTCAATACACACAAAGTGTACTAGTGTGATTCTATGGTAAAGATAAACCAATACCAAATCACACTACAACCATACCAATGGTTTGTCCAAAGTCATCTCGGTTGTGAGCCTATACTTATACTTTACAATGAGCCGATAACATGATCTCCCGTGTGACACCACACACCATGTTATCTACAATGTAATGTATTAGACAATATGCATCACCATAAATATGCAAACAATGATCATGTGATTCTGTTTTCAAAATAAACATGTTCATACAAAAGATAGACTTTTCAGTATACATCCCAACACTTCCAATGAATATTAAAGGTTTTGCATCATTTTGTATTCCCTCTTCAATGCATGATTAATCTACATTAATCATGCATGATAAGATGTTTCTTCCAACCTTTAGTTTTCCCTCTTCCATGCATGATTAATTCACATTAATCATGCATGATGGATTCATGATGAATCCATATCATTCATGTTCTTTAAATTAATTTGAATCCAAATCAAATTAAACCAATTTGAGTCTAACTCAAATTCGGGCAATCATATTTAAGTCTAACTCAAATCCATCCCTTTCAATGAGTCTAACTCAATGAATCCAATTCAATAGCCTAATAGTTCATATAGTCAAACTAAAATGAACCCCATCTTCAAAACAACATGTTCTTTGTGTGTGACCCAATAGGTTCTCATAAAGTTGGAAATGTCTCTAAAACCCTTTTAGAAACATAAGCAATGAGTAGCATCTAGCAATGCATCATTGCTACCCAAGTGAGGAGAATGTCGAGACCCAACATCACCTTTCTATGATTATTATCTTGTTTGACTCAATCCTTCTATCCTTGATATCTAGATTGATCAATGAGGCATAGCTCGTGTCATCCTCTTATCAATCTTTGTGTTTCTTGAGCCCCAAGTAGACTACACCAATCAAATGAACTCAATATCTCATATTGACTTATGAGCATGTCCATGCATTTTAGTAGTCTTACTTTATCAAGGGGCCCACAAATATCACTTCTGTCATATGGAAGGGATAGATCCCATCTACATCACTCACATTCCTCCGCATAATTCATTCCATACCCAGTGATCGACTTTATAGTCCACTTTATTAAAGGTGACGTTTGACGATACCAAAGTATACAATTCCTTATGTAGGGAACCATAGCGATTTTAGGTCTAAAGATTATTCATACCAATAGTCACTATGAGAATGTTTATGGCACTCATATGATGATCTATGAAACATTCTCATGGTGGGTCATTTCAGTACATATTCTTTAATATATACCCATGTGTCAACTTGATATCCTATATCCATGACTTGTTAGATTAAGTCATCAGTTGACCTACATGCTAGTCTCAATGTATTAATATTATTCTTGTGTATTAATATTTGACTAGGAAATGTTATGAACAGTGTTCTATATATCTACAGTATCCCACTATCAAGTCACCAACTTGATATGTCATAGACTAGAACCAACTACCAGAGGATATTGTTATATTTATTCAAATGACACATCAATGAAGTAAATATAATAACCGTAAACTTTTCCTTTATTATGAAATATGATACAAAAGTACCATACCAATCATCTCATAATTGGTAGTTAGGGCTAATACTAACATCCTTATTTACTAATTATTTCCCTATACAAATTACTTATCTCATGCTACTTTTATTAAATTTTCAGAGTACTTCTAAGTTTCAATCCTTCGGCCAATGGTTATCTGAATACTAGAGTAAAACAATGCAGACCATCTACATCATACTCAGAGCCACCACAACCCTCTACCATGTCATCTGCTCTATCATCCTTCACCACAATCACGCAGACCAATCTTGAAGAATTCACAACACTCAGTTTGGGAATACAAACCAACCTGTCTTCCTCTCCAAACAAGGCAGGAAAAGAGACTGAACTTCAACAGAAAATACAATGGCTACAACTTCAAGTAGAAACTCTATCTGCCGATCGAAATCAGTTAATAACGAAAAGAGAAAGAGTCTTTGCACAGCACATGCAAGAAATACAACAAATGAAAAAAGAACTCACCCTCAGAAATACACACATCAAATGGCTAGAAGAAGAACATGCTAAAGTGTCAACTAGGACAATAGCCTTCCAACAGTTAGAGATTCAAAAATGAGAACAAAAGGAAAGTGATTGTCATCTCTAGTCAAGCGAGTGTTTCTAACCCATGGAAGATCATATAGATCCTCATATTTCCCTTAAAGACACAATTTTCAACATCCTGGATGAATTCCATTTCCATTTTGATGTATTAAAACAACATTTTCATACACTGGCCAATACTGCAAATGAACAAGTGTTTGAGCCAGTCATCTTAACCAAGAATTGTCCCAATTAAAAGAAATAGAAGCTAAAAGATGGGCCACTAAACTATACTTTATGAATATTTATAATGAAAAATTACTTTTGTAACACTTACTGTTTCTGAACATGCTTTGTAATGAATGTCTTAGATTTCCATATTTGTAATGAATATCTTAGCTTTCCTTCTTGAATCTGTCCTGCACATACTGCATATAATTTCTTAGATTATCTCCTATCTGCAATAAATGTCTTATTTCCATATCTACACTATGATCATTTATTTTCCAAACTTCTTGTAATTCACATATATCCCTTATAATGAAACTCACAAAAACTGATACCTCATCTGTCGTTTCATAAACTACCCACACTACTCATTCCTTAACAAAAACTGATATACCCCATCTCCCCTTACTAAAAGCTGAATTCATTACTTACCCACCATTTTCACCCTAACAAACTTATGTCATATGACTCCATTTCATATGATTACAGCTAACCCCTCCGAGGGTTCTCATCTACCCCCTGGACACACCAAAGCCTTTTTCTTAAAGCAAATAGAAGCTGGCCTATTCTTCCCTATTCATCACTTCCTTTTAGCGTTTCTGAATATTTTTCTATCCCTTTAAATCAACTAAGCCCTAACTCCTTCTGTTTCATGCTAGGATTCTATCTTATCACATCCTTTTTTATCAATTACTCCCTCAGCCTTCCTTTATCACTATTTTTTTCCAAATAAAATCATCAAAAATAGGAATTTTTAATTTCCAAGTTCGGTCTGACTTTCAATTCCTTACCGGTATCCCTTCCTTCCACAAAGGATGGAAGGAGCATTACTTGTTTGTGCATTCTCCCTCTCCTTTTCCTTTTTCCTCTGCATGGTTAACTACTCTCCCTCCTCAACCTTCCTTAGGCTCTTACCGAGACAATGAAGAGTATCAAATGATGACATTATTATTATCAGAGGAACACTTCAACTTGAACCAACTATTAACCAGATCAGCTCTATCACTAATCAGGACTAGCTATCCTCTACAGTCGACTGGCACGCTCGATAACAATCACTTCTGACTGTACCTCTGCATACTTGTTATGACACATGTAAATTTTTACTTGTTTCTTTTTCAGAATCATTATTACTACAGGCTGTTGAACACATTCCACCGCATTCCCGTATAAATCCTATTTAACTCCATCCCCAACTGCCAACCCACTTACTAAACTCTACAAACCCCTCTCTCTTCCTCCTCAACATTTGATCTACCTAATTATTTATTATCCAGTATTAACGAGGTCAACATACAATTTCTTTTACTTATTTTTCTCGATACTGACATCTATTTCTACAGGGTATCACAAGAATAACTCACTTAAATAACCAATGGGAGCAATACACTAATAATCTCAACAAAGAATTACAAGAATGTCAAATCAGAGAATTGCCATTACAATAATCTTATCAAAGACTTGAACAAGAACTACAAGCCTCCTATATAAAAGCACAGGCCAACCGAACAGAACTATCAACCCTTCATTTCCAAACTTCTTTCTTACAAAATACTCTAGATATTTTAAAAGCCCGACCTCTTCAAGAAGGAACTAGTACTTCTCACAAAAACTCCTGGACTTCAACTGCTATTAATGATATGTTCTTAGACAGAGGCTTTGCCTTCCTTCAATGGGGCTTCCAAGATTGTATCCATCAATTCAAAGCAGCCAGCTATCCACCTCCCGAGCAATCTACCAACTTTTTAGATATTGGCAATACAATCGACCACACTCCTCCTGATTTATTATCTTTTCCTTTCCCTTCCAATACTGAAAAAATGTAACTTGTATTGATCATAACATCTGCAATACAGTACATGACTTTTCTTCAATATGTTATTTTTAAAAGAACAAAAAACATAGACTTTATAATGTTTTATCCACTAAAATAAGTGAGCAAGTGATAGACATTCCAAGGCATTGCTAAAAGCCTTCCTTGAGCATCCTTCAAGTAATAAGCTCTTGTTCCCGCTCGGCTCTCCACATGGAAAGGGTCTTCCTATTTGGGTCCCAACTTACCCTTAGATCCCTCAGGTAGCACTTTCCTTAGCACTAAGTTTCCCACCTGAAAAGAATGAGGCACTACCTTCTTATTATAGGATTTAATTATTTGCGATCTATACCTTTCAACATTATATAAAGCAGCCTCCCTCTTTTCTTGAATCAAGTCTAATTCCATGTTGAGATGTATACTGAAAAGTCTATATTTTATATGAACATCTTTATTTTTGAAATAAGAATCACATGATCATTGTTTGCATATTTATGGTCATGCATATTGTCTAATACATTACATTGTAGATAACATGGTGTGTGGTGTTACACAGGAGCTCATGTTATCGGCTCCTTGTAAAGTATAAGTAAAGGCTCAAAACCTAGATGGCTTTGGACAAACCATTGGTATGGTTGTAGTGTGATTTGGTATTGGTTTGTCTTGACCATAGAATCACACTAGTGCACTTTATGTGTATTGAACAGGACCGACTTAGAGGTGATTCAATTTATTGCTGACTACATAATCGAATCGGTCCTCAGATATTATATTGTACACGCTCTTAATACCAATATAATAACGGGCACATATACTTAGTATTCATTTCTTTGATTTACCAATGGGTGAGATTAATAGATTAAATTGATAGGCTCGGTAAGTTGGGAAATGGTATATTTATATGGTGTGTCGTTGATTATAGGAGGAAACCGTGTCCTATATATTAGGATGATGATGTCCCCTTGAGGAGCTCATAAGGTTCATCATGTAAACCCTGCAGGTGGACTTGGTCCGGCATGATGAAAAGGTTGAGTGATACTACTCATGGAGTTATATATTGATTAATTAATGGTTAGTAAATTAATTAATCGACGCACATTCGAGATCTTAAACACGGGGAGAAAAATATACAAATAATATATGGAGCCCATATTAACTTATGGGGGTTGGTGAGGTAGATCAATGATAATCCTCTAGTGGAATGGATAATCATTAATGGATCGGACTTTATGTGCGCTTGATCCATTGGGTGGCCAAGATCCAACTCCTCCTCATGGTCTATATTTGTAGCCTATTAAAACCTCATGAAGCTTAGATCCAATGGATGAAAACAAAACTCTAGATTCAACGATAGAGATTAAATCTCTAGATCCGACGGTTGATATTAAATCTCTAGATCTGACGGTTGAGATTAAATCCCTATAACCAATGGTACAGATTAAAACAAGGTTTGAGCCCAACTCTATAAATAGAGAATTAAGGTGGGCAGCAAGGCTTATGGCTTAGGAGATTAGGGTTTGCTTCCCTTGGGCGGCAAGGAATCCTAGTTAGGTTAGGATTGAGGTTGGCCGGCTAGGGTTTGGGAGAAAGAGTGGGCGGAAACAATTGGAGAGGTCTTCTTCTTCTTCCTTGGTGGTCGGCGCCTATCACTCTACCATATTTTTTGGTCGGTGCTCAACCTATTCCTCTTCCCCTCTTCTTTGGTCGGTGGCAACTAAGAGAGCTAGGGTTAGGGTTTTGGGCGGCTACAAGGTGAAGGATTGGTTTCCTTTCTCTTCTCCAAGAGTTGGCCGGCACCCATCACCCTCCTTGATTCTCTTATGGCCGGTTTTCATACTCCATATTCTCATCCTTGGTCGGTGGCAACATTGAGTCTATTGACTTGGTGACCGGTTCTAGATAGGAAGAAGAGTTTTGTTTTATGATCTTCCTTTGTTCAGAGTGAACAAGGAAAGGAAGATTGGTGATCTAGGAGCTTCAACTTTTGGAAGATCATCACCCACACGACGTCCAAAAGGAGGAAGGACATACAATAGAAGATCAAGAGGTATAACAAGAGGTATAATCTTGTTTATTTTGATTAGTGTTCTTTTGTATTATGTCTATAATTATTTTTCAATTATATGCATGTTATATGTTTTATTTTGTGACTAAATATACTTGGACTCCGAACATAATCACAAGAGCCGGCAATCCATACATTGTCTATTCCGCGGCTATTCGTAGAATAGAGGTTGGTTGCTTGAACAACAAGTTTGTTCAAGTGACTACTCTAATCGAATAGCACGACGATGAAACAGTTGCTTGGGTGATCCCTTTTGTCTAGGATTAAATTTTTTAATCCGAGGATGTCAATGGGATCGCCATGAACAATCGACTGAGTTGAAGTGGGAAGCAAAGTTTCCTACCTTCAAGTGGTATCGGAGCTTTAGTTCCGAGAAAAACCCTTCAAGTTGTATCAGAGCCACGATTTCCGGTTTTCTATGTTTAGGATTCGATTACTTTTATGCACTTTTCAAATATTATATATGCCAGATAATAGTAGGATATGCGTAGATTAACTCTTTGGTTGCAGGCATAGGATCCAACTATTATGGCCATATGTGTGTATATGATTGTATGTGTGTAATTGTATATTTTATTGAATCCTCGAGCTTGACGAGGCTAGTATTTAATTTTTAAAATTAGATACAACATTGTTTAGCCATTGTTTCGATCTAGATTTCATGTACACTCCTTTGTGGAGTATAGGATCGATGGATGTAAATTAAAATAGTTTGTTTTTCTCGGCTCAGATCTCCGGATGGCTTGTACATGGCGTAGAGAGGAGCGGACGAGATGGCGATACGACGGGAGACATATTGAAGACAAAAGCAATAATAGTTGGAATAAATTTTATTTTTCATATTTATTGTTTGATATACATGTCGTAGGCTAGAAAATTCCTCAATTTTAAATTACTAAGTGGGAGAGGGATATTTTTATAAATTCCCATGGCCTCCATTACGATTTGACATGTGATGCAAGCAAACTTGCACGTCGGCTTTGAGTGCCTTCCTCCCTATCGGATGAATTTGTTTGTGGATCACAGGGTCGGATATGGTTATAGGATATTATTTAGGAGTGTGTGTACTTCTCCATCGGAAGGCACATAACCCAAGATAATTTCCTTAGTATCGAGTAATGGTGAATACTTAGATGCAAATAGGAGTATCCTTCCCATCGGAGTCACTGCTTTTATTTGTAGGGCCGAAGAGAAACCAACTATTAATTTTATTTGCCAAAAAGTTAGGTTGACAAGATAGTAAAATTAATGGGTAAAATCTCCTCTTACAAATGTAGAATTCGTATACGTCCACACGATCGTGGCATACGATATTCTCGGTGTTGGTTGATTTTAAAATTTTATTGTTTGAGGAATCAATAATTTTTTGAAATCTAAAGTTTTGATCTATGTGATTCTTTGGTTTTTTCAAAAATGCCTTTCAGTCCACTTGCTATGATACTAAAGGAAAATAAACTTACTGTACAAAATTATATTGATTGGAAAAAGGAATCTTGACATTGTCTTAACTGATGAGGAGTAGAAATATGTACTCTTCGAAGAGTTTCCTCCTAAGCCTGCGAATGAGCTGAAATCCTTGGAGTTGAGATTGATGGGGAAACCCAGGTCGATATCACTCTCCAGTCGATAGAAAGGCTTGCTCAGGCTCATGCCATGGTTGCTCAGAAGGTTTCTACTTCTAAACCAAAAGGCAAGAAGAAGAAGAAACAAGGTAGAGCAAAGCTGGTGGGAGGATCTCAGAGAGGAGTGAAGAAACCGAAAGGCAAGTGCTTCACTTGCAAGAAGGATGGACATTGGAAGAAGGATTGTCCCAATCGGAATCAGAACAAAGGTATATCCTTTGGTCTAGTCGTTGAAACATGGTTAAGCGGTGTTATCTACCGGCACTGGTGTAGATACGGAGCCACTGATCATGTCGCAATACTTTGTAGGGTTCCAATAAACCCAACGACTTGGCGAAAGGGGAGATTACCATTTAGGGCAATGCCACGAAGGTGGAGGCATGGTAAATGGGAGATGTCTATTTGTCTTTTAAGAAAAATAAAGTTTTGGTTCTTAAGAATTGCCTTTATGTACCTTTATTTAGAAAGAATTTGATTTCGGTTTCTAACTTGATGGATAATCTATTTCTTTTAATGACAGAGTTGTTATAAAAAGGAATAGGGAGATTATCTGTTCTGGTTCATTGATAGGAAATGTATACACACTTGAACCAAAAGCTCCCACGATGCAAATAGGAGTTGATAACTTATCTTCTAATTCCATTAAGAGAAAAGAACCATCGAAGATGAACCAAACATATCTTTGGCATCTCAGGTTTGGTCATATTAACCTAAGCAGAATTCAAAGGTTGATAGCTGATGGACCTCTGGGTTCATTAGTGGTGGAAGATTTCCCAACCTACGAATCTTGCTTGGAAGGTAAAATGACCAAGAGGGCTTTTAAGGACAAGGGGTATAGAGCCAAAGATGTGTTAGAATTGGTTCATTCTGATTTGTGTGGTCCTATGTCTATCCAGGCTAGAGGTGGTTTTGAGATTTCGTCTCTTTTATAGACGATTATTCGAGATATGGATATATTTACTTGATGCGCCGCAAGTTTGAATGTCTTGACAAGTTCAAAGATTTCAAGGCTGATGCGGAGAAACGTCAAGGTAAAAGTATCAAGACACTACGATCTGATCGTGGTGGTGAGTACCTCTTGGGAGAGTTTAGGAATTACTTATCAGAGGCTGGGATTCAATCCCAATTGTCTACACCAGATACACCCCAGCAGAATGGTGTAGCAGAGCGATGGAATAGGACTCTTATGGAGATGGTTAGATCGATGATGAGTTATTCTGAGTTGCCAGATTCGTTCTGGGGATATGCTCTAAATACGGCAGTTTACATTCTGAACTTGGTTCCATCTAAATCAGTGCCTTCTACTCCCACAGAATTGTGGACTGGGCGAAAGCCTAGTCTAAGATATATTCAAATTTGGGGTAGTCAAGCACATGTCTTTGAAGGCGAATCTTTGGTAAGTTGAAACCTCGTATGTATGCGCATGTTCGTTGGCTATCCTAGAGGAAGGAAAGGTGGTTTGTTTTATAGTCCTAGAGATCAAAGGGTGATTGTTAGCACGAACGCCAGATTTCTAGAGGAAGACTATGTGATGAACTACAAGCCCATGAGTAAGATTGTTCTGGAGGAATTGAAAGGGGAAGTCACTTCTTGATACCACGTCTGAGAGGATATACCACAAGTCATCGCGCATGTCACAGATGATACACAGGTGATACCTCATCGTAGTGGGATAGTTGTTAGACAACCTGATAGATTCATGTTCATGGGAGAATCTTCTGATTTGGTCCCTGGCGAACATGAACCTGATCCCTGGACATATGACGAGGCAATCCAAGATAAAGATGCAGTATCTTGGCAAAATGCAATGAATACTGAGATTGAATCTATGGATTCAAATCAGTGCAGGAGCTAGTAGAACAACCCGATGGTGTAAAACCATTGGATGCAAGTGGATTTACAAAGAAAGAGAGGAATAGACAGGAAGGTTGAGACCTTCAAAGCGAGGCTTGTTGTGAAGGGGTATACTCAAAAAGAGGGTATCAATTATGAGGAAACCTTTTCGGCCGTAGCCATGCTTAATTCTATCCTGATTCTCTTATGCATTGCAGCTCATATGCATTATGAGGTGTGCCAGATGGATGTCAAGATAGCTTTCCTTAATGGTAGTCTTGAGGAAAACATCTATATGATGCAACGGATGGATTCATTGCAAAGCGGAAAAGATCATCTTGTGTGTAAGCTTAATCGTTCCATTTTTTGATTGAATCTAGCTTCGAGGTCTTGGAACATCCACATTGATGAGGTAATCCAGTCTTATGGATTTATTCAAAGTCCGGATGAGTCTTGTGTATACAAGAGATATGACGGAAACGTAGTGGTATTTCTTATACTATACGTAGATGATATTTTGTTAATTGGCAACAATATCAAGGTGTTATCGGACGTAAGGGTATGGTTGTCCAAACAGTTTGATATGAAGGACTTGGGAGAAGTGGGACACATCCTTGGGATCAAGGTTATAAGGGATCGTAGGAAAATGATGTTGTGCTTATCTCAAGCTTCATACATAGACACCATTATGGATCGTTTTAGCATGCAGAACTCCAAGAAGAGTTTTCTACCTTTCAGGCATGGAGTTCCTTTATCTAAGGAGATGTCCTAGAACATCTGAGGAGATAGAGGAGATGAAGGTGGTTCTTTATGTTTCGGCAGTAGGAAGTCTCATGTATGCGATGTTATGTACAAGACCAGATATCTGCTTTGTCATGGGCATGGTCAGTAGATATCAGAGTAATCCAGGACAGTGAAATTGGACTACGGTAAAGCATATATTGTAGTACCTGAGAAGGACTAGGGATTATATGCTAGTTTACCAGGCAGACCAATTACCACCTGTGGGTTATACGGATTTCGACTTCCAATCAGATAGGGATAACAGTAAGTCTACCTCAGGTTTTTATGTTTACTTTGGGAGGTGGAGCAATTGTATGGAGGAGTGTCAAGCAGAAATTCGTGGCGGACTCCACCATGGAAGCTGAGTATGTGGCAGCCTCTGAGGCGCCCAAAGAAGCTGTGTGGCTCAGGAACTTCTTCATGGACTTGGATGTGATTCCTGGTTTGCCCAGAACTATCACAATTTATTGTGATAAGAGTGGTGTAGTTGCAAACTCGAAGGAACCATGAGTCCATAAGGCAAGTAAACACATAGAGCGCAAGTACCACCTGATACGAGAAATCATAAACGAGGTAGAAGTTGTTGTCGCCTAGATTGCAACAGAGGAAGACCTGGTAGACCCTTTCACTAAGGCCTTTATAGCGAGAGCTTTTGATAGGCATGTGGAGGGAATGGGAATCAGATGTATGGCAGTATGAGAACAGCATAGTCTTTTAGTATAAGTGGGAGATTATTGAGATGTATACTGAAAAGTCTATCTTTTGTATGAACATCTTTATTTTTGAAATAAGAATCACATGATCATTGTTTGCATATTTTTGGTTATGCATATTACCTAATACATTACATTGTAGATAACATGGTGTGTGGTGTCACACGGGAGATCATGTTATCGACTCCTTGTAAAGTATAAGTAAAGGCTCACAACCTAGATGGCTTTGGACAAACCATTGTTATGGTTGTAGTGTGATTTGGTATTGGTTTGTCTTGACCATAGAATCACACTACTGTACTTTGTGTGTATTGAGCAGGACTGACTTAGAGGTGATTCAATTTATTGCTGACTACATAATCGAAACGGACCTCAGATATTATATTGTACATGCTCTTAATCCCGATATAATAATTGGCACATATACTTAGTATTCATTTTTTTGATTTACCAATGGGCGAGATTTATAGATTAAATCGATAGGCTCGGTAAGTTGGTAAATGGTATTATTTATATGGTGTGTCGTTGATTATAGGAGGAAACCGTGTCCTATATATTAGGATGATGATGTCCCCTTGAGGAGCTCATAAGGTTCATCATATAAACCCTGCAGGTGGACTTGGTTCGGCATGATGAAAAGGTTGAGTGGTACTACTCATGGAGTTAGATGTTGATTAATTAATGGTCAGTAAATTAATTAATCGACAGACATTCGAGATCTTAAACACGGGGAGAAAAATATACAAATAATATATGGAGCCCATATTAACTTATGGGGGTTGGTGAGGTAGATCAATGATAATCCTCTAGTGGAATGGATAATCATTAATGGATTGGACTTTATGTGGGCTTGATTCATTGGGTGGCCAAGATCCAACTCCTCCTCATGGTCCCTATTGTAGCCTATTAAAACCTCATGAACCTTAGATTCAATGGATGAAAAGAAAACTCTATATCCAATGGTAGAGATTAAATCTCTAGATCCGACAGTTGAGATTAAATCTCTAGATCCGATGGTTGAGATTAAATCCCTAGAACCAATTGTAGAGATTAAAACAAGGCTTGAGCCCAACTCTATAAATAGATAATTAAGGTGGGCACTAAGGCTTATGGCTTAGGAGATTATGGTTTGCTTCCTTGGCGGCAAGGAATCCTAGTTAGGTTAGGATTGAGGTTGGGCGGCTAGGGTTTGGGAGAGAAAGAGTGGGTGGCAACACTTGGAGAGTTCTTCTTCTTCTTCCTTGTTGGTCGGTGCCTATCACTCTCCCATATTGCTTGGTCGGTGCTCAACCTATTCATCTTCCCCTCTTCTTTGTCTGGTGGCAACTAGGAGAGCTAAGGTTAGGGTTTTGGGCGGCTACAAGGTGAAGGATTGGTTTCCTTTCTCTTCTCCAAGAGTTGGCCGACGCCCATCACCCTCCTTGATTCTCTTATGGCTGGTTCCCATACTTCATATTTTCTTCCTTGGCCGTGAAACATCGAGTCTATTGACTTGGTCGTTGGTTCTAGATAAGAAGAAGAGTTTTGTTTATGATCTTCCTTTGTTCGGAGTGAACAAGGAAATGAAGATTAGTGATCTAGGAGCTTCAACTTTTGGAAGAGCGTCGCCCACACGACGTCCAAAAGGAGGAAGGACATACAATAGAAGATCAAAAGATTTAACAAGAGGTATAATCTTGTTTATTTTGATTAGTGTTCTTTTGTATTATGTCTATAATTGTTTTTCAATTATATGCGTGTTATATGTTTTATTTTGTGGCTAAATATACTTGGACCCCGAACATAAACACAAAAGCCGTGATCCATACATTGTCTATTCACGGCTATTCGTAGAATAGAGGTTGGTTTGAACAACAAGTTTGTTCAAGTGACTACTCTAATCGAATAGCACGATGATGAAACGTTGCTTGGGTGATCCCTTTTGTCTAGGATTAAATTTTTAATCCGGACGTCGATGGATCGCCATGAACAAGCGACCAAGGTTAAGTGGGAAGTAAAGTTTCCTACCTTCAAGTGGTATCAGAGCTCCGGTTAAAAACCCTTCAAGTGGTATCAGAGCCATGATTTTCGATTTTATGTGTTTAGGATTCAGTTTCTTTTGTGCACTTTTCATATATTATATGTGCTTGATAATAGTAGGGTATCGAGGTTAACTCTTTTGTTGCATAGGATCCAACTATTATGGCCATATGTGTGTATGTGATTGTATGTGTGTAATTGTATATTTTATTGAATCCTCGGGGTTGACGAGGCTAGTATTTAATTTTTGTAATTAAATACGGCATTGTTTAGCCACTCTTTTTATTTTAGTTTACTTTCTATCTAGATTTCATGTACACTCCTTCGTGGAGTATAGGATCGATGGATGTAAATTAAAATAGTTTGTTTTCTCTTAATCTCGGATGGCTTCTACATGGCGTAGGAGGCGAGATTTAGCGAGAGACAAAAGCCAAATAGTTGGAAAAAATTTTATTTTTCATATTTATTGTTTGATATGCATGTCGTAGGCAAGAAAATTTCCTCAATTTTAAATTACTAAGTGGGAGAGGATATTTTTATAAATTCCCACGGCCTCCATTCTGATTTACATGTGATGCAAGCAAACTTGCGCGTCGGCTCTGAGTGCCTTCCTCCCCATCGGATGAGTTTATTTGTGGATCACAGGGTCGGATATGATTATAGAAAATTATTTAGGAGCGTGTGTACTTCCCCATCGGAAGACAAATAACCCGAGATAATTTCCTTGGTATCGAGTAATGGTGAACACTTAGATGCAAATAGGAGTATCCTCCCCATCGGAGTCACTATTAATTTTATTTGTCAAAAAGTTAGGTTGACAAGATAGTAAAATTAATGGGCAAAACCTCCTCTTACAAATGTAGAATTCGTATACGTCCACACGATCGTGGCATACGATATTCTCAGTGTTTTGAGGTGTTGGTTGATTTTAAAATTTTATTGTTTGATGAATCAATAATTTTTTGAAATCTAAAGTTTTGATCTATGTGATTCTTAGGTTTTTTTTCAAAAATGACTTTCAGTCCACTTGCTATGATACTAAAGGAAAATAAACTTACTGTACATAATTATGTTGATTGGAAAAAGGAATCTTGACATTGTCTTAACTGTTGAGGGGTACAAATATGTACTCTTCGAAGAGTGTCCTCCTAAGCCTGCGAATGAGCTGGAAGTCCTTGGAGCTGAGATCGATGGGGAAACCCAGGTCGATATAATTCTCTAGTCAACAGAAAGGCTTGCTCAGGCTCATGCCATGGTTTCTCAGAAGGTTTCTACTTCTAAGCTGAAAGGCAAGAAGAAGAAGAAACAAGGTGGAGCAAAGCTGGTGGGAGGATCTCAGAGAGGAGTGAAGAAGCCGAAAGGCAAGTGCTTCACTTGCAAGAAGGATGGACATTAGAAGAAGGATTGTCCCAATCGGAAGCAGAACAAATGTATATCCTTTGGTCTAGTCGTTGAAACATGGTTAAGCGGTGTTATCTACCGGCACCTGGTGTGTAGGTACGGGAGCCGGTGATCATGTCTGCAATACTTTGTAGGGGTTCCAATAAACCCAACGACTTGCTGATGGGAGATTACCGTTTACTTGGGCAATGCCACGAAGGTGGAGGCTGTTGCAATGGGAGATGTCTATTTGTCTTTTAAGAAAAATAAAGTTTTGGTTCTTAAGAATTGCCTTTATGTACCTTTATTTAGAAAGAATTTGATTTCGGTTTCTAACTTGATGGATAATCTATTTCTTTTAATGACAGAGTTGTTATAAAAAGGAATAGGGAGATTATCTGTTATGGTTCATTGATAGGAAATGTATACACACTTGAACCAAAAGCTCCCACGATGCAAATAGGAGTTGATAACTTATCTTCTAATTCCATTAAGAGAAAAGAACCATCGAAGATGAACCAAACATATCTTTGGCATCTGAGGCTTGGTCATATTAACCTAAGCAGAATTCAAAGGTTGATAGCTGATGGACCTCTGGGTTCATTAGTGGTGGAAGATTTCCCAACCTACGAATCTTGCTTGGAAGGTAAAATGACCAAGAGGGCTTTTAAGGACAAGGGGTATAGAGCCAAAGATGTGTTAGAATTGGTTCATTCTGATTTGTGTGGTCCTATGTCTATCCAGGCTAGAGGTGGTTTTGAGATTTCGTCTCTTTTATAGACGATTATTCGAGATATGGATATATTTACTTGATGCGCCGCAAGTTTGAATGTCTTGACAAGTTCAAAGATTTCAAGGCTGATGCGGAGAAACGTCAAGGTAAAAGTATCAAGACACTACGATCTGATCGTGGTGGTGAGTACCTCTTGGGAGAGTTTAGGAATTACTTATCAGAGGCTGGGATTCAATCCCAATTGTCTACACCTGATACACCCCAGCAGAATGGTGTAGCAGAGCGATGGAATAGGACTCTTATGGAGATGGTTAGATCGATGATGAGTTATTCTGAGTTTCCAGATTCGTTCTGGGGATATGCTCTAAATACGGCAGTTTACATTCTGAACTTGGTTCCATCTAAATCAGTGCCTTCTACTCCCACAGAATTGTGGACTGGGCGAAAGCCTAGTCTAAGATATATTCAAATTTGGGGTAGTCAAGCACATGTGTTGAAGGCAGATGCTGGTAAGTTGAAACCTTGTACAGAAGTGCGCATGTTCGTTGGCTATCCTAGAGGAAGGAAAGGTGGTTTGTTTTATAGTCCTAGAGATCAAAGGGTGATTGTTAGCACGAACGCCAGATTTTTAGAGGAAGACTATGTGATGAACTACAAGCCCATGAGTAAGATTGTTCTGGAGGAATTGAAAGGGGAAGTCACTTCTTCAGTACCACCGGTACAAGAGGATATACCACAAGTCACTGCACCGCATGTCACAGATGATACACAGGTGATACCTCATCGTAGTGGGATGGTTGTTAGACAACCTGATAGATTCATGTTCATGGGAGAATCTTCTGATTTGGTCCCTGGCGAACATGAACCTGATCCCTGGACATATGACGAGGCAATCCAAGATAAAGATGCAGTATCTTGGCAAAATGCAATGAATACTGAGATTGAATCTATGGATTCGAATCAGGTCTGGGAGCTAGTAGAACAACCCGATGGTGTAAAAACCATTGGATGCAAGCGGATTTAGAAAAGAAAGAGAGGAATAGACAGGAAGGTTGAGACCTTCAAAGCGAGGCTTGTTGTGAAGGGGTATACTCAAAAAGAGGGTATCAATTATGAGGAAACCTTTTCGGCCGTAGCCATGCTTAATTCTATCCTGATTCTCTTATGCATTGCAGCTCATATGCATTATGAGGTGTGCCAGATGGATGTCAAGATAGCTTTCCTTAATGGTAGTCTTGAGGAAAACATCTATATGATGCAACCAGATGGATTCATTGCAAACGGAAAAGATCATCTTGTGTGTAAGCTTAATCGGTCCATTTATGGATTGAAGCAAGCTTTTCGGTCTTGGAACATCCACATTGATGAGGTAATCCAGTCTTATGGATTTATTCAAAGTCCGGATGAGTCTTGTGTATACAAGAGATATGACGGAAACGTAGTGGTATTTCTTATACTATACGTAGATGATATTTTGTTAATTGGCAACAATATCAAGGTGTTATCGGACGTAAGGGTATGGTTGTCCAAACAGTTTGATATGAAGGACTTGGGAGAAGTGGGACACATCCTTGGGATCAAGGTTATAAGGGATCGTAGGAAAATGATGTTGTGCTTATCTCAAGCTTCATACATAGACACCATTATGGATCGTTTTAGCATGCAGAACTCCAAGAAGAGTTTTCTACCTTTCAGGCATGGAGTTCCTTTATCTAAGGAGATGTCCTAGAACATCTGAGGAGATAGAGGAGATGAAGGTGGTTCTTTATGTTTCGGCAGTAGGAAGTCTCATGTATGCGATGTTATGTACAAGACCAGATATCTGCTTTGTCATGGGCATGGTCGAGATATCGAGTAATCCAGATGCTGAAATTGGACTACGGTAAAGCATATATTGTAGTACCTGAGTAGGACTAGGAATTAGATTCTAGTTTACCAGGCAGACCAATTACCACCTGTGGGTTATACGGATTTCGACTTCCAATCAGATAGGGATAACAGTAAGTCTACCTCAGTTTTATGTTTACTTTGGGAGGTGGAGCAATTGTATGGAGGAGTGTCAAGCAGAAATTCGTGGCGGACTCCACCATGGAAGCTGAGTATGTGGCAGCCTCTGAGGCGCCCAAAGAAGCTGTGTGGCTCAGGAACTTCTTCATGGACTTGGATGTGATTCCTGGTTTGCCCGAACTATCACAATTTATTGTGATAAGAGGGTGTGGTTGCAAACTCAAGGAACCATGAGTCCATAAGGCAAGTAAACACATAGAGCGCAAGTACCACACGATACGAAATCATAAAGGAGGTAGAAGTTGTTGTTGTAGAGACCTTGCATCGTTCACTAAGGCCTTTATAGCGAGAGCTTTGATAGGCATGTGGAGGAATGGGAATCGGATGTATGGCGATGAGAACAAAGATAGTCTTTTAGTATAAGTGGGAGATTATTGGGATGTATACTGAAAAGTCTATCTTTTGTATGAACATCTTTATTTTGAAATAAGAATCACATGATCATTGTTTGCATATTTTTGGTTATGCATATTACCTAATACATTACATTGTAGATAACATGGTGTGTGGTGTCACACGGGAGATCATGTTATCGACTCCTTGTAAAGTATAAGTAAAGGCTCACAACCTAGATGGCTTTGGACAAACCATTGTTATGGTTGTAGTGTGATTTGGTATTGGTTTGTCTTGACCATAGAATCACACTACTGCACTTTGTGTGTATTGAGCAGGACTGACTTAGAGGTGATTCAATTTATTGCTGACTACATAATCGAAACGGACCTCAGATATTATATTGTACATGCTCTTAATCCCGATATAATAATTGGCACATATACTTAGTATTCATTTTTTTGATTTACCAATGGGCGAGATTTATAGATTAAATCGATAGGCTCGGTAAGTTGGTAAATGGTATTATTTATATGGTGTGTCGTTGATTATAGGAGGAAACCGTGTCCTATATATTAGGATGATGATGTCCCCTTGAGGAGCTCATAAGGTTCATCATATAAACCCTGCAGGTGGACTTGGTCCGGCATGATGAAAAGGTTGAGTGGTACTACTCATGGAGTTAGATGTTGATTAATTAATGGTCAGTAAATTAATTAATCGACAGACATTCGAGATCTTAAACACGGGGAGAAAAATATACAAATAATATATGGAGCCCATATTAACTTATGGGGGTTGGTGAGGTAGATCAATGATAATCCTCTAGTGGAATGGATAATCATTAATGGATTGGACTTTATGTGGGCTTGATTCATTGGGTGGCCAAGATCCAACTCCTCCTCATGGTCCCTATTGTAGCCTATTAAAACCTCATGAACCTTAGATTCAATGGATGAAAAGAAAACTCTATATCCAATGGTAGAGATTAAATCTCTAGATCCGACAGTTGAGATTAAATCTCTAGATCCGATGGTTGAGATTAAATCCCTAGAACCAATTGTAGAGATTAAAACAAGGCTTGAGCCCAACTCTATAAATAGATAATTAAGGTGGGCACTAAGGCTTATGGCTTAGGAGATTATGGTTTGCTTCCCTTGGGCGGCAAGGAATCCTAGTTAGGTTAGGATTGAGGTTGGGCAGCTAGGGTTTGGGAGAAAGAGTGGGTGGCAACAATTGGAGAGGTCTACTTCTTCTTCCTTGTTGGTCGGTGCCTATCACTCTCCCATATTGCTTGGTCGGTGCTCAACCTATTCATCTTCCCCTCTTCTTTGTCTGGTGGCAACTAGGAGAGCTAAGGTTAGGGTTTTGGGCGGCTACAAGGTGAAGGATTGGTTTCCTTTCTCTTCTCCAAGAGTTGGCCGACGCCCATCACCCTCCTTGATTCTCTTATGGCTGGTTCCCATACTTCATATTTTCTTCCTTGGCCGGTGGAAACATCGAGTCTATTGACTTGGTCGTTGGTTCTAGATAAGAAGAAGAGTTTTGTTTTATGATCTTCCTTTGTTCGGAGTGAACAAGGAAATGAAGATTAGTGATCTAGGAGCTTCAACTTTTGGAAGAGCGTCGCCCACACGACGTCCAAAAGGAGGAAGGACATACAATAGAAGATCAAAAGATTTAACAAGAGGTATAATCTTGTTTATTTTGATTAGTGTTCTTTTGTATTATGTCTATAATTGTTTTTCAATTATATGCGTGTTATATGTTTTATTTTGTGGCTAAATATACTTGGACCCCGAACATAAACACAAAAGCCGGCGATCCATACATTGTCTATTCCACGGCTATTCGTAGAATAGAGGTTGGTTGCTTGAACAACAAGTTTGTTCAAGTGACTACTCTAATCGAATAGCACGATGATGAAACGGTTGCTTGGGTGATCCCTTTTGTCTAGGATTAAATTTTTTAATCCGGGGACGTCGATGGGATCGCCATGAACAAGCGACCAAGGTTAAGTGGGAAGTAAAGTTTCCTACCTTCAAGTGGTATCAGAGCTCCGGTTCTGGGAAAAACCCTTCAAGTGGTATCAGAGCCATGATTTTCGATTTTATGTGTTTAGGATTCAGTTTCTTTTGTGCACTTTTCATATATTATATGTGCCGGATAATAGTAGGGTATGCGTAGGTTAACTCTTTGGTTGCAGGCATAAGATCCAACTATTATGGCCATATGTGTGTATGTGATTGTATGTGTGTAATTGTATATTTTATTGAATCCTCAGGGTTGACGAGGCTAGTATTTAATTTTTGTAATTAAATACGGCATTGTTTAGCCACTCTTTTTATTTTAGTTTACTTTCTATCTAGATTTCATGTACACTCCTTCGTGGAGTATAGGATCGATGGATGTAAATTAAAATAGTTTGTTTTTTTCCTCGAATCTCCGGATGGCTTCTACATGGCGTAGAGGGGAGCGGACGAGATGGCGATATATTGAAGACAAAAGCCAAATAGTTGGAAAAAATTTTATTTTTCATATTTATTGTTTGATATGCATGTCGTAGGCAAGAAAATTTCTCAATTTTAAATTACTAAGTGGGAGAGGGATATTTTTATAAATTCCCACGGCCTCCATTACGATTTTACATGTGATGCAAGCAAACTTGCGCGTCGGCTCTGAGTGCCTTCCTCCCCATCGGATGAGTTTATTTGTGGATCACAGGGTCGGATATGATTATAGAAAATTATTTAGGAGCGTGTGTACTTCCCCATCGGAAGACACATAACCCGAGATAATTTCCTTGGTATCGAGTAATGGTGAACACTTAGATGCAAATAGGAGTATCCTCCCCATCGGAGTCACTATTAATTTTATTTGTCAAAAAGTTAGGTTGACAAGATAGTAAAATTAATGGGCAAAACCTCCTCTTACAAATGTAGAATTCGTATACGTCCACACGATCGTGGCATACGATATTCTCAGTGTTTTGAGGTGTTGGTTGATTTTAAAATTTTATTGTTTGATGAATCAATAATTTTTTGAAATCTAAAGTTTTGATCTATGTGATTCTTAGGTTTTTTTCAAAAATGACTTTCAGTCCACTTGCTATGATACTAAAGGAAAATAAACTTACTGTACATAATTATGTTGATTGGAAAAAGGAATCTTGACATTGTCTTAACTGTTGAGGGGTACAAATATGTACTCTTCGAAGAGTGTCCTCCTAAGCCTGCGAATGAGCTGGAAGTCCTTGGAGCTGAGATCGATGGGGAAACCCAGGTCGATATAATTCTCTAGTCAACAGAAAGGCTTGCTCAGGCTCATGCCATGGTTTCTCAGAAGGTTTCTACTTCTAAGCTGAAAGGCAAGAAGAAGAAGAAACAAGGTGGAGCAAAGCTGGTGGGAGGATCTCAGAGAGGAGTGAAGAAGCCGAAAGGCAAGTGCTTCACTTGCAAGAAGGATGGACATTAGAAGAAGGATTGTCCCAATCGGAAGCAGAACAAATGTATATCCTTTGGTCTAGTCGTTGAAACATGGTTAAGCGGTGTTATCTACCGGCACCTGGTGTGTAGGTACGGGAGCCGGTGATCATGTCTGTAATACTTTGTAGGGGTTCCAATAAACCCAACGACTTGCTGATGGGAGATTACCGTTTGTTGGGAGTATGGGGAATACAATCAAAGTCCCACATTGGTAAGACATGGAAAAGATCATGTGCTTATAAGAAAAAAGATATCTCCATTGGTATGAGGCCTTTTGGATAAAGCCCAAAAATAAAACCATGAGGGCTTAGACCCAAAGTGGACAATATCATGCCATTGTGGAGATATGTGGAGCTTATAAGCACTAACAATTGGTATCAGAGCCATGGTCCATGTCAAGCCATGAACCTCGAACGAAGGAAGTTGAGCTCCCACGTCCGGATCAAGAGAACCAGACATCAGGAAGGAAGTCTAGTTGGGTCGGGGTGACCGAACAACTGGCAGGAAGTCCTGGTGGGTTGAAGATCGGACATCAAGCAGAGAAAATCCTTCGAGGAGGGATAGGCTTGAGGGGGGGCCCAATGTGGTCCTTCGTTTGAGGGGGGGATTGTTGGGAGTATGGGGAATACAATCAAAGTCCCACATTGGTAAGACATGGAAAAGATCATGTGCTTATAAGAAAAAAGATATCTCCATTGGTATGAGGCCTTTTGGATAAAGCCCAAAAATAAAACCATGAGGGCTTAGACCCAAAGTGGACAATATCATGCCATTGTGGAGATATGTGGAGCTTATAAGCACTAACACCGTTTACTTGGGCAATGCCACGAAGGTGGAGGCTGTTGCAATCGGAGATGTCTATTTGTCTTTTAAGAAAAATAAAGTTTTGGTTCTTAAGAATTGCCTTTATGTACCTTTATTTAGAAATAATTTGATTTCGGTTTCTAACTTGATGGATAATCTATTTCTTTTAATGACAGAGTTGTTATAAAAAGGAATAGGGAGATTATCTGTTATGGTTCATTGATAGGAAATGTATACACACTTGAACCAAAAGCTCCCACGATGCAAATAGGAGTTGATAACTTATCTTCTAATTCCATTAAGAGAAAAGAACCATCGAAGATGAACCAAACATATCTTTGGCATCTCAGGCTTGGTCATATTAAACAGAATTCAAAGGTTGATAGCTGATGGACCTCTGGGTTCATTAGTGGTGGAAGATTTCCCAACCTGCGAATCTTGCTTGGAAGGTAAAATGACCAAGAGGCCTTTTAAGGCCAAGGGGTATAGAGCCAAATATGTTTTTGAATTGGTTCATTCTGATTTGTGTGGTCCTATGTCTATCCAGGCTAGAGGTGGTTTTGAGTATTTCGTCTCTTTTATAGACGATTATTCGAGATATGGATATATTTACTTGATGCGCCGCAAGTCTGAATGTCTTGACAAGTTCAAAGATTTCAAGGCTGATGCGGAGAAACGTCAAGGTAAAAGTATCAAGACACTACGATCTGATCGTGGTGGTGAGTACCTCTTGGCAGAGTTTAGGAATTACTTATCAGAGGCTGGGATTCAATCCCAATTGTCTACACCTGGCACACCCCAGCAGAATGGTATAGCAGAGCGAAGGAATAGGACTCTTATGGAGATGGTTAGATTGATGATGAGTTATTCTGAGTTGCCAGATTCGTTCTGGGGATATGCTCTAAATACGGCAATGTACATTCTGAACTTGGTTCCATCTAAATCAGTGCCTTCTACTCCCACAGAATTGTGGACTGGGAGAAAGTCTAGTCTAAGACATATTCGGATTTTGGGGAGTCCAGCACATGTGTTGAAGGTAGATGCTGGTAAGTTAAAACCTTGTACAGAAGTGTGCATGTTCGTTGGCTATCCTAGAGGAAGGAAAGGTGGTTTGTTTTATAGTGCTAGAGATCAAAGGGTGATCGTTAGCATGAACGTCAGATTTCTAGTGGAAGACTATGTGATGAACCACAAGCCCATGAGTAAGATTGTTCTAGAGGAATTGAAAGGGGAAGTCACTTCTTCAGTACCACCGGTACAAGAGGATATACCACAAGTTACTGCACCGCGTGTCACAGATGATACACAGGTGATACCTCGTCGTAGTGGGAGGGTTGTTAGACAACCTAATAGATTTATGTTCTTGGGAGAATCTTCTAATTTGGTCCCTGGCGAACATGAACCTGATCCCTTGACATATGACGAGGCAATCCAAGATAAAGATGCAATATCTTGGCAAAATGCAATGAATACTGAGATTGAATCTATGGATTCGGATCAGGTCTGGGAGCTAGTAGAACAACCCGATGGTGTAAAAACAATTGGATGCAAGCGAATCTATAAAAGAAAGAGAAGAATAGACGGGAAGGTTGTGACCTTCAAAGCGAGGCTTGTTGCGAAGGGGTATACTCAAAAAGAGGGTATCAATTATGAGGAAACATTTTCGCCGGTAGCCATGCTTAAGTCTATCCGGATTCTCTTATGCATTGCAGCTCATATGCATTATGAGGTGTGGTAGATGGATGTCAAGACAGCTTTCCTTAATGGTATTCTTGAGGAAAACATCTATATGATGCAACCAGAGGGATTCATTGCAAATGGCAAAGATCATCTTTTGTGTAAGCTTAATCGGTCCATTTATGGATTGAAGCAATCTTTGAGGTCTTGGAACATCCGCTTTGATGAGGTAATCCAGTCTTATGGATTTATTCAAAGTCCGAATAAGTCTTGTGTATACAAGAGATGTGACGGAAATGTAGTGGTATTTCTTATACTATACGTAGATGATATTTTGTTAATTGGCAACAATATCAAGGTGTTATCGGACGTAAGGGTATGGTTGTCCAAACAGTTTTATATGAAGGACTTGGGAGAAGTGGGACACATCCTTGGGATCAAGGTTATAAGGGATCGCAGGAAAAGGATGTTGTGCTTATCTCAAGCTTCATACATAGAGACCATTATGGATCGTTTTAGCATGCAGAACTCCAAGAAGGGTTTTCTACCTTTCAGGCATGGAGTTCCTTTATCTAAGGAGATGTGTCCTAGAACATCTGAGGAGATAGAGAAGATGAAGGTGGTTCTTTATGTTTCGGCAGTAGGAAGCCTCATGTATGCGATGGTATGTACAAGACCAGATATCTGCTATGCCGTGGGTATGGTCAGCAGATATCAAAGTAATCCAGGACAGGGAAATTGGACTGCGGTAAAGCATATATTGTAGTACCTTAGAAGGACTAGGGATTATATGCTAGTTTACCAGGCAGACCAATTACCCCCTGTGGGTTATACGGATTCCGACTTCCAATCAGATAGGGATAACAGTAAGTCTACCTCAGGTTTTATGTTTACTTTGGGAGGTCGAGCCATTGTATGGAAGAGTGTCAAGCAGAAATGCGTGGTGGACTCCACCATGGAAGCTGAGTATGTGGCAGCCTCTGAGGCGGCCAAAGAAGTTGTGTGGCTCAGGAACTTCTTGATGGACTTGGATGTGATTCCTGGTTTGCCCAGAACTATCACAATTTATTGTGATAATAGTGGTGCAGTTGCAAACTCGAAGGAACCATGAGTCCATAAGGCAAGTAAACACATAGAGCGCAAGTACCACCTGATACGAGAAATCATAAAGGAGGCACTTGCACTGTGCAAGTGAAAGGGAGAAATATTGACGCATGTATGAGCCTATGTAACCATGAGAGATGTAGTATACATGAGAGTTGAGATACCCATGAGAGCACATGTACACCCCCTGCATGCATCTCAGATCTGACACATCGTCAGACATGACATGAGAATGCATCCCAGGATTTTGTATGAATGTGCTATCTTTGATGATATATATTTACCTTTCATCAAAAAAAAGTAAAGGAGGTAGAAGTTGTTGTCTCCTAGATTGCATTAGAGGAAGACCTGGTAGACCCTTTCACTAAGGCCTTTATAGCGAGAGCTTTTGATAGTCAAGTGGAGGGAATGGGAATCAGATGTATGGCAGTATGAGAACAGCATAGTCTTTTGGTATAAGTGGGGGATTATTTAGATGTATACTGAAAAGTCTATCTTTTGTATGAACATCTTTATTTTTGAAATAAGAATCACATGATCATTGTTTGCATATTTATGGTTATGCATATTGTCTAATACATTACATTGTAGATAACATGGTGTGTGGTGTCACACGGGAGATCATGTTATCGGCTCCTTGTAAAGTATAAGTAAAAGATCACAACCTAGATGGCTTTGGACAAACCATTGGTATGTGTTGGTCCAGTAGGCACCTAAGTCGAACCTGAGTTTTGATTATAGCAAATGATACAAAGTTAAGCTCATTTTGTTATCTCACGAGCTGAATCGAGTTTGCAAAATATTGCTAACGCTGGAGCTGAAGGCTAGCGACACCCGGACGAAGCCGCGGTGGTCGGGCGACACTCAAGAGACTTCGGAGGGAGCCGAAGGAATTGAGTGGAAGGCCGGAAGAAAAAGCAACACGTAAGGTAAGCTCGTGTGTGCGAGTGTAAGCAAGGTCGTATCCTCTTTACCGGGAAAGACTTAAGCATAGATCCGACCCAAGACATCTCATAGGTGGTCTAGGTCGAGATCAGATGGTCGACGACCGTCGAAATTATGTTTTTATTGAGCTAACCTTGACTTGCAGCAAGCATCAGTCGACTGCCAGCTTAGAGGACTCGATCGTGCCAATCGGCCGACCGCCGAAGGTCAAGATCGATCGATGCGCCAAGAATGATCGGTGATGGCTATCGCCGATCAGCCGTCAAAGGATCAGCCTCTAGTAGTCAAGAGTTATCACCATTTTTTAAGGGGTTTTGTGCCCATTTGTGATTGGCTAAAGACCCATTCAATGAGAAGCTCAAAGGCTATAAAAGGAGGGTCAAACCTAGGGTTTTTCATCAATTCAAAAGCTTCCAAGTGCTTCCGATACGCTCTGACTCTACGACATCCCTACGACGAAGCGCTGCCGAGACGATGACTAGAGCTTCAAACTCCAACCATTTAAAGTCATCAGTAACGAAAGTTCTAAATTGTATTTCAGTTTATTCCTTTTAGTAAAGCTTTCATTATAACGAGGAGAGGGGGAGTGTCCTTCTACCTCGGTCTTTTTGTATCCGTCTAACTCCTACCTCCAACGAGGAGGAGTTCTTTAGTAGTTTGCCCTCCGTACGTGGTCAAGGACCACTAGGGCCTTGGAGTAGTAGCCGTAGGCTACGAACCAAGTAAAAACCCTCGTGTTTTTATTTATTTATTGTTATCTTTCCGCTGCGTTTTACTCGTACCTTAACGAACGATTATGAAAAAGTTTTTATCGCTATTCACCCCCCCTCTAGCGAACCGCATCGATCCAACAATTGGTATCAGAGCCGGGGGTTGCTAAGATTTGGTGAAACCACCAATCTAGCCTTTTTACAGATTTATTTTTCTTTTAATTCTGTTTTTTTTTATTTCGCCTTGTTAAGTTTTTCTCCCGCACTACTAATCCAAGACACAAGTCTTGGTACTTGTTTTCGTATTTTTGTCGTTGTTAGTTTCTTCGTCTCCGTCTATTTGTGTCTTTTGTTCTAATGGCCCATCTCGAGGGTTTTAGCACCGTCCGACCTCCGTTTTACAATGGAGATAACTTCCATTATTGGAAGGGTCGGATGGAATGCTTTCTCAAAACCCAAATCGAGATGTGGATCATAATCCAAACGGGTTTCACACTTCCGACTAATGAAGTGGGTGACTCCTTGGTTTTTGATCAATGGACCATTGCGACAAAACGACAAGTCGAAGCCGACGCCAAGGCAACACAAATCCTCCAATGCGGCCTATCCAAGGAGGAGCTAAATCGTGATCGCCCCTTCATAAGCTTAAAAAGATCTTTGGACGAAACTAGTGGAGCTACATGAAGGGACCGATGAAGCCAAGGTATGTAAGCGTGATCTTCTTTTCAATAAACTATATAACCTAAAAATGTAGGAACACGAGTCCGCGACCCAACTTCACGCCCGAATCCAGGACATAGTCAACAACCTACACGCAATCGGGTAAAAAGTAGAAAACCGCGACCTTATAAGGTATGTTCTAAACTCGTTTCCGTGGACTACCTTGTAGGCATCCATGGTCGATGCCTACAAGGTCTCCAAGGATCTTTCTAAAATTAGGTTAGATGAACTCTTTTCGGATTTTGAATTACATGAGCAGTCCAACTTGGAACCCGAGAGGGGTATAGCCTTGTTTGCAGGATCAAAGAAGAAGAAAATCGCAAGCCACCACCAACCGAGGGAGGAAGACGAGTCAAGAAGAAGTTGACCCGAGTTGATCATGAACTAATGAACCTAGCTCAAGGATAGCCAAGGGACTAAAGCGAACCACGACTACTTAACCAAGGTAAGCCTAAAAGTTCTAATATTAGGTGTTATGAGTGTAACAGTGTTTGGACATATCAAGTCCGAGTGCCCTGTGAACCACCAAGCACCTAAGCACAAGAAGGCCCTCAACGCGAGATGGGAAGAAGCGTCATCCGAAGAAGACGAAGACCACGTCTTCATGGTGAAATCAATTGAGTCGGACACGGAGACCGAGCCTGAACTTGAGTCAGAACCTGAGGATGACTCGGACTACGAAGCTTCCTTCAAGTCAAGCCACGGATACGCATCCGGTTCAAAAGATACCCTTAAAGTAAGTCGAACTTTATTTAATACTTTACATAATACGGTTAGGTTTTTGTCTAGAAAGTTAGCTAAGTCCGAGTCCAAGGTCGAGACCCTTGTTGAGGAGGTTAAACTCCTCAAACACGAGGTCTCCCTAACCTCTTTGACTAGTCGAGTTCAAGAGAAGGACTCAACTCTAGTTGAAAAGCTCGAAGTTGAGAACTCTCTCTTGAAAAGTCAAGTCGAAGATCTTAGGAACACGTTGGAAAGGTTCACTTCGGGATCCAAAGGACTTGACCTCCTACTTGGATCTCAAAGGGCCGTGTACAACAAGGCTGGACTAGGATTTAACTCAAACATGACTAATAGGTCGTATATGTCGATTGTAAGTCGACATAGGAAACATTTCCAAGCATGGGTCCCTAAGAACCTTTTGATTTCAACTCTAGGATCCAACCCGTACTAGATTCCCAAGGACCAAATCCACTATGTGGATAGACCGAACCGATTCAACGGTCCAGGGGGAGCCAGTACAAAACATGTTTGTGCTTTAACTTAGAAATTGCATGTTTTAACTTAGAATGTTTGTTCTTTAACTTAGAAATTGCATGCTTTAACTTAGAAAGTTTGTACTTTAAAACTTGTGAACTCACTTAGAACATGAACATAATCAACTTCGAAAAGATTGAGCCTCGGGGAGCCTCTTTTCAAAAACATAACCAACTAAAATTCTTCGAAAAGATTGAGCCTCGGGGAGCCTCTTTTCAAAAATAACCAGTTAGACTAGGAAATAATCTTAGGTGAGTCAAGTCATCATTTTCTTGAACATGACTTTGTCTAAGGAAGTGGTCGATGATCCGATAAAAGAAGGCCCCTGTGCCTCGCCACGACCTGGAAGCCATGATCTTGAAAAGGTAAACTTGACAAGCCTAGGGTCAAATCCAAATTTAACATAAAATTACTTGAACCTAAATGCACTTAATCAATTTAATTGGAAATCATCTCACAAAAACACATAAGTATAACATGCTTGATCATATAGACACAGGTGAGATGACCTAGGTTTAACAACTTACAACAAATTTTTTTTAAAAAAAGAAAAAAAAAATCTAACATCCAATCCAACCACCTTGTGTGTAGGATCAATGGATGTTAGACAGCGGTTGCTCCTGACACATGACCGGGGATCAACTCAAATTCACAAAGCTTCGATTCAAACGACAAGGATAGGTAGCTTTTGGGAATAACGGCAAGCTCAAAATCATCGGATCAGGTGATATCGAGCTTAACTCGAATTTTATTATTAAAAATGAATTACTTGTAGAGAATTTCGAATATAACCTGCTTAGCGTAAGCCAATTATGTGACAATAACTATAAGGTCGTATTTTTAGAAAATGAATGTGTAATTAAAACAAATAAAATAGCTAAAACAATACTCAAAGGAACTAGGACAAATAACATTTATACAATTAACTTAATCAAATCCTCAGCCAAATGTCTTATGACACAGGAAGAGGAATCATGGTTGTGGCACCGACGACTCGGTCACTCGCACCCAAGACTTGTCCACAAGATGAGTCAGAGTGGCTTAGTCAGAGGCTTACCCAACCTCAACAACTTGGTTAATAAAATCTGTAATGCTTGTCAACAAGGAAAACAACCTAGGACACAAGACAAGTTAACTAACCAAGAACGAACCTCAAGTGTACTTGAGCTCCTACATATGGATCTATTCGATTCACATGGAGCCAAGTCACTCAATAAAAGTCAATATTGCTTAGTCATAATTGACGACTACTCCAGGTTTACCTGGGTTAGGTTCATCATGTTAGTAATATATGAGAGATGTCCTAAGGCAATCGCCTTATGTATGAACCATTTATATGATAAATGAAGATTCACTATTTGAGTATACATGTTTTATGTATTTGATTGGATCTTAAACTCATTTACTCAATGTCCACGATCCGATTCACAGCCTGAGAGAATTTGTGATTGGATCACAACTAGTGAGTATCTCTACATGTGTAATTGTGATGTATCGGAATTATCCCTAGTCGATGAATTGATGAATCGACACCATCAATTCGCGAGACTAGCACGAGGTATACTCCTTGGTGTATCCAAGCAAATGATTCTCACCGGGCCGGAGACATAGTGATGTCCGAGTTAATCGTGGATGCTAGTTATGGTAACTAGTTCATTGGAGTGACCACCGTAGTAAGACTTCATATGGTTCTCTGCATATATAGATATGTCAATGAAGTTCTTACTGTGGCTTAAGTGCGATGTTCCTTTGACTTGCGGTATTCAAGTCATCTTGATCATGGAGACTTATGCTTTGACATCTTAAGCAAACATCTCTAAGGAGATGTGGACCCGGATGATTGGGTATAAGTCAAGTGATCAAGGTGTTTGAATAGCCTATAAAGGATTCACCACTCCTTGCAGGAGATGTATACCCATGGCCTCTCGTGATTGTTACTAAAGTCTTTGGCCAAAGCATTACATGTTTAGAGTAAGGTACTCTTCGATACATGTGGAGTAACTAGAATCTGTAGGACGAGGAAATGATACTTGGGCTAGGTGTGACGATCACTAGTGGGATCGACACAATAGACCATGTCCCGAACCAAGTGGGTATAAGATGAGTGAAGGGAATGAGGCACGATTCATTCGAGCCATCAAGGGTTTAAAATAGTTCGATCAACTGCTGATCTTTTCGGTTAATTGGGGATCATGATGTACTACTAGGTGCCACTCATGATCGTTCTATAATTAATGGTTAATTATAGATGGCCAACATAAACCGAGAACCTATTTGGTCACACGCACAACGAGTGTAATCCAAAGGATTTAAAACGAGCTTGAGAATGGGATTCTCGCATCGAGATAAACTATGTTTGGTTGGACCAAACATAAAGCGAGCATGAAATTGTTTCAGTCGCAATGGAAGCGTGGATGGGCAGTGTCTTATGAAGACGTAATGGATGGACCAAAATGGTTTGGTTCTAATCCAATGGATAAGAATAAACCAAAGGGTTTGGTTTATTTTAAACGAATGAACCAAAAGTTGGTTCGGTTCGTTTTAACTTAAAATAAACCATCATGGTTTGGTTTATTTTAACTTATCTTAATGGAGCGGTTAACGGGCTTTATGGATATGATCCATTAACCATTAAGAGAATTAGTTCTCTATAAAATAGGGATTAAACCCTAACCCTAAACCTAATCATCTAGTTGCTAACATCTAGCGCCAACACATTGTGGTGCCCAAGCTCCTTCTTGCCCATTGTCTTGTGCGCCGTCAAGACCCTTGCCGCGCCCAAGCTCTGGTGAACCTCCGCGACCCTCCGTGATCCCTAAAAGGTTCGGCATCAAGGTGAGCTTTGTCTCCTTGTTTTGGCCGGCGCCTATCTCTCCACCAAGCTGTCCAGTTTTCTGACAGCTTCTCCTCTCGCCGGAGCGCCGCTTGGACGACGGTTAGTGCCCGACAGCGGCTAACATACCGGGATTTGATCTCCGTAATCCTCTGAGGTGGAGGACGGGCGTAGGATTCGCCAATCGGTTGACGAATACCTCTCCGGAGAAGCGAGTTTTGAGAACTCGTTTTAGGATCCGAATTTGGATTCGGATCGTGATCATCTCTCGATCACGTCGTCTTCAACACGAGGCTAGTAACCCGTATGAAGACGAAGCTCGTGACTTAGCGAAGTCATCCCGAGGAGCTCGGCGTGGATACGGATAGAGACGATTCTTACGAGGATCGCCCGGTGATGCCGTTTCGCTACACGCCATACTGAAAGGTATAACGTAGTTTAATTTCCTTTTATTGCAATTTTAATTTACGGTTATGTCTACACTTGTTGTAATAGCATGCATGTGTTGTGTGTGTTGTAATAAATAGGAGTATTTATTATTTTTAATTGCTTCCGCTGTGCTCATGTTTACGAAACATGATCGAACACACACACGCCGCGGTGCCGGAAACCCAACAGTGGTATCAGAGCCCAGGTTGTGTTTCGACATAATCGTAAAAATGGTTTTGCGATAGTCATAATGTATTTCTGGAAGTTTTCTAAATTTTGGAAATTTAGAAGTATTTATGGAAATTTTTCAATTTTGGAAAGTCTAGAAGTATTTATGGAAATCTTCCACTTTTGGAAAGTTGGAAGTATTTATGGAAATTGATATTTTCCATAAATAAAATATTTGATTAGATTCTGGAAATTTGTTTCCTAATTTAATCATGATTTGATTTGGGAAATCAAATCTTAAAATATTTTAATTCCATAAGTAGTTTTAATGATTTAGGAAATTGGTTTCCTAAATAGATTTTCTTTAATCAAATAATTCCATGAATAAAATATGTGATTAGATTTGGAAATTTGTTTCCTAATTTAATTATGATTTGATTTGGAGAATCAAATCTTAAACATATTTTATTTCCATAAATAGTTATGACATATAAGGAAATTATATACATGACATAATTGTATGCCATGTAATTGCATTAGATGCATAACATTATGCCATGCGTGGTCGTGACATGTAGATGTATGCCATGTATGCCATGCCATGTAGATAATAGTTATTTGCATGCAAAGAGGATGAGACATAAAACCCTTAATCAATATTAAAGCCTACACCTTCCATTAATATGGTTAGAACCAGAGTTCGCTTGTTTGGGTTGTTGGACTCACTACCCGGCTCGAACTCAACATGTTCAAATCATTGGAATAGTTTAACTCTAATATGGTAAGAGCCGAGGTCAATCGTTAGTTTGGGTTGTTGACTCACTCCAAGCCCAAGCTAATTGGTTGAATGCGCCTAACCATATTAAAACTATTTCGCGATTAATGGGTCGGCTTTAACTTGGAGCATCGATTTGTCGGACTCACTCCAAGGTCGATGTGAAGAGAGGTGAAGTTGGGTGCTATGCATATGATGCATACTTGTTAATGTGTTAACAACCCAATGTATGTGTAAACATTCAATTAGTTGATAGCACATTGTGATAGTTACATATACATGATATGTAATCAGTATACTTGATACCCACCATCATAGCTAAGAATGGCTTGTTGGACTCACTCCAAGGTTGTTCTTATCTATGATGGATATCAGCCCATTCGGAGATGGACCTACGATCTCCCGAAGTGATTTTGGGGTTTTGAATTGAAAAATGAATGGGATTTATAAATGTATATTGATGCATTTTAAAATCATTTTCATATATGCTCGCTTTGTATTTCTAGGTCAATAAATTGATCATGATGTCTTTGAATTTGCGCACTATTTTGGATTCAACAAACCGATCGGGCCTAACTTCTGGATCGCTTAGAAACACGAGAATTGTTCTCAAGGCGGAAAAGCTAGCATATGTCCTCAAGAGCCTCTTCCCGGCCGTCTAAGTGACGATGCAACCTGCATCCAAATGTTGGTCTATCAGAAACATGTGGCAGATTCTGAGATGGCGAGTTGCATCATGCTAGCGGCGATGGTACCTGAGCTGCAGAAGCAGCATGAGCATATGGATGCTAACACTATGGTCTTCCATCTTCATGAGTTGTTCGATGAGCAAGCGAGATCCGAAAGGATCGAGGTCTCTAGGCTCCTCTTCACCACGAAGATGCAAGAAGGATCGTCAGAAGAACAGTTTGTGCTAAAGATGAACGGGTACATCGAGCGGCTAGCTACCCTCGGTTTTGTGATGGATCATGAGTTAAGTATTGACTTAATTCTGCATTGTTTGCCCAAGAGTTTCTCGCAATTTGTGATGAACTATCGGATGAACAAATTGGAATCCACCATTCCCGAGCTCCTCAATATGCTGAAGACTGTGGAGCCTTCTGTGAAGCATGAGGAGAAGGCGGTTCTGTTAGTTGATTCCTCAAAGAAAGGTTCTAAGAGGAAGGCAAAAGAACAGAAGAAAGGAAAGAACAAAAAGGCAAAGAAGGCGGAACCAACGCAAAAGGGAACTTGCCATCATTGTGGCAAGGAAGGCCACTGGCGAAGAAACTGCAAGATTTATCTTGAGTCCATGAAGAAGAAGAAGGCATCCGATGCCCCATCCTCTTCAGGTATCTTCGTTATTGATTGTCATTCTATTTCCTTAGACACTTGGGTATTGGATACTGGGTGTAGCTCATATATATGTAATGACATACAGGGGCTAAGGAATAGAAGAAGACTTGTCAGAGGGGAGTCAAATTTGCGAGTTGGCAATGGAGCAAAGGTTCTTGCATCGCCATCGAACTTATTTGCTTGAAGCTCTAGTGGACTAGTCTTGAATCTGGACAATTGCTATTATGTTCCTTCTCTAATAAAGAACATTGTTTCTATTTCTGCTTAAATAGAAATGGTTTCCATTTAACGCTTAGTAACAATTGTTGTTATATAACTTTGAATGGCGACTTTATGGAACCTGGAACTTTGAGTAATGGCATTTATACGTTGGACGATCCAAAGGACATTTTCAATATCGGGCGAGCAACAAGCGTGCTCGAAAAGATAATCACATAGACTCCTATATGTGGCATTGTCGTCTTGGCCATATAAGCAAGAAATGCATGTCCTAATTACACCGATGTGGAATTCGAATCGCTTGAATTGGATTCATACGATACATGCGAATCATGCTTAAAAGGCAAGATGACTAAGTTACCTTTTACTGGAAAAGGTGAACGAGTGGGAGAGTTACTAGGTCTAGTACATACCGATGTATGTGGACCTATGTCAACTCAAGCATTAGGAGGCTATAGCTACTTCATTACCTTCACCGATGATCACTCATGGTTTGGGTATGTGTTCTTGATGAAACACAAGTCTGAAGCCTTTGAAAGGTTCAAAGAATTCAGAAATGAAGTAGAGAAACAACATGACAAAAGTATTAAAATACTGATCGGATCGAGGTGGTGAATACTTAAGTCAAGAGTTTCTTGATTATCTAAGAGACAATGGCATATTGTCTCAATGGACTCCGCCTACACACCACAAAGATAATGGTGTATCCGAGAGGCGAATCGACCTTGTTGGACATGGTCAGGTCAATGATGAATCATGCGACTCTTCCCAAGTCCTTTTGGGGTTATGCACTTCAGATAGCTGCTTACTTGTTAAACAGAATGCCTACCAAGGTAGTCTCTACTACTCCATATGAGATATGGGCTAGTAAGAAACCTCATGTATCTTACTTGAAGATATGGGGTTGTCCTACTTATGTGAAGCGGACTGTATCAGACAAACTGGATGCTAAGTCTGATAAATGTCTATTTATCGGATACCCTAAGGAAACAAGGGGTTACCAATTCTATCATCCTGTGGAACAAAAGGTGTTTGTTTCAAGGCATGCTGTGTTTCTAGAGAAAGAGTTTCTCTTGCAAGAAAACAGTGGGAGTGTCGTTGAGCTTGAGGAGGCTCGAGAGACTCAAATAGACATTGATGAGATACCTGGTGAAGCACAACAGCCGACAACTCATAGTGATGAGCAATCGGCTGGACCTATTGTAACACCACATCTTCGTAGATCTGGTAGAACACGCAATATTCCTGAGAGATATGGATTTCTCGTAAGTGAATCAAACGACGTGTTACTCATTGATGATGAGGAGCCTACCAGTTATGAAGAAGTGCTGACAAGTACAGAAAGGGATAAGTGGCTTGGTGCCATGAAGTCGGAAATGGATTCCATGTACGAAAACCAAGTTTGGAACTTGGTTGACCCACCTGAAGGCATAAAGCCTATAGGGTGCAAGTGGGTTTTCAAGAAGAAAACCGACATGGATGGTAATGTGATTACCTATAAGGCTAGATTGGTGGCGAAAGGATATCGCCAAAAACAAGGTGTTGATTATGACGAAACCTATTCGCTCAAGCTATGCTTAAATCCATTCGATGCTCCCGCCATAGCGGCTCATTATGATTATGAGATATGGCAGATGGATGTGAAAACAGCTTTCCTTAATGGAAACCTGCTCGAGGACGTGTATATGATACAGCCTGAGGGTTTCACATCGGTTGATAAAACCAAGGTATGCAAATTGCGACGATCCATTTATGGATTGAAGCAAGCATCTAGGAGCTGGAATATCCGTTTTGATGAGACGATCAAAAGGTTTGATTTCTCACAAGATCCAGACGAACCTTGTGTGTACAAGAAGGTTAGTGGGAGTGCAGTCGTGTTCCTAGTATTGTATGTCGATGACATATTACTTATAGGAAACGATGTGTCCATCTTACAGTCAGTTAAGGTTTGGTTATCCAAGACATTCTCCATGAAAGACCTGGGAGAAGCAACCTACATCCTT